>CM052204.1:6672728-6685690 GCA_028455805.1 Lasioglossum figueresi
CTTGCCTCGCCAAATACCTTTCATTCCACTTGTTCGACTAAATGCCTCTGATTCCACCTGTTTGATCAAATACCTTTAATTCCACTTGCCTGATCGAATACCTTCGATTCCACTTGTTTGATTGAATAGCTTTAATTCCACTTGTCGTGCCTAATGGACTTTATTCCTCGTGTCTCACCGAGCAGATCTTATTTTGTCGCGCCAAGTAGTGTCTATTCCATTAGCCTGACCAAATAGATTTTATTCCACTAATTCTGCTTCTGTAGACTTCATTCTACTTGCCTGACTAAAGAGGCTTTACTCTACTAGTCTGACCAAATATATTTTATTCTACTAGCCTGACCAAATATATTTTATTCTGCTAGTCTGACCAAATTTATTTGATTCTACTAGTCTTACCAAATATGACTTGTTTCACTTGTTTTACCAATCAGATATTGTTTCACTTGTCCGCAAAGAAACGGGGCTATACTACTCGCCTGATGTGAAACACAATTGTTCAGTTAATTATGACAAAGTTGTTTTTTATTCGATCAATGAAAATTGATAAAATTAATAAAATCGTTATTCACTGAACCAATGAAATTCTCGTTCGTTGAATTGCCGAATAAAATTGACGAGGCAAAAATGATTTCTAATTCGAGCGAACAGAACATTTGTATACATGCATAGTCTGTTACGTACATATAGGTAAAAGCCAGAAACACGGTCCGATACTGATAAAGGGCGGCAAGTATTCCGGGAAATCCTCGTTGCTCTCGAGGATCTACACGGACGCAAGTTCCTGGCTGGATTGCACAACTTTCCCGGTGGTTCGGCTGTGCTCTTCGACCCCCCGGTCCGCGTACAGCCTCGAGCTCCTTCGAGTACTGTGCCAACATATCGGATTCCTCTCCGGCCAATTGGACGGGAACCTGCCGAAAGACGCCTCGTTCGACCCACTGTATTTGAACAACTGGTTCGGACTGATTATGAGAAGGATCGAAGAGGAGCCGCTCAAGGAGCAGCTGTTGATCCTGATCGATGACCTACATCGGCTGCATCCTCTCGAATGCGACATCATCGCTGCGCTGTCGTGGCTTCCTTTAAATCTGCCTGCAGGTCACACCCAAATCATTATTGTTGCATTGGATTTTCTATTCTCAATTTTACATTTATATGATTATTATATTTATTTTAGGGGTGCATTTCATAGTGACAACGGCAATTCCACCGGAAATGCTGCGCCTGACGCCAATGCAAAAGGAACGACTGAGAAGTTCTCAGATTTTAATTGAACTTCAAGACCCAGCACCAGATCCGCAGGAAACAGAAAGTGTGTTTGATAAATTAGAGAAATTGGTGGGTCAGTGTGCTGCTGACAGGCTCGGCGCCATTTTGGCTTCCACAGAGTATGGCCTTTCTGAGACAGAAGTCTTAGAAGTGATCATGCCGACGGTTGAAGATGGCCCCTTGTACCTCAAAGATGGAAAATATAACTTCTCGACCTGGACGTTGGTTAGAAGAACGTTCGACGATTATCTAAAGGTATTTTAAAAAAAAGAATTTCGAAAGATTCATGAACTCAATTTGATTGAACTCGAAGGTTCGCGTGATGAGCGGAAGGCTGTTATTCTCCTGGCGTTACCCGATCCGAGACCTGGCCAGAAAACGGTACTTCCCCAACCAAGAGATCCTGAAGACCTATCACGGCGAGTTGGCGAACCTCTTCTTCTCAGAAGTGTTCGAGGAGAAAGACGACAAGTCCTCACCGGAAGAGGAAACACCTAAAAAGACACCATTCCAGAGCAGGCCAAGGTCGAATGACACAGCTTACAATCTGAGGCACGTTGAGGAGGCTTGGTTACATCTTCTGAGGGCAGGAGACGTCGAGAAATTGAAGAAGTTGGCTGTCTGCGCCTTTGATTTCCTCCTTGCTGCAGTGCAGATGGTTTCGGTTAGCTACTTGAGATGCGTCCTGGAGCATTCGAGGAGGTACTTGCTGGAGAGGGATTTGGAATTGGTTTATTACACTGTGAGAAAGTGCAGTGATATCCTGACGAGGGATCCTCTGCAGTTAGGAGCACAACTCATTTGTTGGCTGAGACCTGTTGCTGAAGATTGTGGAGATTTGGTGAGAAGAGTTAACCTATTTTTATGGAAATACAGCTAATACCATTTTTCTGCCTGTGACACATGTATCTAATTGAAGGTGAGCAGAATGGTTACAGCAGCAATGGCATGGTGCGATGGATACACCGCGCCATTGTTAGTGCCATTGAACGGATGGCTGCAGCCACCCTTGCCGCTTCAGATTCGCATACTGTCTTGTCCGCAAGGGGTGAAATTGGTCGAGGCTGCTCCTTCTGGGCAACACGTTATCGTTGTGCCCTTTCAAGGCGATGCTCAACTCTGGCACGTTATGTCTGCCCAGTTGGTTCACACGTTCAAAGGTAAATAGATCACCTTCATGCCGACTCGCAGTCTGAGCAACAAATGCAACCACCGAACTAGCATTTCATGTAATCTTCTGTTATTGCACCATGATAACATGATCATTTGTATCACCGCTCTGCGTTGTAACCATAAAATTATTTTAGGCCACTCGAGCCCAATATCATGCTTAGCCGTGACACAACACTCGCAATACTTGCTGACAGGCTCCGAGGACACTTCCATCATCGTTTGGGACATGAAAGAACTCAGTTTAAAGCTAAGAATCCGAGAACATATCGCCCCTGTTCTGTGCTTGACCACTGCGCTCAAGAATACTGTGATTGTCAGGTTTACAATTTGATATTCAGTTACTTGTTAATCATTTCGAGCTTGCGTGGCTGGACGTCATTGCTAGACTGTGGATTTTATGCGCGAGTTGAGTCGAGTTTTATTCGATTCACATTCATTCTAAAGGAGTTAATTAATTGTTGCAAATGTTTGTTGATTTGCTTTGGAAAAGGTTTACGTAGAAAAATCTGCAGTCCGGTCGTCACACATTCTGCTTGGAATCGTTTGTTTCATATTTATACACAAGTGATATAAAACAACATATTTTTGTGATTGACAAAGTTCGACAAAGTCCAAGGTGTTGGATCTAACTCAGTATAACTTCCTACAAGTCAGTCTCTTCTAGATCTGAAGACAATCCTGATCGACGTTTCTTCTAATTTTATCACAGTGGAGGCGAGGACTCAAGGATCATAATCACGAGCCTGCTGACCGGCTACGTCCTCATCAAGGTCGACCACCATAGAGGTCCCGTGAACTCCGTTCGCGTCAACTCCGCTGGCGAGGTCCTGGTTTCCGGTTCCTCGGACTGCACCGTGTGCCTCTGGTGTCTGGAGAGGTTCACGTTGCTGAAGAGCATAACTTTGCCCACAGCAGTGATGATGCTGGACGTATCTGCGGATTCATTGTTTCTGTTGGCTGCCTGCGAGGACCAGAAGCTGTACTTGAGGTCTCTAGCCACCGGCACAGAGATTCACACTTTGAGGGGCCATCAAGGTGACGTGAAGAGCATTTGCTTGGCCAAGGACTGCAGAAGAGCTGTCGTGGGCGGGGTCAAGGGCAAGGTCTCTGTTTTCGACATGCACAGCGGCAGACTGACTAGAACGTTGCCTCCCAATCCATCGGCTGATGTCTCTGCTGTCAAGGTTGCCTTGGAGCCCTATTTTTCGAATAACTGGACACGAACTGGCTTTTCAAATTTGTAATCTAGAACAGAGATGTTATTTAAGTTTATAATGTGGATGATCTTCAACAGGTGACGGAGAAGGATGACTTTCTGATCACAGCAGCAGGGGATAGAGTCACTTATTGGAGCTTCCGTGGCGAAGAGGCCTTCTTGAAGACTCTGAAGTCTGGAAAGCAGGAATCTCTACACTCACACACCGCTTCCATTTCATGTTTGGACATCTCCAGAGACGGAGCGATGGCGGTCACCGGCGGTGTTGACTCTCTAGTGAATCTGTGGCAGCTGAACACTCATGAGCTGCTTTCCACGTTCGAGGGACACATTGCCAGTGTGACTTGCATCGCTTTCTCTGCTTCTGGGCTGTTCGTTGCTTCCGGTAAGTGCTTTGCTTACCAACAAAAGCATTTGTGGAATGTTAATTAAAATTTTCCATGTTTTAATTGTTTCTACCGATCTCAGGCTCGGAGGACAAGACCGTTCGAGTTTGGGGGTTAACGTTGGGCCTGATGGTAGCGACGTTTAGGCATCAGGCGCCTGTTACGTCAGTGACAGCAATGTTCGACGGTCGAAGAATTGTCAGTTCGGATAGGGGAGGTGCGATTCGAGTTTGGGCAGCTGATTCTGGCACTCTGATCCAATCTGTTTGCGGACGTGGTCGGTGTATCACGGTTTCCACTGATATGAAGTGCGTAGCCATCTTATTCCGTATAATCATCTTGTTTCGTACTTTCACTTAGATGATTCTTATTAACCGGTGATAATAAAAACTTTGTAGGTTTGCGATATGCGACACAGGAGATAACCAAGTACGAATAGTAAGCTTGGGGTCTGGTCCAGAAGAAAAGTACCAGGTGTCACACTCCCAGGACATCACCTGCCTCGTAGTCACCCCAGACTCTCAGTCCCTGATCACAGGTTCTATGGACATGAGCCTGAAGGTCTGGCAGCTCGCTGGAGGCAAATTGTCGCAGGTCAAAGAAATAACTTTAAGAAACTTAATGAAAATCTTTAGTATACTTGAATATTGAGTTGACAATAACATTAACACATCACATTGAAACACAGGTTCTGGTGGGTCACACAGACCACGTAACCTGCGTCGCGGTTTCTGTCCTGGACAAGTCCATCGTCGTGTCCGGGTCCAGGGATGCGAACCTAATCGTCTGGGACATCAACACCGGCGCTGATCTGCACACCCTAAAGGGACACCTAGGCTTCATAACTTGTGTAAGACTATCTGGCGATGGAACTTTAGCAGCCTCCGGTAGCGAGGACAAGAGTTTAATCGTCTGGGACACGAAGAAGGGCTGTTCCCTGAGTAGCATCATGCTGCACGTGCCTGTGGTGGGTCTCGAGGTGGCCATGGACATGTCCAGGCTCGCTCTGCACCTGCTCGAGCACAAATGCATGCCTATACTTTGTCTACACAATACTCCAGCGCAGTATGTCAAGTTGCCCGACTATGTTGCACCATGGTGTGATGTTAGAGATATGAGGTCTTCAGGCCCGAAGCGACCCAACAAGAGGTTGCTGAAGAAGGAGGTTTCCTTGGACAGCGACACCTGGCGCAGGAAGTACGGGCACCTTACTTCAGGTGGGTGCTTCGATGATATTTTGCTTTGTACTGTACTATATGATTAGCAGACTGCGGACTTTATGCATTTATGACTTATGACAAAAATGGGTAGATCGAAAGAAAGTGTATATATTTTTCAGGAATATCAGCGTCGTCGGTGGAGAACCTACAGCGTCGTTTCAGCGTTAGTGCATCCATGGATGAGATCAGCAAAGTGGGATTGACAACTAGTCCTTCAGGACTGGGTCCGGAACAAGCTGCACTCGCCCAGTCACAACATTTCGACCAATTAGAAGCACTTTGGAATAAACAGTCACCGCCATCAAGGTCAAGATCACACGGAAGAACCCTGGCCAAGCAGAGTTCTCTGCAGGCCACTCTGATTTCTGACTCTGAGGAGGAGGGTTAGGCCCTTTGCCTCATACAGAGTCGACGAAACGTCGAAAAAGGTCTGCAACATTCGGATCTCTGTCTTTCTTAGAATGCTAAGCTTTAATTTCGATAATTTTTGGATTTATAGACGAGAGTCCATTAAATTTGAATAGTCAATTTTGTGTTTCAGGTCTACCGGCTTAAATCACCGTCTTAGAAGCCAAATCCCGAGTCTAATCTCCGGAGAATCCTAATCGTCGTACCTTCTTCTCCCCTCGCACTCTAGAGGAACAATGGAGAAACAAATAATGAAACAAATAGGAAAAAAGAAAAAAAAGTAAACGTCCCCCGCAGCGAACGCTCTAGGTTACGAAATATTCTCGTGTCCGATGCAATAAACGTGTGTATATGAAACACACATATACATATGTAATATCGATATTTAGAGAGGTATAAATTGAAGTGGTGTTTGTTTTCATCGTCCATCGCCCACATTCTAATACAATCTATCTGTTAATGTTAAATGATTACAAATTCTGTTGAATTTCAATGAATTTTCTGGCAAATTTATTCTGAAGAAATAACATGTATATATTGTATCTATTCTTATTTATGTATATTAACCGTTGTTAACACTTTATTTACCCGTTAATGGATTTTTTAATGACTGTGCTGTGTTTGAGAAAATTATTATTATTTTTCCCGGTTTTTAATAATAATTTTAAGTGATATTATATACTGCAATAATAATTGAAATAATTTATTGATTTAGAAATGAAGTTGCTATCACTATGTATTAACGAGAAAAATTATTCAGAAGCACTTAATTGCTAATCTTTGATTTCTCAGAGTACGGTAGATGAAGTGTTAATTAACGTGCATGATTCAAATATTTTATGGTAACAATTTTTATGTGCGTTTACCAGACTGCGGATTTTATGCATATATGTTTAATATTTTAAAATACTGCATAGACAAATATTTAAATATGTTGATTAAGATTTATTGTTACTTTTATAGGAATGTAATAAAATCTCTATGTTGAAGATACTTTTTCGATTCCTGTTTATGTAAATTGATTTATAAATATTTATAATTGCATAAAGAACCGCAGTCTAGCGTTTAGACACCAGTTTTCTGTTTATTCGCATAATAATCCGTCATTACTCGCCAGGCCCTCGGCGCCATGAACCCTTCTGGTGGATTTTCCCCGGTTTTTGCGAACTCTGCAATAAAAAATATCGATTTGTTAAGTTTTTGTCTGGAAACGGTAAAACGGTTTTCCTAAGTAAGTGTTTTAATATTTATTGATTTATTTGCTCGTTAAATCATTTTTAAAGCAGAGTGAATTATTTTACATACATATATAATATATGATGATTATAACTCAATCATCAATTCAGCAATTAATTGATTCAATATTGAGTTATAATTTTTACTGTCTACATTGATACGAATTATTGGCATTAATTGCCTATTTATACAGAATTCCCACTATTTATTGTTAATATATGTACCATATATTATTAACGCATATTTTGTTGGTCGATATTTAGTATTAACATCAATGTTACATCATAAGATTATGAAGAATTTTTACGATATCGATTTTGTACATTTGTATTTTTTCATTTTCAATGTCTGTATAAATGGTGTATACTAATTTTCTGATTCAGCGATCATTATTAGAAGATTGATTTTAATCATTAACTTTAATGTGTACCGTAAATACGTATTTTCATCGTTGATATTTAATATTCATATTAATTTCGTATTTTTATGATCTATGTAAACGATAATTAACAACGTTGATTGATTCTTCCGGCGACCATGTTGGAAACCAGCTAATTTGAGATACACTTTAATTTCCGACGTTGATCTGTACTGTTAATGCACATGTTGTCCATCAATGTTTAATATTAATCTTGAATTTTAACATCCGATACCAACATCAATTTTGTACATTTATATTAAATTGAAAGTTTCATTTCCGATATTAAGATGAACATCGAGTATTCATTCACCTTACGGCGGCCATATTGGATTCCTTAGGTTAAACCCTTCGGACTCCATGTTGTAAGATGAATTATGCGTTGTTATTTATTTTTGAAATTTGATTTACCTCGCATCTTAGTTCCCGAGATGAAAATGAAGTCCTGAGATCGTTCTGGCTCGAAATACGCCATCTTCTTTGCCGTTTTGTCGTACGCTGCCACTCTGAATGGAATTATCTGCAGATTTTGGAGACCTGGCGCCATTGACAGTACTCTGGATCCATGTGTAACGTCGTATAAATTACCTGATGTTGTAAAAATGATTTATTTATTTTGGAAAACCTTGTTGTTGAGGTAAGTGAAATAAAATGTGTCATAAAGGAATAATAAATAAATCCTTAATTTAAAAATATATTTATAGATATAATATTATAAATGAGTAGTAAATTTTTCATGTATTTTGTCCATAACTTGGACTTATATAAATGAAATTTTTGACATTTTAGAATTACCATCAGGTGTTTTTGATTTGTCGGGATGAGGTAAACCTGCAGGATCACGACCAACAATATAAAAATCAGCTCCAGCCACCATTCTTGCCTTCGCATGCCACTGCACCTGCGAAAAGTTGTTATTAATCATGATATTGTTATCAATATGATAAATCGAAAAAAAGTGAAGGACAAAAATTGAAAATTTTAAGTTCTTTTTCAAAATAAAGGCGATAAATTGAAAAATCGATTAATACCTCCGTAGGTCCAGCGTACAACATCGGACTGGGAAAAATTGCGAGAATCGTATCCTGGTGTAATATTCCTTCTTCCAGAACACATTGGTGTTGTTTTATCCTTATTGGCAATGGTACATCGTCCTCTTTCGTCCATCCTCCCAACGGATGCAGTAAAAGAACTGGTTTCTTGAATCCTCGTTCCTCAACAAGGTATTTCCTCGTATCCTAATTATTAATTTTAACCGATGAAATTGAATTAACTGTAAACCGGAAATTTAAAAAAATTTTATTTCAATATCGAGCTGCTTAAAAATCTACCTGCATTAAAAGTGCATGGCCATTATGCACCGGGTTTCTCAATTGAAACGCGAAAACGACATCAGCACCCATTTCTTGACATGATTTCCTTATTTCATTCGGTGTTAGTCTGTAAACATCAAGGCCGTCGTTCCACCTAATTTTTTCAAAAACCTCGAGCTCCCCACCAACCAGCCAATCACCTGAGTTTTGAATCATTCTAACGTGTGGGTGGTCGGGATCATTAGTTCCGAATTCCCTGGAACACCTGCGATTAACATTCGCTATTTAATTTACTCCGGTTAATTATTTTTCAATAATTTGATAATAATTCATATTATTATTATTCTGTTAAATGCAATAAAGTTTGCACTACTACCTTTCTTCCTTCCGGTGCGCAAAAAATTCAGGATTTCGCAGAATTGCAATAGGACGACCTTGATGCTTCAAGGTCAACGCAGATGCATCTCTGCATCGTTCTTTTTCAGCCGTGGTGACCGGAAGTACGATAGGTATCGATTGATTAACGAAAGTGCCATTATGTTGCAGGGTCTTGAAATGTTGGCACTGAAAAATTCAATTTTTCATTTATATTTCCGTGACTTTCCACGTTTTAAATAATCTTCTTTTACCTGCAAGTACTCGTTCTCTCGCATAAAGCCTCTTAGGGGACTTGCCCAGCCTTCGGCCAGCACTTGAACCCATTGCAAATCGACATCGTTAATTTCGGTGCCTGCAAATGTTAGAAATTATTGCATTAATCATTATGCTTCTTCAATCGTACAAACTAATAGAATACATTGGTAAAACTGTAACGAACAGCATATGCAAACAATCAAGAAAAGAAAAAAAAAGAAAACATACTCAACAGACTCTCAGCCTCTAATTTGACGGCATCGACCCTCTCACTAGCAACAAAGAGCTCTTGTACTCCCCTTGGAATCCTCGGAATGACACCTTCCCTCTCCAACAAGTCAATCACCATGTCAGTCGACTTCTCCACACTGTGAGCTTCCGTGTTCACTATCAAATCCGGCTGCCTAGGCACTTCATACTGTTGTCCAACGCCAGTGAAGCTTTGAATCACTCCTTTCCTCGCCTTTTTGTACAATCCTTTGACATCTCTCGCTTCGCAGATCGCCAATGAAGCTTCCACATACACTTCAAGGAATTTTAGATCATGCTCCTCGATGATCTTCCTGGCCAACCTTCTGTCATCCTCGAAGGGGGAGACAAAGCTGCAAATCGCTACCACGCCGCAGTCTGAAAACAATTTTGCTACCTCTGCTGCTCTGCGAACATTTTCCTCGCGATCCTCTTTCGTGAAACCTAAGTTCCGGTTCAAGCCTCGACGGATGTTGTCGCCGTCGAGGCTGTAGGCTGGTATCCCCTGCAATTACAAAGCTATTTAGTTGAAATCTGATTAATTATCTATGGCACTGTTGCGAGAAACTGGTGTGAATTACGACGTATCTTCTGAAACGTTAAATTTTTCGAGACAAACACGAAGTTTCAGCTTTCGGAGTTTTTCGCGATTAAACCACAAGTGGTACGAAGATGTTTCTCGTATATAGAATGACTTTTTAGAATCTACAGAATACAATGGTGTATTTTCTTTTACGATTAACGGTGTTTAAGCATGTTTAAAAAATGTTTGAAGCTTCCAAGGTGATGTAAATTCACCATTTCTGTGAAAAAGCAAACTTTCAGCTTCGGGAATTTTTTGTTGCTTTAACTGTAAATGTTACAGAAATGTTTTTAACGATTAACACAAGAAATTGAAATCGCCTATTTGAATGAAAAATGAAACAGCTGTTGAGTTTCTTTCGGCCAAGTGGTTGCCCACAGCGGCCCCGTTAATCTCCGTCATTAACTCACCTGAGAAATGAGGTAGTTCTCGAGTTGGAAAGAGATCGACGTCTTCCCAGCACCGGAAAGTCCCGTTAGCCATACGGTGCAGCCGCGGAACCCCTTGAACCTCCCATAAGACTCTCCTCGTTTCTCTCGCGACACATGATGAATCTGTTGTGTCACGTTCGACGCGACGATCTGCGATCAGGTGACGCGAATGTTCACATTTTTCAATATTTGTTTTTATTTCAAAGATATCACACAGTTCACTAGACATTATTCCCGTTGTAAGGAATGAGTACAGTGACCTGCATTTTGCAAATATTTATAGAACTTTATACAAAACGAATGAGAATTCATTTGAAAAATTGCGGACGTGCAGGAACACAGCCATTTTTATTAGTTATGTAATTTCCTGGATGATTCAATATGAAACATGGACCGTCTAGTAATTATTATAAGCTTTATGGAACCATATTATCATAATCGCGTTGCATTCTAATACCTTATCGCTTTTCCTGCGTGTAGATCGCTCCTCCACGAACGAGTTCAAGTACATGCCCATTACGAAACCAATTTATTGAAGGTCTTATGTATAATTACAATCTTTCAATTCTGATTTCAATTTAGTTATAATTGTTTCATCGAATTTTTACACAACCTCGCACAATTATAATTTTACAATTCAATCTCTATGCAATGTTTCACACCTCCAACGTTTGTCAATTAATCTTCACTCAAAGATACGTAATTTCAGTTGTTCTGATTCAATTTTCAGCGCAACGCTACACAATTACAATTTTACAATTTCATTTTTAAACAAGAATACACAATTAAACTGCCTTGAACATTTACAAACAAATTCTCTCTAAAAAATTGAACGGTTCCTTGCATAATAAAATGTAAAAACAATTTAGAGTATCTCAGAATTTGTTTAATACTTCACTGTGCAGGGAAACAAAAAAAATTTGAAAAATATAAATCTTTTAATCAAGTGCAGTGTAATTGTGTAGTGATAAATATAATAATGTACGTAGGAGTTCAATTATAAGATGAACATCCTCCGGATGATTTTAAATGACACACTCGGTGATCACAACGAGGAAAGTATACTCGGACACATGACTCGGACTGAACTGGTGAAGATCCCAGCGCAGTCGAGCGAGAAAGTTAAACGAAAGTAACCGAACCCGGCAGTGGGAACGAAAAATTCCACGAGATACCTCGAATACCGCGAATAAGGAAATCGTGGGATGATGAATGTGATATGGAAAGTCGTGGAAACGGTACTGGGACGTCCATATTGTTTAGTAAGCACTAGTCGGAAGCGCTAAACTGTTTACTGCGCGATATCTGTGAAAAATTCATCTGCGTTATCGGTGAGACAATACTAATTCAGTTACATAACTTTTGATTCATTAATTTCTTTATGAAACGCAGCAATTATATTCGTCATATTTTCCTGATTAAAATGGGCACAAACATGATTAAGTAGAACCTCAATTATCCGAACCGAACCACTGATTAGTTCAAATAATCGTACTTTTACTATATATTGTGGATTAAACAAGTAAACATGATGCAAAGTGTATCGTGTTCGTACTAATTTCTATCCGAAAAATGTCACGCACAGTTTGGTTAATGATTCATGTGAAAAAATCATTAATTTAATTCTAATTATTTTGGCAGTTTAATTGCATTTATAATTGTTTATCCGAACACAGGACAATGACCACGCCTGATGGCACGCAACCGAATGTACAGATGTGCATCTTTGACTGTCAGCCATTTTTTAAGAACTACATCAAATAAAAATGTAAAACAGTAAATATTTTGGAAATCATTTTCTGTAGATTTTGTCGGAGAAAATATTTCGGAATTGTGCAACCCAATCAATAAGTTTGCGTGCATTGCACTTTTAGGTTTTTCTTGTTCGTTAAACGAGACAAAAAAATGGGAACGCGTTAAACTAACAATAAAATCCGTGATCTAGTTTCGCGAGAGCGCAACGATCGTATTTTTGCGAAGAAAGTCGGCCAAGAATCGACAAGTGCTTAATTATAACTATGAAACATGTGTGTTTCCACTTAATTTCATTTTTTTTTTAGTGTAGCACTACTGTTTGGTTGATCAGTGGAATTTGTCATTATAAATTATTCTAATGGTAATTTTATATAAGTTGAAATTGTTATTAAGAAAAGCTAAAAATGGTTTTCTTTAGAGAATTAGTAAAATATGCATAATAAGGTTACCCTGTGGAAAACATTATTCTACAATTGTATATATGTTGGTATCTAATCCATTACTACACATTTAAGTAATCTATGAGGAATGATATGAATTTCATGTCCATAAAATGAAAAAAATCAAATACAATGGAATTATACAGGGTGAGGCACTAACTATTGCCACCTCCAATATCTTCGAAAGTATGATAGTAGTAGAAAAGTTTTTGAAATAAAAGTTGCATCA
>CM052204.1:6685790-6828815 GCA_028455805.1 Lasioglossum figueresi
TTTTTTAAATAGAATGCAACATTTTGTTACCTGTTTTCTGATAGTGGCCATTGAGACGAATCCAACGAGGTGCAACATGAAGGTCTTTGATGGTCAGCAAAGGTAATTTATAACAAAAAAGGCGAAATAAATATGCATTTACAGAAGGTATTCAAAGTGATTGCTATTGGTATCAATGCAATGGTGCAATCTTCTTATCACGAATTGAGTAGTATTTCCTATCACTTTGGCACTTATCGAATCACATACTGTAACAATTTATTGTACAAACGTATTGAATTGTATGGCGTGTATATACATCTGTAGCTCTCACTGAATTTTGCTGGCATTCTCCGTAAATGAGAATATCGGTTTGTTCTTCGAAAAAATAGATCGTTTACGATCGCTTGATTCGATGATACTAATCTTACCATTCTTATTAGTGATGTCCTGCGATATCGTCCAGAAGTGTTCATTTGACATTACCAGGTTTAGTTGATATGCTGAACGAGATATCCTGAACGGTCTCACCCTACACGCCGTACAATACATTTGTACAATAAATGATTACAGCATATGATTCGATTAGCGCCGCAGTGATAGGAAATACTACTCAATCCGTGATAAGAAGATTGCAGCATTGCATTGATACCAATAGAAATCACTTTGAACACCTTCTGTAAATGCAAGTTTCTTTCGCCTTTTTGATCATAAATGACCTTTGCTGACCTTCAAAGACCTTCATGTTACAATGTTCATGTTCAATAGCCACTATTATAACAAAACGTTGCATTCTATTTAAAAAAACAACGGTGACCTTCATATCTCCACCTAGACCCACCTAGCAACAAACGACTCCACCTAGCAACAAAAGATTAACGCCACAATACGGTCCCTGTTGTCTGATGCAACCATTATTTCGAAAACTTTTGTACTACTATCATACTTTCGGAGTTATTGTAGGTGGCAATAGTTAGTGCTTCAACCTGTATATTCTAGATCGGAAGAAATGTTTAATTTTCATGTTAAATTAGCTTCGACTGCAAAGGTTTAAACTATTACACATTTTTTTCCTATTTTTCTGCATGATCAAACGATTATTGTTCTTGTCAAACAATTTTTAATACGTTAAAAATAGTAAATTTATAGTTGATATTTAAATATAAAATCGTAAAGTATTTCAGGCTACGTAATATAGTAAATGATTGAAGATTGGCTTTCCTCGCATGACAATGTTTAAAAAATTGAAACAGTTATATGAAACTCACATGATTAGTTTCTTTAGCAGACAGTTCGCCGGCATTTTGACAACTCATTGCTTTTCTGTCAACTATGTTTCAGCGAGAAACGTATAAACAATAATGATCTCCGTGGAAAGACTGAATGACTGGTAACACGTGTTCTTTCATATATCGCCGCGAAGGGTGACAAATACGTCTGTTTCCATCAGGAGGGGAGAAATTGCACACTTTCTCTCTCTTTCTCCCTCTCTTTCCTTTTGTCTCTCTCTCCCTCCCTCTTTTTCTTGAATGCGACCCTGGACGAAGGAAAAACCGAACGTCGGTGAAAAACTCGAGGACACCTAACAGTGAAATTTGCAATTTAGTGCAGTAACGTTTGCTACGTTGACCTATTTAAATGTTCGCGGAAAGTCCGGAAATCGGTTCGCCAATTCTCCATGTTTACTATTTATTTTATAACGTATAAATGGTTCACGGTGATTTTGGTAAATCGGTGAATTTCGAATTCGTTATCGTTTTATTTTTTAACAATTTTTATATATAATACATGCATGAAATTGATCAATTATTGTAGCGATGGAAAATGAAATTAATGTAAAGTTTGAAATTTGTTGCACTTGCAACGATTAATTTAACTATCAATTGTTGCAACATTCCATTTTTGTGATGACATCGTCATTATTCAAGTCACAATGCTTCCTGTTAATTAGCTATTGTTGTATTATATCGTTGGATAGTTATGCTAGCGGATGTTGATAATGATGAAGGTTCTCGTGATGTAGGCAAAAGTAGACAGTTTGTAAAAATTTACAGAAAGTATAACAATATTTATAATCGTGTTCAGTTACTAAATTAATACAATTCATATATAATAATCCTTTATTTATATTTTTATATGTAGGGGCTTGTCTACATAAGCATTTATGGCAAGAAAGATTTGCAGGTTGCATATCGTTAGGGGTAATACTTCATTCAAGTACGATGAGATGGCGCCACCAATCTCAATCAGGTTTAGCATGAAACAGAACCTATACCCACTTTTAATTTTAATTTTTTACTGATATGTTATTGAAACTTACATAGTATTAAGTCTAAAAGATACTTTTTTTATTGATATAAATGTATAGAATTCTTATACAATAATGTTCACAGTAAATACAATAACAAAATTATTTATTCTTGATTTTCTGAATTTGAATGTCGTTCATTTCAGTCAGCGTCAACTTCAGACCACTCGGAACAGTTTTCATTGTAAGACGGAGTCTGGTGTCTCTTGAACGAAAAGAAAACAGTTTTCCAGCAAAATAGTACAAGTTCTTGTTAGTGTTATAGAAATATATTTAAATAAACAATGTCGACAAAGTCCTCCGTCGATTTACGGGCGGAACTTGCGGAATTAGTGAAACGAAAAGCAGAAATAGCCGTGAGTATTGCCAAACTGTCAAATTGCTCTGTTTTTTTAATTCTTCTGGTTTCGAGTAAATTATATCTCCGTTTCAATATATATATTCTTGTAACTCTCACGGGGAACTAACAATTATTCCCGATTATCAATTGTTCGAACAACAAATTAAAAATTCTTCGCGCAATTTCCATCGTCCTAGACCGTTTGAGGTTATATTAACATAACCTTCTAGCAATGTTTTTCTTATTAGTCTGTTTTTAATATTGACCTAAATTCTTCAACCTGTTACTTATTACGTCAGTGGAAATAAAAGATTTTCGAATTCGAATGCGGAATATCTTTATAAACATCCATTAGTATAATTCTGAATATTTTATAACCTTGACGGTTTGTTTTGGTCTTGGATATTGGTCCAGAAAATTCAATGAACTCTACTTTTACATTTGAAAATGATAAATAGACTGCCGATTTTTATACAAAATAAAAATATTCTGCATTGATTGTGGGAAACAGAAATAAAATAAAAATTGATTTCATCTCTTAATGGCTTTGTTACGTTAAAAACAACATTACAATATTCTTAAATTTTTCAAATCTATTACTGTTTTATATTTCATCCAACTAATTTCTTCATAAATGCATAAAGATCTGCAGTCTAATGAAAACTTATACTAAATGCTGTGTAACTGCAATATTTAATTCTATAGGATACTCTTGCCAACTTAGAACGTCAAATCTATGCATTCGAGGGTAGTTATTTGGAAGACACGCAATTGTATGGTAACATTATACGTGGTTGGGACAGATATCTAGCCAGCAATAAGAACACTAATAGTAAGGCAGACAAGCGTAACAGGAAATTCAAAGAAGCCGAAAGGCTTTTCTCAAAATCTTCTATCACCTCCATGGCTGTGAGTATTAACGTTCTATTTTTGAATGTTTTTTAATCGAATAAACATTCCAATATTTTAAATGTCTTCTAAAAGATCCGTAAAACAATGAAGAATATTAACAATCATGATAAGTACATGGATTAAAATATTATAGCATAATATTACAGGAACTATTAGATTGAATTTACAGACCCTTTTACTTAAATAATATTCAATACTACCACCTATGACAAGTTGTATACTGTTATAATAAATGTTTTTTTATAATTTTACAGGAATGAGTAATATTTTTTGTAGATAATTGCATGAGACTAAATAACATAAGAAAATATACGTGACCGACTAAAAATATTTAAACAATTCATTCATAATATGCTTTATTGCATGTTTGCATGTTCGAAAAACGAAAAACAGAGCAAAAAATGTTAAAAACATTGAATATATAGAAAATACAATTATATTTTCGAACGAAATTAGTATATATATATATATTTGAAATAAAAGTTCATTTTATTTTTTCTAATGGAGCACTATTCTGTAAATAGTGAAAGTAGTCACAATTTATATAAATCATGAAGATTGTATTTTTGCAGGCGGTTAGCGGACTCGTGGAAAATACCCAGGAAAAAAGTAAGGACCTCAATGGATATTCCTGAGATAGTTCAATTTTTCATGCAACACAAAAGAGTAAAACTATATTTTTCATCCTACCATCCCTCCCAACTTTTCTTTATATCCTCTCCTTGAAATCAGTTCTTTTTAGTTATTAAGTTTATCCTTGATTGTACTTCTTTTTCTTTTTAATGTATCGACCATACTGTCTTCCATAAACAAGAGAATGGTAATAAAATTGGATTGTAATGCAACTTAGATAGGTACAATCAATGAATTAATGTTTGACAGATTGTTTCGTACCTTTACTTAGAATTTGACTATGCAACTTTTATTTTCTTCTGTATTTAAGATATAAATAAATTTTTATTTATTCCCTATCTTTATCTTTTTCAATCAATCTGATTCATTCACGTCTTTTCTTTTGTAGCCTTCAGGTAGAAATTTTACATATCGATTTCCCTTCTATATGTTTCTATTCTACAATTGATTTCTTTTACCTTTTTTTCTGTATACTAATTAGAAATAAATTTTAAATCCATTTCTTATCTTTTTCGTAGTTCTATCACATATTATTCTTCAATTTAAAATTGTTTTCTGTATTGCTTTGCTGTATGTCAGTAGAAATCAATTTGCTTCTGCTGTATGCGTTGAAGGTGTGGAGAGGATTAGGTGATCAATATATTTCTCTATAGTGACTATGAACTTTAAATCAATGGTTCTCTTATTTAAAAAATGTTTAGTTGCAGTACTGATATATAATCCTTAGCACTCCGATTATTTATCGAGTGTAGTCACTTGTCTCCATATTGGAGGCTTAAGCTAATGGAGTGTTAAGGATCAAAAGTACTTTTACATGCTGTTCGCCTGACGAAAGCATCTCTCGTTGAGCATTCATAAGTGCTACACATGGTCAAAGGGTTAATCGCTATACTCAAATATTAGAGATTCTCGAAGGTATCCAGATTATATGTACATAGTCTTTTGCATTACTGTATCTGTCCGATGGGGTCCAAGCGACATTGAAACAGTTCCGGATCTTCAGAGACCCGCGAACCTTTAATGAGATTGCAAGTTGCTATCGTGAGCAGCCTTTGGAAAAGCGGTGTTTCCTTGAAACCGAGCCTCGAGCTGCCCGAGGATCCAGATTCTCCTATGTTCAACCTGCTTGCAGTTGACCGCTACAGCGAATCGGAGTCCCAGATTGGAAACAGTGGCAGCGAGGACAATTGCAGCCTGGTGAATTCTCACGGGACCACTGGGAACACTGCCACCAGCAACGGGAACAAGGAATCCTCGGGGAAGAACCACTCTCTGACCGGGCAGTATAACCAGAATGGATCACTATCGTCCTCGAACGAGATGTCTGCCCAGTTCGCGAATGGCCATGCGAGCAATGGCAGCCTGGAACACGCCTCACTGAAGGAGAACACTGGAAAGGAAGCAGCGAAAAGCAAGGCTGCGAACAGCGCGAAAAAGAATAGCAATAAACGGTCCAGGAATAGGTAGAACCCCGCAGTGCCGCCGTCTCTTCTCTACAGTCCTGGAACAGTCCGGGACGAATTGAACAAACATCTACTCCTGCGAATCACAGTTTCATTTTGCTCACACGGTTTTATCGATGTACCGAAATCACACTCTATTTTATAATAAATGCACCACGAACGTTGAACTTGTACCGAAGTACCGAACCGTGGCGTGCTGGCGCTTGGATAGAGTTAAGGGGTTTTAGGTGTTGTGACATTTACAGTCGGTGAACCGGAAGCGGAGGAACACAAGGACCTTTGGCTTCTGTATCCAGCAAAACAGTGTAAAACCTTCTGTAACTTGCGAACAAAAGTATTGACACAGCTAACTTTTAATTGCTTGATTTAATAGTACTGAATTAATTTATTGAATATTTTATACTTAATGTAGTCCATCGTAAATATAGGAAAGTTTGGAAGAAGTTAATCCGATATATCAATTTATTAGTTTAATACTGCCAATACTTTTGTTCATATATAAATCAATTTGCAGAGAATATAAATAATTTTGTACAAATATTTTATCTTTGTCTGAAGCTTCGAAAAAAACACTTTATTGGTGTAGATAGATGAGAGTTTATAGTGGATGAACGAGAATAGTGATATTCAACGAATGATGAACAAGCGTTGAACAGTGATATTCAGTAACGTGAATTAGAGTTTTTGATTTCTTTGCTGGACACAGAGCCTCCGGTCTTCGTTAAAGTTATTTTTCTGGTCTCTGCTACGAAGTGAAGGTTGTTCATAGTGCAGCGGTTGTGGCACAGTGTGAAATTGAATTGGAATTGTGGACAATGAAAATCAAAATGAAAGATGAAGGTTTTTCTTTGGTTTTATAGTCAGACGAACAGTATTTGTTAGGTTTAAGATTGAAACTAATGGAGGTAGAGTCCCGATATTTTTTAAAATTCGTCCCTCTTGTATTACTTTTTATCCTTTCTTTGTAATAGACAGCCTGTTCTCGAACGATTAGCATTGGTTTTGTGAATAGCAAGCGTTAGTACAAGAGATTTTAATTTTTTTTTTCTATTTATGTTACATCGATTGTTTTATAACACACATACACACAAATACAGTAACGGAATTGTAGTTGTAGTGTACGATTAAGATTAAAAGTTTGATTGCACAAAGAAGAATAAGTAATGTAATAGAGTTCCAGCGTTCCTTTGTAATCTGAACTAATATTAAAATCGTTCGATTTTAAAACGTTTTTTAGGAACTTTTTAAATAAATCTCTGCCTAATTGTCGTGTCCCGAGTGTTACATAATATTATGTAAGTTTTTTTACACAACTGATCGATGCTGAACGATCGAAAATTTTAAGAAAAGACCTATGAAAAATTCGAAAAAATATTTTTTTGTAACCGGCGTACTCGAGTGTTTATAGTGTTATAAATAAATTATTCGGAAGCAATCGAACGTTGATATTTGTCACTGAATCACTGATTTTCTTTCTATTTATTTTTCAGCTCCGACGTTATCAAAAATCAATTGTTTATACTTCTTTAACATTACGGAGACTGAGAAAAACATCATGGCATGGACCAACTATGATTTATTTCGAATGGTCAACTTACGATTGTATAAAAATAATGTCCGAAGGCTTTTGTAGAACAAAATGACGGCTGTTCCGGCGTCGCGAGACAATTATAATTTCCTTTACAATTGTAAAAATCGCCTAAAATAATGTTGAATAATGTCGCTGAAAAGATTAAACATAAACGAACAACTAAACTCACCTAACAGGGACTATACATACTGCCTAAAACAATTAGGGAATCACGTTACAAGAAAATGAGAGATATCCTATGTACTGAAGAATATATAATATTTCTACGTTAATACATAAACTAATTCTATGCATTTGTTAACCCTGTCCGCTCTCCCACTATTCTTTTCAACTAACAAAATTATTGTAACTATACAGAAAAAATATTAAAGCTGACAAAAAGGAAAAGAATATAATCTTAATGTCATTCATTATTACTGCACACTGTTCCGCGTTATTTCATTTTTATACATTATATCACAATGTGTTTCTGCTGTTAAATTAATAAATAACTAAAAGATAAGTTATAAAAGTAATTTAAAATTATTAAACGAACTTTTATACTGATATTTCGAAGTATTGATGATGCATTTTTGGATTTTTGCGAACCTTAACGTGATCCTCTACATTGTTTAGTGGTATAATTGAGAGAAACAGTATTGCGCATAAGAAAAATTTTTTGTTCCGAGGATATATAAGCTATAATGATTTTTAATTAACTTAATGAGGCCGAGGAAGAAAAGTAGCTGGAAGGAACGCTTTTAAGTTGGTTTCCGAATTCAAATTTTTCGGCGGCTCGTTTCTTGTGACCACAGCATTAAATCCATTATGGTTGTCTGCTGTGTAAGTCACTGTCCTAATTGACCCATCTGCTTCGACCACCGAGTATTCACCTTTTACAGTATCACCGTCTCTTTCCTCCCACGCAGATTTTGAATCGCCAGTATATCCATCCAGGACGCCATAGTTAAAGGAATACTTCGGATAAGCCTGCAAAAAATTAAAAAATTATTGTAAAACAATATTGTATAGTGCAATATGTTAGACATGAAGATATAACTTCAAAAAACAGAAAATAATTAGAAGAAGCAATAAATTCAAGATGGCGGAGCTTCAAGCTCGAGGAATCCACTCTATTAAATCAGAGACGAACAAACAACGTGTGGAACAGTAAAAAGAAATATTATTACAATGTTCTATAATGTTTTAAAAAGTGTTTTACACAAATTACCGTGTGCTCAGCTTCTTTTTCAGCTTTCGTGTCCCTCGCGACGACTGCGGAAGCTGTTTTAAAGATGGCGGGTGCGATGTAGACCAACGATGATGTTTTTGGTAATAGCCTGTATGAAATTGGTGTGGCTACTTTTACGTATGTTGGTAATGGAGCCTTATTTCCGGTTTGAAGAGTGCAGGCTACAGGAACTGCAGCTCCTTCTACCGGAAGTGCATCGATTGGAGCGCAGGGGAACCTGCTGGAGTTTAAATATGGATAATTAAAAATAAATAAATATAGTTGAATCGGCAATCTTACTTTTGGAGAACTCCAGCGATGCTAGCATCGACGAAGCAACAAAGAATAACTATCTGCAAATAGAATGAAAATAATAATATATTACTCGAACAGCTCATAATTAAACTGAAACAGTCAAATTTATTACAGAACATTCAAGATCGTTTTAGAAATCTAGATTTTGAATAATTCTGGTTTCGAATATGAAAAATTTCAGACATGAGGATCTTCAACTTGAAGATCTATCGCGCATGCGTGCATCAGATTGTCATTGCACAATATGTGCTGCAGCTCGACTGCAAGGGAGTGCCGGTGTAAATTCTTCACTAACACACGTGCACTTGCAGACGGTCAGCGGTTCTCCAGCACATATAGTAGTTTGTAATTATTTTTATTTGTTACAAAAAAAATGGTGATTGAAATACAACATTTCATTTTCTTATAATATTTCTTGTAATTAATTTTTTTAGAGTATTATTTCAAACTTTTTGCGTGTCGTTACTGATTCCAGAAAGAAATGAGGCAAGCCTAATGCGCGTGATGCACTCCCGTTCGCAGTGGAGAACGAATGAAGCAATTAGAAAAAGTGCGGTCTACACGGGGACAGATGTTTACGTTTTCTACTTTAATTGCAAACCACTATATTAGGCAATCGTACTTTCAACGAGCGATCTCAAATGGCGACACGATATAAAAAGTGATCGCTGCATTTAAAGACGGATTGGATAGTTCGTTCTGCAACTGTAGTACCTAAAAGAAAGTTTTATACTTGTATCACATCTCCAATTCTTTATTAATGTTAAATATTTGAATAAATTTCCTTAAAATCTCGCTAACAAACAATACTCGACAAATAATATTTATAGTATGTGTGTCTCATCTAATATATTCATATTTTCTTAATAATTCTTTCACAATTTTAAAAAATATTTTGTTCTCTGTATTTAGATGAAACTAATGTGACGAAATTATTAAAAAGAAATTTTGTTTTTATGTTTTAATAAAATTCAATGACAAACGGGATATAGATATAATTAAACTTAAAATTAAATTTTGCAACAGAGAATATGTGAGAGAATTAAGGTGTAAAAATCAGTAAAAGTGCAGGTGATATAATTAATTCATATATAATACTGACCTTCTTAACAAAATTTATGAAACAACCTGACTTCATTTTATAGCAATAATTCAAGATCACAATTGATTTAAGAGGGCCAGAGATCCTTCAGAGTCACCTTTAATTAATAGTTATCCGAAACCAATCACATTTTATTGTCGTATGAGATTGTATTTGATTAAATTGGTTTGTTATTTAATTCACTGAGTAGGCACGTGCACACTAATATAAAATTTGAAGGGTATCGAACGAAACCTTCACGGCTGCCTTCCGAAGAATAGGACATCAGCATCCAGCTCATCTTTATATACGACTTATACAGGGTGCTCTCAACTGTATCTCAAAATTATTGCTCGACAAAATTAAAATTACAATTACCATTGTCATATTTAAGTTGGACTGAAGTCACAATTACTAGTAGCAGTTTTGTTAATAACGATAATTTTTAAGAATATCTGGTACTGGAATTATTAATTAACTCCAAGCTCTGTGTCTGTATGAAATTGTTAGCTATTGTTGCATACATATTAAAAATGTGAAACTATTTTTAATAATTCTGGAGAAGTTTAATATTAATTTTAATAAGTGGAATTTTTGCGAAGGAACTATATTTTAATCATCCTTTTGTTATAGAAATAATAATTTCTCGACAATCATTTAATTAAAGCGACGAAATATTTGGTTCAAAATTGATGAGAATTTCTTTTGTTTATTTATAGGACATGCAAGAGTCTCAGGTCTTTCGGTTGTCCTCTGTGCAGACGAATCACCCGGTATAGTACGTTCACTTGCATTTTTTGGGCCATTCTTGGTATACAACGCGGGATGCGCAACGTTCAGTCGTGGGAACGTCATCGTTAGCTGCAACTGATTTACTTAACAGTTCTGATAATGAGTCATTAAATATAATTGCAACATTTCAACAAGTATCAAATTTCTTTTAAGTCAAACGAAATACATATTGTATAAGAGAGATTTTATAAAAGAAATTTTATATATATAAATATTTTATGCTGTAGTCTTCTTCATTGCTTATTGATATTTTCATATTAAATTGATATTTTCATATTAAAAATTCCATTTCTTACGATTCTTATTTTTGCTGATAAAAGTCGATGTATACATACATAAATACACTGATTTGTTAAGCTGCATGACTAAATTCTGATTATAATTTAGTATTTACAAGATTCCCAGAATTATTATGACAGAAATATGAATGAAACACGAAAAATGATAGTTAAACATAGTCGATTAGACGCAAACAAGCAGCGTTTAGAGCTCCATTCATTTCTTCCGTTGCGCAACAACTGTTTAAAGAAGAATTCGAGGATCTAAATGCTATTGCATAATCTACGCAGACATTTGTCTGCGCCGACGACCATAATCGAGGCTTTCTCAATTGTCAAACAGAATCCGACAACCGTGTACCACTGCAAATTCAATTTTCATATAAAAAAATAAATGTCATGCTTGTAAAAAATCTCGACAGTTTTGTAATAAAGCGTATAAATTTTTATATATTTTTTCCAATTTATTTAACCCTCGAATCTCCAATATTTTTCCATATTTATTAATATTTAAGCAGGTTTCGTATTAGAAATCATGAAATAGTTCGTTCTCGATTCAATAATATTAACTGTACATGCACATACGTAATAATGATTATAATAATTTAATTCCACGTTACTATTTCGAAAGAACGTTTGAAACATTACGCGGAACCCGCCACAAGCGGCGCGACCGTGGCGTCATCTATGTTGGCGGGCTTGTAAACTTACTTTCCCTATCTTCGGCATGAGTAAGACAAGGACAGAGTTAGCGTGCGACAAGGACAGACAGTTTAGTACGGGACTCCGAATCCCCGATACGTATTAGGACAACACGATGAGCGAGGAGGTATCCAAGGACGGGATAATGGCTGGCTTGTGAACTACTGTTCCCTATCTTCGCCATGTGTAAGACAAGGACAGAGATGATGTGCGACGAAGAGACAGAGAGAACTTGTGCCACCTTCTTTTCTGTGACACTTCTAGCCCCCTGGTATGTATTAGGCGACGCATTAGGGACGCATGAGTAGCAGGAGGTATCCGACAAGGACAGTGGCTCCATCTGTGGCGGCGAGTTTGTGAAGTAATGTTCCCTATCTTCGCCACGTGTAAGACAAGAATAGAGTTAGCGTGCGACAAGGACAGACAGTTTACTACGGGACTCCGAATCCCCCGATACGTATTAGGACAACACGATGAGCGAGGAGGTATCCAAGGACGGGATAATGGCTGGCTTGTGAACTACTGTTCCCTATCTTCGCCATGTGTAAGACAAGGACAGAGATGGTGTGCGACGAAGAGACAGAGAGAACTTGTGCCACCTTCTTTTCTGTGACACTTCTAGCCCCCTGGTATGTATTAGGCGACGCATTAGGGACGCATAAGTAGCAGGAGGGTATCCGACAAGGACAGTGGCTCCATCTGTGGCGGCGGGTTTGTGAAGTAATGTTCCCTATCTTCGCCACGTGTAAGACAAGAATAGAGTTAGCGTGCGACAAGGACAGATAGTTTACTACGGGACTCCGAATCCCCGATACGTATTAGGACAACATGATGAGCGAGGAGGTATCCAAGGACGGGATAATGTGTAACGAGCAGACCGCCGTTACCGACTTTTCTACCCTGACTCACCGCATATGGCCCTTGGACCTTAGTCTACGACAAACCTCTGATAAAATTATGTATCGTTCCCCGAAAACCCAGCGGACTTGGAATCTTCCCAAGTCAACACTAGATGATATATAAAACGAACCGATCGACAATAAAGCATTCATTCTTGGAGTAAAAGTTTAGAAATTCACTTCTTTAAATATCTTTCACCTACCCGACCGCGTATCTACGGACCGCGATCGTTAGGCGTCAGTTTCTTACAAGTTACCGGTTTCCGGTTATCTTTACAAGTTAATGTTCCCTATCCTCGCCATGTGTAAGACAAGGACAGAGATGATGTGCGACAAGGCGGGAGAGAGATCTTGTGCCACCTTCTTTTCTGTGACATTTCTAATCCCCTGGTATGTATTAGATGACGCATTAGGGACGCATGAGTAGCAGGAGGGTATCCGAGAAGGACAGTGGCGCCATCTATGATGGCTGGCTTGTGAACTACTGTTCCCTATCTTCGCCATGTGTAAGACAAGGACCGAGATGGTATGCGACAAAGAGACAGAGAGAACTTGTGCCACCTCCTTTTCTGCGACACTTCTAATCCTCTGGTATGTATTATGCTCTGTCCCACGAGTGAACAGACCCGCGTGAAGACCAACCAGTTTTCGTTTTTCGCCGCGCATCTTCGCCCTAATTGGTTCAAGAAAGTGGGGAGTGGGTAGTGGAGTGAGAGATAACCACTAATATATACGAGGTGCGATCAAAAAGTAAGGTGACTTTTTATTTTTATCAAAAAATATTTATTTATTCATCAATATTTATGTTGTCCCCTTCAAAGTAATCCCTCTCAGATATAATACACTTGTGTCAGCGCTTTTTCCAATCCTCGAAGTACTTCTGATAAGCACTTTTTGGTATAGCTTTGAGTTCTTCCAGCGATGCAGTCTTTATCTCCTCGATCGTTGCAAATCTCCGTCCTTTCATGGGTCTCTTCAGTTTTGAGAACAGGAAAAAGTCGCAGGGGGCCAAATCCGGTGAATATGGTGGCTGAGGCATGATTGCGGTGTTGTTTCTGGCCAAAAAATTACTCGCAAGCAACGATGCGTGAGCAAGTGAAGAGAATTGTGTTTCCAAAATTCCGGGCGTTTTTTTCGTATTGCTTCACGCAAACGGCGCATAACTTCAAGGTAATACTCCTTATTAACCGTACGACCTTGTGGTAAGATATCCTGATGCGCTACGCCATGATAATCGAAGGAAACAGTGAGCAAAACCTTGACATTTGATCGAACCTGGCGTGCTTTTTTCGGTGTTGGCTCTTCTGGGAACTTCCATTGGGACGATTGGACTTTGGTTTCGACGTCGTAACCGTATACCCATGATTCGTCACCAGTTATGACCCTTTTGAGCAAATCAGGATAATCATTGACGTCATTCAACAGCTCCTGAGCGATGCTTATGCGACGTTTCTTCTGGTCAAAATTAAGCAGTTTCGGAACAAACTTCGCCGAACACGCAAAACACTTCTAACCTTTATGGGTCTCACAAACCAACAAAAAATGCTATATAGCTGAAACTGCGAACATATGTTCGGGGGGCGAGTGTACCAGCATAAGAAAAAAAAGAAAACGAAAATCGACTGTAGGTATCCCGCGAAATTCAAAAAGTCACCTTACTTTTTGATCACACCTCGTACATATCAGTAGAGATGACAGGCTCGTTGCGACCCCACCATCTTCCAAGCTGCGCGAAACGGGTCTATTCTCTCGTGAGAAAGAGTATAGAGTTCGCATTAGGGATGCATGATTGGCAAGTAGGTATCCAACAAGGACAGACGTAGTGTGTGAAAAGGACATTTGTGCCACCTACTTTTCTGCGGTACTTCGAATCCCCTGATATGTACCACGCACGTATTAGGAGCGCATGACTACCAGGAGGGTATCCGACAAGGACCGACATATGAAATTGTATTAGAAAGAGAGAGACAGACATAGAGCTTATCAAGAATACGTAAGCTCTTCGTACGAAATTGATTGATACCGCGCTTGTTGTTAATAATTTCGAAATGTTTGCTACTCGAGAATATAGAAGGGACCTTTGGCGGCTTTCATAGTATCAAATTAAATTCATACAGAGACACATATACGAGTATGTTGAATTACAATTGAATTACTACGCGAATTATGATTAAAAAGTCAACCTCAATTATTTCGTAATTCTAAATTCAGTCGGTTCGTTCAATTTAATTACAGTGTAATTTGTAATCCTTGTCTCTCATTCAATTAATGTATTTGATATTTAGTATTTAGTAACTGAAATACAATTACTAAATAGAGTGTAATTATGAATTATAAATAAGAAGAATATAAGAGGCGGATAAAGAAAAAGATTAGTATGAGCGATGAACATGGTATATATTCAGAATTTCATATTGTGTAATTACATTATGTAATTAAATTACGTAATTCAATTACAACGCATTTAAATTAATAATTAAAGTAATAAATGTGTTTTATTGCTGCGGTCTACATGACGAGAATCAATAAAAATGAGAACGACAGAAGTATTAAGAAATCCCCGTTTATTATAACAATGTTAATTCTATGGTCTAAACGTTCAGGGGATTACAGAGAGGTATATCTAATTAGAAAGAAATTTCGGTGTCTGCAGGACCGATCTTGTGTTTGATGGCGATGTCTACCAGCTTGAAATTGTCCCGGCTAAATTTCAGTTGGTCGATCGGCTTGTCCAGAGGGAAACCGTGCGGGGTATTGTCCAATTGGCGAACACCGAATAAAGCGGAATGGAAATAGACTTCGTCCACCAACGGTTTGACGTACACGAACAGTTGGAACAGTTGTCCTTCCGCGGTACCCTTCGGCAACAGCAATCTCTGGGGGTAACCACTGACCGCCTTCAGCAACGGAGTTTCGCTATCTAATTTATCCAAGAATCTCTTGGTCGACACGTAGTCGGGGATGGTGAAGAGGGCTTCGTCGCTGCTGTGCGAGACCACGTTCTCTCCTGCGTTCACTGTTAAAGACACGTTCGAATTAGTTTACAATGAAAAATCTTCTAGAATGAAAGAATTAGAATTTTTTCTGGTGAAGACGTAAATCCTATACTATGAGGCTGAATGACTGCATAAACTCGAATTTTTTGAAATTGTGACATGCGGCGTTTTTCCTGGCAGCCACAGAATTTTGCCCAATACTGATTTCCAAGATACTCACAAGTGACCAGCCAGGAGTCGAGTTCGTAGAAGCGGCTGTAGCCCTGTGGAAGCTCGATGAGCTTGTTGTTCACGTCGTATTTCGGTCCGAGGAAGATCTTGACGCACGCCTTTTGCTGTACGGTGGAGTCGACGGTGATGTTGTAGGTGAAGATGTTGTGGTTTAGACGCCACTGTTTCACTTTGATCGGCTGTAATTTATCCGTGTTTGCGGTGCGGATCAACAAACCGTTGTTGATGTTCGTCTCGAACGAGTCGAAGTACGTCACCAAGTCATCGATGGCCACGGACTTGATCTGGAGGGTCTTGAAGATGACATCGTCAACGTTGTACGGTTTCTGGTTGAGCTTGTATCTGAAACGATTCCCAGTCACAGTTACACTGTAACGCGACACCAGTTGCAATTTCATAGTTGAGCTTACTTTTCGTAGAGACCGACGATCCTGTTGTAAATGCTGAAGAAAGCAGGGTCCCTCAAGGCGGCGGTCGTTGTCTGCAAAACGCTGGGAACGATGATGTGCTCGTTAACATCGTTTGCGCTGTAGCCTAAGATGTTCCTGGCGAGTGTGTCAATGCTGCCGTAGAAGTTCTTGTTCACGGAATCCTCGTTACCTTGGATCAGGTTTCCAAGGATGTTCAGGCCATTTCGATCGTTGATGTTGACCCACTTGTTCTCGCTGGTAAAGACATTGCCGGAGTCGATGGCAGCCGCGATTCTCGCTTCAAAGTTTAATATGTTCTGCAACAAATGGATACATTCGAACAGTGAACCCTTCATTCGTTTAATCCCCGATCACTGAGCTAATTCCGCTAATTAAACACTTTGCGATTGAATTGTATTGAATAGAAACGCTTTATTTTCAGCCTTCCGGCCTTTAAAATAGACTCGGTTTCCGATTCCAACTAACTCTAACATCCCTCCGCATATCCTCGTACCCACCGTACACTTTGCTTCGAGCTATCTTTTTCCTATCTTTCTCTCTACTCTTTTCTTTCCTTTTTCTCCCTAGCTTCCTCGGCTATTCTACCGTCTCCCTTTATTTATTTGTATTTTCAATTATATTGTATTTTTTAGATATTATAGCTCTCGCAAGTCTGAGATCGCTATCGTTTCGACACTTACTCTGATGTTATGGTAGGCGGTCGTGGGGTACGGAGCTAAGGCTTGCCTGCGGGGCACTGGAAGTCCATTGTGGTAGACCAGGTTCGGTTCGTAGCTAATGGGGAATGGCTTGGTCCATGCGAAGTCCTCGACAAACGGCAGTCCGTTGGACAGCTTCTCGAGATTGTATCTGCTCAAAAGAAGTTTGTGCGTGTACAGGTATTCCTCTCCGCGGATGGTCGACTCGCTCCTCTTCAGCCAGAATGGGTTGTTAAGAGTCAGGTAGGTGTAGTACAGGTTCAGACCGATGTCCTCGACGAAGTAGTTCAGTTTGTTCAACACGTTTATCTCATTGTTCACGTTCCACCCGGAGTAATTTGCCACGAGCACCTTGTTGATCACCCTGTCTGGAACAATACAAAGTTTCAACGATATGAGAAAAACAATATGAAAATTCCTTATCTTTGGTTTTTTCGCCAGCGAAACATTTGCGTTGATGGGGCTACCCGTGGAAGTATAATCTGACCGTACGTCCCGTTTTTAGAGAGACAGCAACCCACGGTAACAATTTCAAAAAACACTATGTGAAAAATCATCCGACGGTATGCCAATAAGTCTCGCACATTGTAAGTCGGCCAGAAGCCTGCTAGTTCGCTCGCTCCTCGGTTACGAGTATGTACAATGTACACTGAAGCAAATTTGTTCTTCAGAGAGACATAAGGCCACGTGAATTATTTATTTTCATATGTTCATTCCTGTTTCTTTTCATTAATAAATAGAAACCATGAAGAAACATGCGTTTTCTTGAATACACGTACCATTACCTGAAAATTAGTAGACGTCCCGTTTTGAGGAAAAATAATAAATGGACACGTTAGGTATAACGGGACTATGTCATTTCACAGCAAGTGCTCAAGTAAAAGAGTCACGTGTCCGATACTAGAAGAACTCCTACTAAGTAAAGAAAACAATTACCAGATATTATAGAGGTGGTCCTGTAGTCGATGGCAGCCTTGATGACCTCGGCATTGAAGTACAGATAGGGGTACAGCTCGTACAATGGTTGCAGCTTGATCTCCTTTGTATCCGGCCTGTTCAACAAGGCGGCGTACAGAGCATAAATGAACTTGCCCTCATTTTCGTAGGTTTTCGTCCATGTAGCAACATCGTAGAAAGTTGAGTAATCCTTCGCATTGATGAACAGATCGTACAAAGCTTTTAATTGTACAATATGCTCCGGTTGATAGATGGAGAATATTTCTCCGCGTTGGAGGCTTGATATGTTCTGGTGGTTTAAGAAGTAGTCCACGACGCTCTGCAAATTGTGTTTACATATAATACTTGCTCTGGTGAGAACGACGTAACCCATACTATATAATATACGTAGGGCGAATCTTGTAACATAACGACTGCGATATCTCGATAAAAAAAAAGCAAAGTAACAAAAAGCAGATTAGTCCACTGTTGTCCCTTGAAAACTATGCAATGCTTGTTTGAAAAATTTTATCATACAACTCACGAGTTATATGAAATCGTCACGTTACGAGTCTCGCCCTGTATAGTTGTATCTTCAGGAAGAAAGAGAAAAGACATTTACCACATTCAGGAATTTGAATCTGTTTTCGTAAAGGTCCCAATTCTTACTCTTGTTGTAAAGGTCTGGAGTTGCGACTTCAGGTTGGGAAGGATGGTATAAGAGAGATAAGATTTGCTTCTGTTTGAAAACGTAATCGGTAGTCGGTTTGAAGGTTCCGTGGCTGTCATCAAAGAAGGGTAAAGTAATATTTTAAATAGTGGACAGTAAACAATCCTATTTATTTAAAAGTGTGCGTACAACTTTAAAAATACGATAATATATTTGACGCAGTATTTTTTGAAAATCGAAACATTAAAAAATAAAATTATTAAAAAATATTAAATCACCCATAATCAATGGGATTTCTCAGAGTATTATAACGACGCGGAAAGACAAATATTTGATTTCGTGTTTCGGATTGTTAAAATAGAAATATTTTATTTTCGAAATTGTGTGTGTGCGTGTATCTCACTTAGAATACTATTATCTTGAAGCAAAATAAAATCCAAAATATTCAATCGTATTTAAAATATTTATTTCGCCAAATAATGCCCACCTGTGGTAGGCATCAGCCACCACGAAGAAACCCGCCAACAATCCCAGCAACCACAATCGCAACATGCTTGTAAGAACTTCACAAAAACAAACTCGTGGATCTGTCCAGTTACCGTGGTTTTTATACTCCATCCGTTGTGGACCATGCCCACTTTGATCGCTGATTATCGTTCAACCAAAAAAAATTCATGGTTAATCGAGTTATCGCCCCCTCGACGATTTTTCGTTTTGCATTACACTGTAATGACTACAGGATGCGTCGCGTTGGTAGACGCTGTTTCTTTTTAGGTGATCGAGACACCTAGAGACTTCATAGCGATTTTTTGGAAAGTGTCTAGCCGGATAAGCATGGGCCAGCGGCCCCCGCTCCGATTTTCCTAATTCCTGTTTTAAAACATCGTTTTATGTCTAAAAACACATTGTGTAAAATTTCAAATGTCTACCCCCACCGATAAGGGTGATATTGGGATTAATTCCCCTGCACTTAAATGGAATTTACTCTAAAACGAGAAGAGATATCGACATAGGATGAACGGCAAACAAAAGATATGGATACACTCTATATTTCAGATTTTTTTCAGAATGTTTTGCTAATTATTTATCTTCCCCTGGGTTGACACCCACCAAAAAATTCTAAAATATTGCTACGATGCTAAACTATTTTTCATAAAAATCTCAGAAGTGTCCGTTTGGTGGAACAGTGTCAAAAAAAATAAAGTATGCCGGCGAACGCTCGTAACGGATCTTCATCGATGTAAGCTATTTCCTAAAATATAATTGTTTAGACTTCCAACTGTAATCATATATTAGAAGATTTAGTCGCATATCTACATGTATCAGCTCTTCCGTACAGGCGCTGACTTCCCGTTCGCTCCCATCGCTAGCCACCGCAAGTGGACTCGGTCGCTGCGCCGTTACGAGCGTTCGCCGGGATACTTTATTTTTTTTGACACTGTTCCACCAAACGGACACTTCTGAGATTTTTATGAAAAATAGTTTAGCATCGTAGCAATATTTCAGAATTTTTTGGTGGGTGTCAACCCAGGGGAAGATGGTTAAAAAGATTCCCAAAAAATTAATTATTTGTTTTCAACTATAAATAATTAGCAAAACATTCTGAAAAAAATCTGAAATATAGAGTGTATCCATATCTTTTGTTTGCCGTTCATCCTATGTCGATATCTCTTCTCGTTTTAGAGCAAATTGCATTTAAGTGCGGGGGAATTAATCCCAATATCACCCTTATCGGTGGGGGTAGAAATTTGAAATTTTACACAATGTGTTTTTAGACATAAAACGATGTTTTAAAACAGGAATCAGGAAAATCGGAGCGGGGGCCGCTGGCCCATGCTTATCCGGCTAGACCCTTTTCTACAGATTGATATAATAATGATGTAATTCGTTATGTAAATTTGATGTATGTAAATTTACTAATATATAAATAATTTTCTCAATATTATATTTATAAATATATATATTTAACTTGCATTTTTATTATATATTATAATTATAAACTGCAGATTTTTATGCGACATAAAAATTTGCTACATCAATTGCAGAAAATAGGAGTTGAAACGAAATGTATTTCCGTTGTTAATGATTTTCATGTAACTGTAGCTTTGATTTGTTTCAATATTTTGAAATGGAATTGATAGAAATGATCGCTAAGTGAATGGGTATTGTAAATTAAAAATTTTGTATTCTTCAAAATGTCGAGTATCAACATTTGAAAAAGGAAGTTTACTGCATTACGTAACAGAGGTTTTTTTATCGTGAAACCAAGATCACCGTAAATAAGTGGTTTATCGAAATCCGTTTGACATTTTGACATCGATTGACATCATGGTCGAAAGAAATGAGACTTATAAGTTGTTATTTATAATAATCTCGAATATGTACATCTAAAGTTATGTTTTCACGTGATAATAAAAGCGCAATTCATTACACAATTTTAATCTAATCTAATATATATATATATATATATATATATATATAAAACATATGAAAGTACAGTAAAATAGTATTAAATTCGTTCTAAAATTATTGTAAATTATTTTTCCAAAATCAACAAACCCACAGAACAGTGTTCAAATAAATGATTTCTCTATCGCGAAATGATTATTCAAAATCACAGCTTTTTAATGAACGCGACTCGAACGAAATATCCAGCCATAATCGCAAAACGATTAAAAAAAGTTAATCTGTCTACAAGCCACTACCTAAAAGCATGATTAGTATGCATAAACGTCGATATAATTGTAATCGAAGTTAATCAGGAACGGTTGAAATACGGGCGAAATAATTACGTGAAAACATTGTATCAAGGCGCAGATAAATATCTTTTTATTTTTTAGAGCAATTGCTCCTTTCCCTATCGTTGCTTCATGCTTGTAGTTCGTTAATTATCCTTAATAATTTCAGAATTTATATTGGTAAATTCCCCTCTGCTTGGCGAACCGTTCATTATTGTTAAATGGTTTCGATATCGTCCAATAAACTAACTAATGATCCCTTACAACTTCGTGTCGTGCCGCAGTTATTGACACGATGTCTTCGTGCAGCGTGTATCAATAAAAATAACATAACTTTACTAACATATCTAATACGACTTAACAAATCGTTATGGAAAATTTTTAGTCGTAGATTTAGGGGATGCAGTACTGTATAGAGATGTATTACAACTAGACAGCAGGTCTTTATGCAAGATAAAAATGTTCTATCTGCATTGTAACGAAGTAGAGTGAATTAGAAATTTATTTTCTTTCAAAATATGTTTAATAGGTTGAAAACAATGTATCTCGAAACACAGAAGACATAGCGCTGAAATTTGGTACACAGATAGCCGTTAGCCCAAGGAGGTGCACGAATATGTTTATATCCCGAAAATCCTTCGGGATTAATTGCTGAAATTAAATTAATGCTATTCCTCTGCCCTCTCTGTAACGGTAAAAATATCTCGAAAGACAGAAAACACAGAAAGCTGAAATTTGGTACACAGGTACCATAGTTCCATTTAGGTTAGCCTAAAGGGGTACATAAGTATGTTTTCATCACGGAAATCCTACCGGATTAAATGCTAAAAATAAATTAGTGGCATACCTCCAGAAATAAGGCAGCCGTTGATTTTTCAGCGGGAATTACGCTAGTTTTTCAATTCTTCTAATGTTTTTATTATTTTAATTTACACCTACTCATTTTTGTCATAAATGCATCAAATCCGCTGCCCAATTATAACAGAGATTTGCCCCAGAAGAAATGTAATAGTCAAAAACACTTAAAGAGAATGAACCCCTTCAAGGGATCATTCATCGTCAGTTTGGATAATCGAGGTTCCACTAGATCGTGTGTTAAACCAGCAACCATGGTTCCAACTATGTCGTGTTTGGGCTCATTGTGATCAGAAAGGTATGTCTCGCATTAGGGTCACGCAACCATCAACCAAAGGAATCATAGTACAACGTGTAAAATTCATATTCTTTATTCGGCGATCTTTATTTTCGCGTCACAGATAGAACAAGTCGGCAATGTGAAAACGCTTGTTCCGGGGGTTCTGTTGCCATTGGCATCTACTTGGGGGTGTTGTATATGATCACGTCCTTGAAGAACATGTTCGGGATGTTGTAGTTCCAGGCGTAAAGCGGTCTGTCCAACGGGAAGCCAGGAGCTTTGCCGTCGTTGAGGAACTTGCCGAAGAAGGGCAGCTCATAGTAAGAGGCGTTGTTCTGCTCGTAAGGGCTGATGAAGAAGAACATCTTGTACTTGATGCCCTGGGGGCTGCCCTTGGGCAGAGTGAATCTCGAGCTGAAACCGAACTGTCTCTCGGAGTACTTGAACGGCTCTTTGCCGCTGATAGCTTTGTTCAATTTGTCCATGAATTGGTCCATTGGCATCATGTCTGGCATTGTCAGCATCGAGTCGGTGCTCTTCCTGATGATGTTGTTGACTCCGGCGCAGACTGGAAGGAAAGCGGAAGTTTTAATCACGAAGAAAGTCAACTCGCAAAAGGATTTTATGGATTTATATAACAAAAATGAGTGGAGATTAGACGAAAATAGAGCGACTTACGATCAACTTCGAATCTGTCCATCTCGAAGAAGTATTTGTAGTATTTCTGCAAGTAGTAGTAGTCCTGGCTCTCCTCCTCGAAGTAGGGGCCAAGGAAGATCTTGATAATGGCCTTCGACTCTTTGTCGGAGTTTATGTTGAACTTGTATGAGAATGGTTGGTAGTTCAGGCATTGGCGACGAGCCTTCATCGTCAGGGATTGTCCTCGTTTGAAGTTCTCCACGGAGACAGCGTTGTTGATGATAGTGTCGCAGTTGCCGAAGTAGGTGCTCAATTTGTCGATGTCCACCGAATCGATCTTGATTCCTTGGAATTGCAGCTCGGCCTGCGAGTACATCGGCTGGTACTTTTTGTATCTGCGAAAATCATTGGAATTTTCTGATTTGAATTCATACTCAAATTTCAGGAATAAGGACTTGATTAGGTTGAAAAATATCAGACGATTATGACAGCGACGAATATGGACTAGAAGAACAGGAAGAGGATCTTCGAGGGGAACTTGTCAAGAGAATTACCTGAAGAAGTAGCTCATGATCTTCTTGTAAAGCGAGTAGAATGCGCGATCTCTCATGCTGGTCGAGTAGCATTGAAGAGAACTGGGTATCATCTGATTCCTGTTCTGATATTTGAAACTGAATCCGAGGATGTTACGAGCAAGAGCATCATACATGCCATAGAATTTCTTGTTGCACGAGTCATTGTTGCCTTCGATCACGTTGGCCAACAAGTATAAACCTTCAGGCGAGTAGATGTTCACCTTCTTTCCTTCTGCGTCCAACAGGTAGCCCGAATCGATCGCTTCCGATATGCGGGACTCGAACGCGATGAGGTTCTGCAAAAATTCAACTCGAGTGGTGTGACTCTGAGGCGCCACTAAACATCGCTGTACAATATTATTTAAAATATTGTATATATATATATTAGATTAGATTAAACATTCAAGTATTGTATGAGGTGTTATATCAATTTCGTATCCATCAAATATAAAAAATCATTGAGAATGGTAATCATGATAATATTCTAGGTCGGAAGAAATGTTTAATTCTCGTGTTAAAATAGCTCCGAGTCGAAAGGGCTAACTTTGTCTAATTTTTTGGTCGGAACTTTGTTGTTTTGAATTATTTCTTAGTTACTACCGTCTCACCGGAACCGAGTATACTTTTCGATACGTACGTCCAGGTAGTTGCTCTTGTAGAACGGAATTGAAGAATACTGGTTTCTCTGTGGTACAGCAATACCATTCGAGTACATCATATTGGAGAAGTATCCTGGACTGATGGGTTTGTACCAATCGAGGTCCTCGATCTCGCCAAGGCCGTTCGACATACGTTCTAAGTAGTATTTGGCCATCAACTGTTGGTGATTATAGTAGTACAGTTTTCCGCGGAGCTCCTTGGACATGCCAACGTAATCGCTGGACAACCAGAAGGAGAATATTTGTCGGAAGTAATAATAATAGGCGTTTATGCTCGGGTCCTCCATGAAGTAATCCATTCTTGACTCTTCGTCAGCGAAGGGGATGTAGGCGTTGGTATAGTTCACATAAATTATGTACTTCTCTTTGTTTTCGTAACCAAAGTTTGCGCCACAACCTGAAGAAAAATCATTTCTTAATCCTAGATATCAAAAGAAATTTTTTCATTTTGTAACGACTACATCAACCTGAAGACATATTACTTTTTTCAGTAAAAATTCATAAATTCTCTACAACAACAATTATTTTTGGGAAAGCTGACCTTTGGACATCTTCAGGTTCTGCGCCTCCTGCATCACGTTCAGACTGTAGTACAGATTAGGGTAGATTTCGTACATGGCCGGCAGCCTCATGTACTTGCAGTCGTTCCTATAGAACACCGCAACAGTGAAAGCAGCCACGAATATGCCATCGTTCAAATTGACACGAGCCCAGCATGCTGTTTTGTAGAACGTTTGGAAATCCTTCGCGGAGTAGAACAGTTCGAACAACTGATTCATCTCGTACAGATTTTCACGATTGTACAAGGAGAACAGAGCCTTGCTATTTAGCAAGGACCCTTGCTTATACCACCAGAGAAACTGTTGCACCGAATTCTGAAAAAAATTAACAAAAGATTGTTTTATATTCACCAAAGAATAGATCTTTAAATCATGAATTTTGAAAACTAGACGTTAGATCTAAAAATCATCCTTGTAGATTTTCGAAAATAAAAAAATCACCTTATTGTTGTACATGTCGATGTTGCTCTCCAGATTGTAGTTCCTTCCGATGTCGTAGAACTCAGTGTCGGTCAGGTCATTTTGTCTGACGAATAATAGAAGCTCGTATATTTTCTTCTGTCGATACAGGAACTCCATATCAGCGGTACGGGTCCCATCTTTTTCAAATTGTACGCCCTGCGCGGCGCAAATGGCGCCGAACGCCAACAGCAATACAAACTTCAGCATCCCCCTTAATTATCAATGACTGCTTAATTGAATTCCCTCGGTGAGCGACCGGTAGACCACGTTGCAACGAATCGTTATACACCGGTCACACTGGGACCAGCTGCTTTTATACTTTTTCTAATAATGCAATCGCTCAGACCTCTGACCTGCCTCGTGTATTCATAATATACCACCCCGATGGATCTTTATTATGCATGTTTGATTATATTATTGCCATTTTGTTGTTAAGACATTGCATTGCCACATTGACAATCCTTCCGTGATAATTCGACGGAGATACAGTCGCAGAATTTTGCAATGAATTCTCTGCATTTTCTACTTTAACGAAAAAATTGGAAATTTTCAGTTCGTAATTAATATCTGACAAAAGTCAATAGTAAAAGCGAAAATTGTTGATATTTATAATACGGATTATATACCGTCTAATTTCTAATAAGAATTATTTTGGGTATTTGTTTATAATGAAATACTAAAAGGAATTTGGATTGTATGTATTTTTAGTAGTACTGTATGTTTTACGAATGCTATCGCATAATATATACGCCTATATAAAATTCGTGAGGTCTTGTCTTCGTGTTTTGTCATCGCGTTAGATACTTGATGCAATCTGCACTGATTAGCATATTTTCGTTATTCTTCTCGGTTCATCGACTTTCTTCGGAAAACAATCGAAATAGTAATTGCTCAGTGGAATTTGCCGACAGATATTACAGCCAATGTATTTTCTAAGAATTTCTTATAAGAAATTCATATAATTACACATTTGTTTTATAAATATTTACTTCGATACCTTTTATAAGAATTTCTTATAAATATTTCTTCGAAATTATATAAAATCAATATTTTAAATATAGCTTCTATTGTATAGCGTTACACGAAATTAGAAATATATATATATATATATATTGTAATAAAGATATCCTTATTTATTATCGAGGTAAATAATTTTCGGAAGTATAATGTTAATAACAGTGTATAATCGTTTATAAATGGAAACGTGTATTTTTCTGGCCGGATCGACCGGTATCGTGATGAAATATTTTGGATCAATAAATTATAATTAATATTTGTGTATAAGGATGACTTAAACGCATTATCGCGTTGATAGCAGCTCGCGTGAGACTTTCATAATGAAGACGTACACTCGTAAATCTTTCATGATGTTTGCACAAACGGGGTGGATAGTTTCCAGCGTTCCAGACGATTCGTAAATTTCCACGTTCGTGGACCAGCGAATATCTCATCAAACAAAATATTCGAATAAATTTCAATCGGTTTCCTGATAGGAGGAATAGTACTTGGGGTCGGTGGCCGCTGTCAATTTCATTCTAATCACTATGCAACCGCGATCTTTTTCTAATTATATGATGCATCAATCCCTCCAATCGATCACTCCAATTTATATCCAAAAAAATGGAAGTAACATTTCAATACATAGTTTTTTTCAAATTTCAATAAACGACTTGAGTTGTTTTATTTCTCTTTCAAGTCAGAAGGATTCGTTTACTAAATACTGTGTGAAAATTTGTTTAATAAATAAATAAATCGATTGATAAATAAAATCAATATGAATGACAATGATTATATATAGTCAAAAGCTTATATTTATGAGTCCGAGAGGAAAAGTACATTTCATATGTCTCAATAATTGATATCATTGCAATTAAATAATAGGTATAGCAATCGAATATTTATCTTATTACACATTGAATTGAATACAAAAAGTAGCATGTGATAGTATATCCGTGCATTAGTTTATTAATAATCGAACGTAATTATGCATCATTAGTGGGCCATTACGCAGGAATCATTTTTCTGTAAATGACACTTGGCTATTATTTATTTATTAATTAACGAAACTATACAGTGTGAAGTGTCGATAATGAAAAAAATTGTACAATAAGAGCGTTCACGTTTGACAAATGAGATAAAAGTATTAAATCAATGCTAAGGTACCGTTTACAAAACAAATGAGATAGCGTTTTGATAGAAGAATGGTTACTACTGTGTGTGAGTAATAATAAAACATCGAAATGATTTCGTACTCCACTCGAGGAAACTTTAAACTAAATTCCCTGATTAAACCACAGGTCTCAACCTGATTAAAAAAAAAAAAAGTTTTCGAACGAAATTGCAAACGAATGTTATAGTGTGAATATAGTTGCCGAATAAGTTTCGAAAGACAAATTTTTATGGTTACCAACGAGTACCACAAAAAATTCAACTACCTTACAATTATTGTACAAATTCAAGATTGATTAATATTAATACGAATTGTGGCTGCACAAAACTATCCACTAATTTAAAAGGTTATATGAATATATAAAAAAATTCGTAATTTTGTAAAACGACATTTTCCGAAAAAATGGAGCTCGCTGACAAAGATGATCTTTTTATGGCAATGTCCGAATTTGCAATTATACTCACAAAATCGGAAAGCGGAATAATACGTATGAGACAATGTGTGGAAAATTACATAGATCATCATTTACTACAAATCGACGCTGAAAAATTTGAAACCAATAAAAATTCGTTTATTGGGAATAATAGTACTCAAAACGTAGATTTTGACAATCAATTCGTCTTATGGTTGACAAAGTGGAAACACTACTTAAAGGAAGTGGAGTTTTTTGGCCGAGTAAGTTTCAACTTGAAATTTAAAAAAGAAAACATGAATATGTAATTTATTCTCGATATTCTTTTTAAACAGAGATTATCGTGGAAGTTGTTCAGAGACTTCAACAATCACTTGTACATTTTTCGATCACCAATCATACGAGAGGATCGTGAAATTAAGTTGCCAATATGCAACATTACATTTCCAGAGGATAAATTAAACAATTTCACTCATGCAATGCCTAAGAAAAGAAATAATACTTTCGTTAAAACCAACAGATGCAAACGAAATCGGATACCTAACGTCTGTGGACAATTGTAACGAAATATTCGATAAATAAACAAATCGCATAATTAGTTTTCGCGCGTTCTAATTAACTTTGTTAAAGCGACAAGCGAAGAATCTATTTCAAAATACAAATTTATTAGCGCGTGCGCGAGTACGTTGCGCAATGTAACGGCGCACGCGCACTTGTTGAATTGACTAACGTAAATATATGCGTTTAATTCATATTGAATAAAATTAACGAATGATGTCATTATACAGCTTTATTAGTTTTCTAGAATAGCTTAACTTAATAATAATCATAGAGTAATAATTTAAATATTTATAAGGATAAACACAAGTGAGAGGAAATAACTGCGTGAACCCTTTTTTGTATTTTTATTATCCTTACAATATTAAAATTTTTGTTAATATAATTAAACGATAAAATAAATTCAAAAGTTTCGTATTGCAATTGAGCACGTATTTAGTCGATGAAATAATTACAGTGTTCGAAAGGTTTGTGATTAAGAAGTATGTACCTAATTTCTGTAGTCGAACGGATAACTATAAGAAATCGAAAAGTTTTCTACATGAAAATCGTAACCGTCGGAATATTATGGAATTGATACAGTCACTTGAAACGGAATTACAAAAATAACATTATATTACCAATAAATCTAAAAAATAACAGAATCTGATAATATTATTATACAATATTAATTCTAGGAAAATGATTACTCGTTCTTGACAAAACAGTTCTAAACATTCTACAAATTTATAAATTCAATATTTTTAAAAGGCTGTCCCAAAGTGTGATACACAATGTATTTCTTCTTTTATATCAATCTTTGAATAAGCATAACGCTACCTATACTTTGTACGCTTTTGTACACTGGCTCTAAGACATTCAATACTCCACTGAAACATTCATCTATCCTTTGATTTTCAGTGAACAAATGTCCTCATGTTTCATTTTTTATTTTTTCATGGGGGAGGGGGAATAAATATTTATATAGAATTCGGTCATCATGAGAAAATAAGTTTTTAAGACAACAAAGTTTGGGTCAAACCATTGGTCAATGATGGAGTCCTCCAACTTTTAGCTTTTTCGATGAACGCACAGTTCTGCTTGTTTCACTGTCCGAAGACTCCGATTCTGAATCATTATACCCTGACATTGGTACACCCTCAGACTTCGTAACTTCGCAGGTTTCGGCTGCGAAGTTCCCTGTTATTTTTGCTTTCTCCAGAGCTCGAACTGCAAACAATCCAGTGGATACGAATGTTCAATAGGTTTTATGTTCGATGTTATCCTATTCAGCTTCAACGATAAAAATGTAATATTTACTTTGAGACTCTAGAAGACTATTTTGTCGCTTTAAGTCATCGATGTCTTGCTGATGAGAGGAGTTCTTGCGGCGCATAAACTGTATATATTCTGCCGCTTTTTTTAGTATTTGTGCTCTACTTACAACCTTTTCGCTCTGCAATGCAGGTACAGAATCTCGCAGGCTCGAGAAACTATCCTTAATATGATCTCTACGCTTACGTTCTAATGCATTGTGATGTGCTCGCTTTTCTGCCTAAAATTAGAAATCAACATTCACAGAAACCATTATATCAAAGTGTAATTATATCTCAATTATTGATTGACATTCCGTTTACCGCAGTAAGCATTGAACTTCAATAGCATTCTACAAAGTTTAACCTTTTTGCTTTATACAAGAACAAAAATGAATTAGTAGGGTAGAAATTAAACAGATCGAAGTTTGATAAACACTGTGTGAAAGAAAACAATACAATCCAATCAGTCAACTTGAGCACAGTCCACTCAGTTTCATTTTTAAATCCTCAGTTTGTTTACAAACAACTGTACGTAAATACGGCCAGCTTTCAAAACAACACGGAGATCGCATATTTAAATTAATAACAATCAGATCGGATTCTTAGATTATGCTTGACTAATCATTAAACGAATGGATTCTAATTTTTTTCCATGGTCTACGATTGTTTAGGTGCGAAATGTCGAACTAACCTCAAAAGTGTTCAAGTCTGACACTCAGCGGATTGATTAAGCTCGTGTTGCTGATCGATTGATATGTGGAAATACGAAATAAGGAAGATGTAATTAAGTTCAAGATAATTGAGGGTCTTACTTGAGAATAATATTGGGTGTTATTCGAATGCCTCTGTCTAGAGTCGGAGTCGTCACCTTCCTGAAAAATGATGTCTTTAATAAGACTCATCGAAAGGGCACTTTTAAGGACTTACATCGCTCTCAATGTCGATGTCTCGATCATCGTCACTCATTATAATTTCCTTCGGTTGCCGGAGTAATTGGTAAACAAAAAGCCTTTATCGAGTATTTGAGTAATACGTACACATGCACATATGTAGACTGTACAGTGAATACAATCTATATTGTGCAAACAAAAACGTATACGATTCGACAGGAAAACATGGGTCGTCGAAATTTCCTCGAAACACTTTTCTTCAAACAAGCTCGCTTCAATTATTTCCCTATAATTTCCTTACAACGCTGTAAAACCCAATATTACGCGTACGATATTAAAACAACATAAATAAAGATCTAACCTAGTCTATCGAGAAGAAATTTACAAACACGTCTGTGACGTCATCTACCATAGAAAAACGAAGCTGCTGATACACTCTCTGCTAATACTGTATTGCTAACCAATTGACGCTAGGATGCATTTTTATAAAATTTATAAAATTTTTAAAAATGTTACTATATAAAAGAAATTGATAATGTTTTAAAAAATCTTCTGAAGAGCACACAATAATGTTTAATATCTAACAATCGTATCATCCTTATTGGTATGCAACTTTCCTTGTAAATTATTCAATGATAAAGATTGATTTTTGGTATATCAAAATAATATGTTATTATTATTATTTTGATATATCTAAAGCAGAGTGTCTAAAGGCTAAAGCATAATTTTGTAAAGACTGAATACGATTGTCCACGCCACGTGACTTTGAATTGAAATTGAAGTTGCGCACTCTGGCAACTACAAATATTAATCGCTGACAACTTCACAGTGTTCACAGTTCAAGCATGGCGGCCGCCGTTAATTGTTCCGCTTTTTCTCCCGACGGTGAATACTTCACTAATTGCGGAAACGATGGGAAATTAAAAATATGGGACACCTCCACCAGTCGTTTAAAACAGGAATACATTTCTAATTTCCACCTGTCCTCTCCGTGTTGTGTTTTGACCTGGCTTTATGTCAACTCTTCGTCAACAAATGCCACGGTGAGCCATGTGCTTTTTTATTTCGTGTTCAATTAAAGTGTCAGCTCATTGTCTTTTTCATTCGCACTCTATACCGGTATACATATACGATAAATCTTTACGATTTCGGTTACAGTGATTCGCGTGTTCTTCTCCGTTTATTAATTAAAGGCTCTTCATAAACAGAATCGTAGGTTATCTAGTCACTGCGGTTCGTAATATATCGTAAATATCTAAAAAAAGAAAATTTCAAATAATATTTTCGTAAACATATTTGAAAGATCATTAACGTGTCTATTATTTCCATTATTCCCATTATTTCTGGTTATTGTTGTAGTTGAAATTATTTTTATATAACGCTCGTTTATTATAAAAGTTCAGTAGGCTCACTATTTCATTTTCATATATTTCAATAAAACTTTAATTTCGTATTTTCCAGCCCTCGCCATGGAAGAAGCGCAGAAAGAAGTCGATTTCAGAGGAATCAGCTCCCAAAGGCATTGTTGCCATGGGATCCACAAATGGAAAAATTACTCTTTACGATACCTCCACATCGTTAGTCACTAATAAATTGGAAGGTCATAACGGTACAGTTACAGCTGTGACCTGGTCAGAGAGTGTTGGTTTGTTTAGCGCAGCAGATGATCATCATATTATTCATTGGAACCTTAAAGAAAATGGAGTAAAATGCAAATGGAAATCTGGAAAGGGAAAAACAACATCCCTGGCAGTCTCAGAGGATGGAAAAAGCTTATTATCAGGAGAAAGAGTTGTTAAATGGTGGGATCTATCTACAAAACAGTTAATCAAAACGTTTACAGGTCATGCTAATCAAGTGACTTGTCTTTCTACTGTAAAAATACCATCCGGAAGTAATTATGTAGTTAGCGGTGCTAGTGGCGACGGTTGCCTCAGCGTTTGGACTTTGGACGAGGTAAAATATACGTTTTTTATCTACCAATTTGCTGAAACGATTTCGATAAATGCGATAAATAAAATGACACTTGCAGAACAAAACTGATAGAGCAGCTGTGGCGAATTTAGCTCTGCAAGACGATGCAGTAAGTGTCTCGGTAAACGTGTCCAAGGAGTCTCAGGTGGTTGTGCTGGTAGTAACTAGGTCAGGTCAAGCACACTTCTTCCAATGTCAGCAAAACGGTCGTGCAAAGCCTCTGAAGCCTAGCTTGAGCATCGCAGTGGCTTCCGACATAAGTCAAAAGGATAGTATCCAACAAATTCCTATCTTAGATGCGAAATTAACAGAGGACCAGAAACTGCTCTTAGCGTATGGTGCATATCTTAATCCCACGTTCGAACGGGTGGTTCCAGATTTCTCTGAGAAAGTACAATGTTTGGTACGCTCTGAGAACAGAAAGACTAAAGAGAAAAAGGAAGAGATTTCCAAAGTGAAGGCTACTATAATTGAGGATAACGTAGAATATCTTGCACCAGGTGAATATCTGTCTTTTGGCAGCAATTCAAATTGCTTTCTTCTTTTGGTGTAATAATTTGATTTTTCATACACAGGATTAATAGAGAGTGCTCCAAAAAGAAATAGAAGCAACTCTGGATCACAGTTGTTGTTGAAAGACAGATTGGAAAACCTAAGCCTGAACGCTGAAACCAGTCCTGTAGGCAAGAGTACTAGTTCAGGTAGTAATAGAGCACAACTTTTGCTTCAAGGCTTGAATAGTAAAGATAAGACAATTTTGAACAACGTGTTCGTTACAAGAAACGAATCTATCATTAAGAACACTATAGCCAAACTACCAGTACAGGCAATTGGACCATTAATTAAAGAACTGACCATCTTGATCCAGGGTAAAACATTCGCGTAAGATTCTCAAACGTTAATTAGTTCTTTTTATTACCATTAAACTAATTCTTATTGTCTAATTTTACCATTCTCTGCACTGTACGATATTATATGTATTGCAAATTAAGTAATTTTGTAAACGTTTATTAATTTTCGTTATTATGGGGTCTATTATAGAAGTAAAATGGCTGTGAGGTGGTTGGAGGCATTATTGGTAGCACATGCAGGCCATTTATTATCGCAAACAGACCTCATGCAATCGTTTGGTCCAATTTTGAGCTTAATCGATGCCAAACTAGCTCTCCTGTCAGAAATTTCAAAGCTAAAGGGTCGTGTTTCCCTTATCACTGGCCAAATTTCACAAACAGTCGAAGAACAACATAAAGAAGTTTCAGAAAACTGTCTTGTCTACCAAGATTCAGGTTTGCAAGAAAAATTTTACCCTAAAATCAAGTTTCGAAATCTAATACTCATAATTCCTAAGATATGTCATTAAATGCGAATAGATTCCTCGGAAGAAGACGGTGGAATCGAGGATGAGGATTTAGAAAGCGAATCCGATGAAAATTGGGAGGAAATGTCGAATCAGGATGACCAGGATGAACAAGATGAACAACATGATGAAGATGTAAGAAGCACAAACTCTGATGAAGAAGATGAAAACGACAACCATGACGATAACAAGTCTATATCCAGCTAAATATTAATTTAGGTACAACTTTTATATTAAACGATTTAAGTGTATCAAATTCTATTAGAATAAATCGGTTACTAATGAATAAAAAGCTTATGATCTCCATTATTTTAGTGCGAATCCGATTATTGAAATATGTTTTTTTTTATTTTTTTTCAGCAAATATTCAAGTTTCTGGGTGTAATGATTGTGGAAAAGAAACGAAGAACACGAAATGTTAAATAAATGACGTTTTTCTACACCATTCAAATAGTTTTATTATTATTGCGTTTATATATAGATTCATTCCGATTTTAATCTCATGTCAGAATCACGATTGAGTGGTAAAATTTTTATTTTCGTGTAAAATGATTTTATTAAAAACTCGGCCGAAGATAAAAACGGAGATAATAAAGTGTTTATAGTTTCTGTCATTTTACCGATTATTGTATTATTTCGGAACTATTAAAAAGTACGCATCTCATTCTTAAACGCTTGCGCCTTCTGCCACCTGTCACAAGGGGTGTTAACCTAGGACATGATAAAGTTTTAAGGTTAGATAAGCATTGATCATTTATATGTTGCTTGAAAATTTATGTAGAAAACTCTAGGAGTATAAACGATTTTGCAAATTTTTTTAATGTATCTGGGTTGGTAAAACATAGTGACCTGGCATTTTTTTAAAATCTTTATAATATGGTAAGTAAAATAACGATTTAAGAACAACTGTGTGGTATAGGTTATAAATCCGTTTTTTAGTGTAGCGCAAAAATAAAAGTTTCTTGGTTTGCAGAGCTCATTTTTTAAAAATATATTGCCATTATACTATTTATAATTCGAATAACCAACATGATGTACTGACTTCTTTCGAAATATGAATGTTAGTTTAACAGGATGGTTAACACTTGTGATTTTAATATATTTAATGATATATTTCATCACAAGTGTTAAAACGATTTACAGGATTACTGAAATTCAAGCATGCGTGTAATTTCTTTTCTAGCCAATGTTAAAACGTGACATTGAACTTCCATCGCCAGTTCCTGATTTGCTATTGGAAAAACACGCAAATTTTTTACTTTCGTATGGCACAGATAAAGATGAATATGTAAGTAGTTTTTATCATTATTCTACTAACTGTAAGCGACGTAAAACACGAATAAATTACAAGTTGCATAGTTTAAATGTTTCAAAATGATAGTATTTAGAAATGCTATTTTAGTTTTACTAATTACATGGTAAATGTAAATAATTTTACAGTAGTTATCAATAATATGTAATCATTCCAGATGTATTGCACAACGGAACACATTCGAATGTCCGGCATGTACTGGGGCCTAACAGCCTTGGATCTTATGGGTAAACTGGAGCAAATCAATCGAAACGAGGTTTTTTGAATTCATAGCACAATGTCAGGCAGAAAGCGGAGGCATAGCAGCAACTTTGCAACACGATCCACACATTCTCCACACTTTGAGCGCAGTACAAATACTTTGCATCTACGATGCCCTCGATGTTATCGATGTGGAGAAGGTTGTGAAATATGTAAAAGAGAGGCAACAGCCGGATGGAAGTTTCACAGGCGATATCTGGGGTGATGTCGATGTCAGATTTTCTTTCTGTGCTGTAGCAACTTTGGCGCTTCTGGTTAGTATTACACCAGACCAACAGTAACGCGTTTAAATTATTATATGTAGTTTAAATGTGATGACATTGATGCTGATCTGGTGTCAATCATGCATGGTGTTGTAAAGCGAGCAGCAGTGGTTAATCTGATTGTATAAACGAAAAAGATATGAACTGGAAGAATATTATTCCAGAACCAATTGGATGCTATCGATGTTGATAAGGCTGTTGAATACGTGATGAAGTCTATGAATTTTGATGGGGGCTTTGGGTCGAAGCCTGGAGGTGAAAGTCATGCTGGCATGATTTACTGTAGTGTGGGTCTACTGTCAATAACTGGTAATTCGTCTCATAGCCTATTCCTAAGATTTCTTTATTTTTAAAACAAATTCTATGCCTACTATACTATTGATGTAACGTTTGCAGGTTGCCTTAATTTAGTAGATGCAGATCAATTAAGTTGGTGGCTATGTGAAAGACAGCTTCCTTCCGGAGGATTAAATGGTAGACCAGAAAAATTACCTGATGTTTGTTATTCTTGGTGGGTTCTATCTTCGCTCACAATTCTTGGACGACTTCATTGGGTCAATAAGGAACAATTGGTACGAGCACCAATATGGTAACCATTGTAACCTGCAAACAGATTTGTTATTAACTGTTTAATGTTGGTTTACAGGTGAAGTTTATACTAGCATGTCAAGATACAGAATCCGGAGGTTTTAGTGATCGTCCTGGAGACATAGCCGATCCTTTCCACACTTTGTTCGGATTAACTGCGCTCTCTCTTCTAAACGCTGATTATCCACTGAAAAGGATCAATCCAACCTTCTGTATGCCAGAATATGTTATACAAAGGTTACAGCTGAAACCTTCCAGGCTAGACCAAAGCGATTGATATTTAATTCCAAATAACGAAACTTTTACGAATCAATAAGAAACGCGAGAATACAACGTAAATCTTTTGCACGAATTATTTTCACTTCTTTATTTAAACACTCGAAATTGTTCGTTTCTACAGTGTATACCGAATGTATTATAATATATTACTGAAAAAAAAAAGAATATGTGCTCAATGCAAGTTACTGCAAAACAAGATTACAATTAAATGGGATAAGCACGACACTACTAATAGGATGTTAGTATAAAGCATATATGTTTAATGAAATGATCCGCAGAATGATAAAAATAATTACTTCTTGTATCCTTATTAAGTAACTATTATTATTTATTGTATTATGGTAATATATTAAATTGTAATTGTTGTTATCGCTTCTGACAAATTCTTAGTATTTTAACAGGTGCGTCCATTGCTTGTATAAGTATCGTTTGTTTCAGTGTATTGCATTCTTCGTAAAAGAGACCATGAATTTCTAAAGAGAAAAGACAGAAACGTTAATGTTGCGATGTATTATCATAATATCTCTAGTTCTCATTGGATGAAAATGAAGTACCTAGAGTATGCAAAAACAGTGAAAATGTATCCGCATTACGAATTGTTCCTGCAATAATGGCATATCTATTGTTAAAGGATAGAAAAGCCTTTAATGCCAACACTAAAGCATTAAAAGAATACGGTTCATATAAAATGTCAGCTCCAATTATTACATCTGGTACAATCCTGTGTTCATCCAAATATTCTTTTATATCTTCCCAATTTAATTTCATCACTTCTACATTTGTATTATTGTATTCTGTTCGGAATCTTAATCTATCCTTTTCCGAGGGCCATTTAACTTCTGTAGCCTCTTGATCGTTTAACAAATTAAGCTTCACATTTTCACAGACCATTTCTAAAACTGATTTGTGGCAATCTGTGAAAATATATCGATTTGGAGAACATATTTTAATAATATGTAGCCCTGTCAATCCAACTCCACAACCAAGTTCTAAAATAACTTTGTCGTGAAATTCAGATTTGTTTTCCACACACCATTTACTTAGTTCGAGTGCTCCCTACAAATAGTAAATATTATTACAATAATTACTGCAATTTTATAACGAGAAAGGATTTTGCTTTATATTAGGAATAAGGTACCTGCCAACAACATAATCCTGTTGTACCTTCTGATATAATATTTGTACTCTCTTGTACAGTTATATGATCAGATACATCATCAGATTTTATTAAAAAGTGTCGATGATGAATTAATTCGTTTGGTGAAGTAGATATTAAATCGCAATACGCAGTATATAAGTTATCGTGAACTCTACCACCCCCTTGTTCAATCTAATTGAAGAACAATAACAATAAAAAATTGCATGCATGAACAGTTTTCTAATTTATGTTTTTATACCTTGTTCATAAGTAATTTTAGAAATGCTCGTTGATATGAACGTTTTATAGGATATCTTTTTATTAAATCATTATTAATTGTCTTGCTCAATATTTCCTTCTGTGTTCTACTATTAAAACGAAAAGGGTCAATGTTTTGTTGAGAATCCTAAAATTGATTCATGAATGAATAATAAACCAAATTTATTTGAAACAATAAATGGGAATTTACATACAAATATGTCAATTTTGTTCAGTGGCGTACAACAGAGAAATTTGATCATTACAGCGGTTATAAAACGTTTACTTGTCGTAGACTTGTTTTTATTTCTTGGACAGTCTTTATTAAATAAATTGCCATTCGATAAATCTGTCAAATCAGTAAAATCAAATGTATCAGAGGAATCCTTATCCATTTTATTAAAATATTCGTAAGTACATACAAGTCCTCTTTGATCAAAGCCACGTGCACTCGTGTCATGCACAGAATCCAAAATATGTCGTGGTACATATATACCGGGTGGACTAAAGTTGATGTTATTTAAACAAATGAAATGTACTATGTACTCAAAATTTATCATAGAACATGTGAATGTGCTGTAATAAATTACTAAATAACATTATTAGAAGTATTTTTAAGAAAATTTGTGATGTTACTACGTATTTGTAGCCCACAAACAGGAATTCTTTGTGTAGTTATAAATGTTGATAATATTAACATGCTCTTTCATCAAAATGAATAAAGAAGGAACAAGTTAGATATCAAGTTGTCCAGAATAAACCAATTAAATTGAATGTAAGTACAGCAACTAAATATATAAATCTTCATTATGACACAGAGGATTCTTATAGAGAAGAAACATTAGTATTTTTTATCAATAACCAATTTTCACTGCGCATGCATCCACAAATAGAGTCTCTGCAACATAACCTGAAACCTCCGTATTCAAGTGCGCATGCGTATAACACAAATATAGCTTTCGAACTACATATTTGGCTTAAAATTGATCTTAAATGCATAATAATATTCAGTTACATATGTAACACGACTAAAATAACATTTTGAGTAATATTTAGTTCATGAAATTGTGTATATATACACAAACCGTTTTCTTTCTGCTCCGTATCGCTCGCCAAAATGGCAACGCTGTTCGTATGTGTGTCAAACATTTCGAGATCACGAATATCAAAGATTCTGACAGGAGTTTCGTCTTTGCAATAATGCTTTATGGTTTCGTTAGAATATAAAGATATTCACAGCGAGTTTTCGTTCTACAACACAAATGAGAAAAGACTGAACGAGATTTGACAGTTGTCAAGTCTTCCCTTGCATGTGTGAAGTGCTGCTAATGTCGCATGTTACTACATCAGTTATGTGCATAGATATTTCGCGTAGTTTACCGATTCACAAGGGATTTCATTGATTACAATCAATTACGATACATCGTGACGCGATTGATCGATTGGTACACCATAATAAAATGTAATTTTTTTCTTTAAGTAACGTTGCATTGATTTAATAATCAAACAACGGCAGCGTAATGGAAAGCTCGAACACTTTCGTTTTTAATATATTTTAATTCTGTTACCTTATTAAGGTAAGTTCGATTAGCATTTCATTAGAATGCTCGTGATAATTTCTCGAAGATTTCTTAGTTACAAGTGATTGTCTAATTCAGGTAATTAGCGAATTTATGATATTTCACGTAATGGCCTCTGCCATGGAGCAACAACAGCAGCAGCAGCAGCAACAACAACAACAGCAGACCACCCTGGAATTTTACCAGGCAATGGCTGATTTTAAAAACATGTTCCCGCAAATGGATGACGATGTGATAGAGGTAAAATTTATTCAACGAAACATTATTATAAAGCAAATAATTCTATAAACATTTTATGTTCAAATAATTGATATTATTCGTATGTAATCTTCAGGCTGTATTGAGATCTAATCAAGGCGCCGTAGACACCACTATCGACCAGTTGCTCAGCATGAGCACAGACAACGAAAACGAAAAGATTAGAAGTGAATTAGAACAAAATGAAAAATCACCGAGTACCTCTAAGTCTCCGAAAGCTGATTCGAGAGTGACCTTAAAAAGTATACGTAAATGGCAGCCTGCTTTACTAGGACCACTACCAGAAACATTTCTTAGGCTTACACAAGTTCCAGAGGATAACCATGATTTGTCGTCAAAAGAGAATTCCATGTTGGAGGACGAAAGAATCTTTATGTTTCTTCAGAACGAAGAATTCATGGCAGAACTACGTTGGAACGAAGATTTCCTGTCAACATTAGAAAGTGGTATGCGATATTTTGCTATAATTATAAAAGTTCGAGTAACGGATATTCCATTTGAAAGAATGTTTCACGCTACTTCTTTTATTTTACTTTAGACTCGAAAATACCAGGGACGAATCTCGAAAAGTATAGCCAAGGTGGCCACGATGATGAAGATCTGTTCAAAGAAAGACTAAAACATATGGGGAAAGGTAAAATAATCTATTACTTAACGAAAGCATAGTTGCTAAAGCAATTACTAGCACTTACGTAATTTTAATATTATTTTTGCAGTGTCTCGACGTAAGTTCGCGCAACTTACGAAAGTATTTACACGAAGTAAAAGACGTGGAGGTAGGCAATTACTAACACCAACAGCTTCTTGTGATGACTTACTGAATCCTGAGGAGTCCTCTAGATCTCATTCTTAGGAGACTTACCGATATTCCTTACTTTATTTAAATGAAAAGACAACTTCAGCAACTCATACCTATAGTCATATGTCGTCCAAAAATTTGGAATAAAGCATATCTATATTAACGCACTTAAACGAGAAATTACAAGGCAGACTTACATAGACGTCGATTTGCTTTTAAAAATTGTACAAATTAGAGATCAGTTAGAATTTTGTTTTTGGTTGTGAGATCACATGCAGTAATTAATGTATTATTATCATTTTTATTTATTTCGTTGCTAGGATATGGTTTCAACTACAAACTCGGAAAGATCAAAATGCAAATTATACAAGTAATATCTATAAACACTATACAAGAAATTCAAACCCGCAGAATATTTCGTATTTTAATAACTTAGTACAGATAAGTATACAGTCTACATAGTAACAGTACAATAATTACTGCCATTATACTGTTAATCTAAGAATTTGTGAAAATTTTTTTTAAGAACTTTCATTACCAGTACAATAATAAATTTTACTTTCTTCTTATAAATAGGATATTACTTTTTAAAAAAAAATGATTTTAATGTTGATAATATTTCTAAAGTTTTACGACTGTTTTTTTTTATATAGGCTTTAAGTAATTTATTTTCGTTTAGGGCATTACCGTTTGTAGCAATTAGCAAATGTTGTTAATATATAAGGCAAATAATGTTCATCAATATTGAATGAACGTAGTAAAAAAATATAGTGCAAATATTTAAAAGAAAAACAGCATCAAAGTGATTTTATGTTCCGCCTATTGGCAATGTAAAATTTATTTATTTGTGATATGAGTGGGTTACGAACGAATGTTTTACAATAATTTGCCAAAGCGAGAAAAGAAATTCCTTTCCGTAATATCTTGCGCACTAATAATAATTTTAAATGTGTGTGCGCTTATTATTTCAAACACTTAGTTGCATCGCAGCTCTAATTGTAAGTGTAACACATTCTAGTTCGTTCGTCTAGCCATTACTTATTTAACGATAAGTATCAAACATCGCAATATTGTTGGTCTAGGAAACATTTATATAATAATTGAGCATAGGTAGAGTATTTACAAATATACTGGTATATGCCACTGACATGAACATAAACTAAAGATATTGAGCTCAAATATACTGATACAAAAAGCAAAACTGCATTGTTTTCAATGATCCTTTGGATCCTTTGGAATCCTTTGACTTGTACTTTTTATTTACTCGTTACCATATAATGCGTAATACAAGTTACAAAAGGATTATAAAAATAAAATAAAATTTCTGGCGTATAAAATGTTTTAAAGCATTTAATTGTATTATATATATATATATATATGCACAATTTGATGTTTTCTAAACAGTAGTTATGTACATGTGGAATTAAATTCAATCGGTAATTAAAGTATCGGACTGTTTAAAAAATACTCTGGCCCCAGATAAACTGTAATAGAGTAACTGAAACTCAGCGCTCCTCTCCTTCAAACGTTTCAACGTTAATGCCCTGGTTTGTTGCAACTTTTCGTCTCCATGATCATTCTTATTCGCCGCTCCGTGCTTCTCCGTGCTTAAATGCTCTTCAACCGTTTTGAACCAATGCAAACTGTCTAATTCCGCCGACTGATTCAAGAGAGCATTTATATATGCGATTCCCATCGCGAAACCGTCGTCAGTAAATGCTGCACCAGTTTGATTCTTTTTAAACATTTTCTCCTTGTTCGATATCGAATTGTCCACAAAGCTTAACGTTAACGGAGGAACAATCGCGTAAAATTGTTGCAAGTGGTACGACTTTGTATCCCTGAACGCAGACGCAAACACATCAACAAGGAGTTTGAAGTATTGTATACCCTTCGTAAAGTTTTGCACCAAACTTGCGATATCGTTTTCCAAGCAGCTTGCCGCAGCTTGCGTTATAGTACTATAATTCAAGTCTTTGCATATCAGTTCGAAAGACACGGATGAATTAATGTCCGGCAGGAAGGATATAGCATTCGAGCTTGCATGCAATCCGCCGGATCTGATTAGTCTTACGTATCCCAGCGCGTTTCCGATTTGAGTTATCAATTGCCGGAACTGATCCAGGTAACTCAAACCATCAGACGTCATGCCTAACTTTCTGATTCCCTTCTGGAACTTTTCTGCTCTTTCGTACGTGTAAGGTGTCACGCCGCTTTCTCTTTGAGCCTTGATGAACCTTATGTCCCGCATTAGTCTCGACTTGATGTGCTCGTCAAATAGAAATTGCGAAAACGTGTGCAGCTTCACGCGAAGAAACTGATACACGAAGTTAACCGTCGTGCTCATGATACCGGTACCATGAGTCCTAATGGAATTGGCTATGTGACGAATTCCAAAGGTGTTCAAATGCTTATTGTTGCTAGTATGTTCAATGAACGTTTGGGTATTTAAATTATATAAATACTTCGAAACAAACACATGAATGTTTCGCATAATCTCTAACGCATCCAAACCTTGTTCCAAGGTTTGGGTAGGTAGATGATTCTGTACAGTATTAAGATTCAGTTTATAGTGAGCAAGAGCATGCATCATTCTGTACGTTCTCCAGTCGTGCAGGGCCACTGTAGTGAGATTGTAAAACATGTTATCGAGGTAATGTTCGATAAACCTTTTGGCGTAGATCATACTGTTCGCCAAAGGTAGTGGTAAGGATTGTACTACTCTTCCGCCGTCTTTTGTTCCAATATTGAATGGATTAGTGGAATCCAACTTTAGGTGTGCATGAACGTGAAGCCTCAGATTCGTTTCAATCTCGTGGCAAACAGGTTCTAGAATATTCTTAGTTAACATCTCTTTCAACTGCAGAATTCTCTTTGTTTTCAAATCCGATCCTTCTTGTTCATTAATGGTACTGTTAAATGCTCCGAATAAATGTATGACATGGCTTATGTTCAAATTACTGTCTGCTACAAAAGAGAAGTAAGCAGGAATTATGTTCCGATGATGCAGTAATATAGAATAATCGCAAATTTCATTGATAACATTGTACAATTCTGCTACGGTATCGTAATTGTCTAATAAAATCCTTAGTTTCACCATGTCTTCATCTTTGAACGTATCTGTTAACTGACTACCACATGCTAAAGCGCATCTTACTATTAATCTTCTGTCTGCACTCGCCGGCCCATTCAATAGTTTCATGCTTAAAGTTATGAGCGACAGAGTATCCAATCTTTCCTTGCTGTAACCTTTATCTTTCTGAATTAAACTTTTCCGTGTATTCTCTAGCATGGCTAAAATGTAGTAACTGAGATACTGTAATACCTGATTCTGTGATTGCACTATGACTGGTCCCAGTATATAAAACGTGTTCTGTAGAGACTTTTGTACTTCTATTAGTCGGCAAATCAACTGAACAGTATTACGATTCATTGGCTTAATTAGCGCCGCATGCATGTTCATTACGAATGATACAGTTTCCTTAATTTCGGATAACAAAACAATTAAATCTATCAACAAAGACTTCTTTTGCCAGATGTCCGATGCTTGTAACGTATTCTTCATAGAAACAGCCTGTACTTCTGTAGACCACGTGACAGCTTTATGAATCAAATTGTTCACAGTCTGAGACAATTTCTGTGTTCTGGAGGACAACAGCTTCTCTCCAATCTGTGGGCTAATAGCATTGCCAGTTTCCTTCGGTAGAAACTCGCTTAAAAATTTACTTGGTATCCATATAACATTCCCGATCAGAGTAACAGCGTAAAATTTCTTATTATTCTCAAGTACTCGTTTAATTAATTTCTTATCACAGGTACCGTACAATTTGGTCACCACAACAAGACCGATATTTACTCTGGTCCAGTTCTTGCTCAATGTAATGCTGTTGCCAGACTTGTTCTCAATATCTGACATTAAATTTTTTAAATAACTAGTTATCTGTTCATTCATCATAGGACCTTTACTCACGTCCATAGCTCGTTCGATTGTTTTCGGGAAAATTACTCTCTTCAACAAACAGTCCTGCAAGTCCTTTAGCAACTTATTGAACGCGTGGAGCTTCGATTCCATTATACCAAACTGTGACGGATCGTGGATGATAGAGCGCACATGCATTCTGTATTTCTTCCATTGCTCTAACAACGACGGTTGAGACTCAATGATTTCGTCCAACGTTAGAACAATTACAAATAGATCGATAAAGTGTTCTATCAGCACAGGTAAATAAACCTCATTAGCGTTACCAGACAAGCTGGACAGTTGCTCTGTCGTCAAATGCACAACGGTCCATACCCTGTTCACAAAGACGAACAGATCTTGCAAGTCGGAGAGGAGAGACGTGATGCTCTTCTGATTGTCATCAGCATCTCTTTCCCCGTGCGTAAACAATTTCTTGTAGAAAGATTTAGCTTCTGTCTCGAGGAGCCTGATTTCTCTGCAAGTGGCAGCGACGGCAGCTAGCAACTTGGTCAGAAATTTATTCTCCATTTCTATTAAAAATATAAGACTGACATCTTCGACGGGTTTGTATACCAGCCGCAACGGGCCTTCCATAAAATATTCTAAGGTGGAGTCCGCGTTCCATGTTTTCTCCGCGAGCTCTTTAAAAAACTGACTATACTTTCGCAAATGTATCGAACCTGCCGCTTTGTATACCGTTTCGTCCTTTTTCGCGTTCCATGCTGTTGATTCTATCATCGCCACGTTGATTGTTTTTTTTTCGGTACACCGACGAGCACAGTGATCATCCGCTGCACCACAGTTGCATGTAGGGCGCGTTACTGCGTTCCGATTTCTGATTAGCAAAGCGCAACGATCATATTTTATCAGTCATAAGTCGAAAATAGTTTAACTAAACCGATAGATAATAATTACGTTCGTCAGAGCATGATCTGGGCGTGAATAAAACATACATAAATTAACTTCACATGTTGACAGGTAAATGGGTATACACAAGTATACATATAAATAGATCAACTGGTAGCAAGACTTACCGCGAACACATAACCGGACATAACCACACAAGGCTGATGTAACATTGTTTCAAATCCTCTATTCAGCAATGAATCACTTAACTTGAAAATATTGAATATTATAACATTTAAGGCAATATGTCTGCTGTACAGTTTTATTGATAAATATTATAATTAATTGCTTCTTTCTCCTTAAATTACTAATTTAAATCAACCGCTATAACCTAAACAATTCAGTGACCTCTGCAGGTATAATGTGGCAGCTGTCAGTGATGTCACGTGATGTAACTAATTATAAATTAGTATTCCTACTCCAGCACCCTCTTCTCCCGTAATCCATAACCCGCCAAAATTTAAATTTGAATTTTCGAATTCGGTGCAGGTTCGCGCCATCTGTACGAGAACAAGGATTAATTAATCTTTCTTTTCGTATAATGTATTTTTATATACAACATATGCAACGAAATAAATATATAAATCAGTAAACTCTGTGATTATTGTAAATTGTACATGGAAGGGGGAAAGATATGGGTGCAGATGAAAAGAATGATTTTTCATATGGTTTTTTGTCTAAAACTAACTTTCTTTATTCCTTTCATCATTAAATCTCTCATCATTGTATTCAATGTGATTAAATTTCTTTCACTTCATCCATATCTCTTTGTGTTATCTAACTATATATATACTAAAAAGACACCATATATGATTATAACAATAAGAAACAATGACAAAACAATGATTAGTAACGAATAATTTACATTCATTTGAATAAACCATTTACACTTTTCTTGTACACATACATGAATATTAGTATTAGAGTAAAATAAAATTACACGATTCTCACTCTTCTTTTCCAATTTAGCGGGGTGTATATAAGAAAAAAAAACAGTCCGATTATATAACGAAAAAGAAAGAAACATCGTAAGAATGAACTTTACACATATGTAGAATACTTATTATGCAACTTTTAAACTAGTTACAATATTTGGAATACAATATTCTCAGAACTATAATTTTACATATAAAAAGTCTTCTTAATAGTATGTATTACAACCTTAATTGGGCAAGAATTAGATAATTAGCAACATTTTTAATTTTTTTAATGCTTTCTGCTAAAGACTAGACAAAACTGTCTTCAAAGATTTTTCTTTGTTCCTTTATTACTTTTTCTTTTTCCTAAAACTGTGTATCCAATCATCAAAACCTGAGATTTTTATATTAAATTTCAGTACGTAATACTTTCACTATTTCCGTTCAAAGTAAATTATGAATTATGAAAATTATGTTCCGTATGTTTTGCTCTTTCTTTTTTTTCAATGCAAATAAAAAATTTGCCTAAAAATGTTTGCACACGAGTAATGAAACATTCGTTTCTCTGTGCGCGTTGATTTCCGTATCTTTTTTACTCGTATATCATCTTACTTACAATTGTAATCGATTCTAATCATGATTAGCGCTGTCAAGTAAAATTAGAGTTAACACTAATATTGTTTTCCAAACGAAAGGAATGATAATCGTGACTATATAATATTATTGTAACGATTTTTCGATAATTTTACCATTATTAACTGTTAAAAGTTATATGCATTTTTATTTCTCTATCTGCAATGTATATCAATATAAATATTCCATCAATGTAGCTTACGTTGCAATTTTTATTATCAATCTGCGCTTTTTGGCGTAACTTCCTGTTTCATTTTCTATTCTGAAACGCCATCGTTCAAATGGCATTATGAAATATCATGATGATTCGCGCGATAATTCCCCCAAAACCATTTAAGATAGTTTTGATGATGGAAACGACCATGCAGTTGCCGACGGGAACTGTCGACACAAATTAACTTCTCCCGAGTAAAGCAAATAAACAAAATTGCAATATTAAGTATCCAACACGTAATATAATCGTAACATTTATTTCAACGTTAATTATTTGACAAAAAATTCCATTTTAACACTAAGTTTATGGGACGCGTCAAAATGACGCATTCCAATAATATTTTTAATTTACGATTATTGATATTGTAGAGATGCATCCATGAGGAATTATTCAACAAATTTATTCTTTTTGATATGCATTATAAAAAAATGGCTAAAAATTTGGATAGACACATTCTGCATACACATCGAACATTAGATAAATTCTTAATCAGATTAACGTGATTATGTTTTCAAGGTGTATATTTTCCGACAATTATGTCACTGGTAGCAATAATATTCAACTGCAGATGAATATTATTCCCGTCTTCTCTTCTGAAACAAAGACCAGTTTAAATGGTCCCATTCTAGGCTATACAAAGAGAATAATTATTTAGTTTATTGGGATACATATATATATACGTACATATGTACATATATATATATATATACATATATACATTCTTTCGCATATAGACAGTGAGTCACGAAAAGCTACACAGACTTAATAAATTTCAAATACTTCAAGCCAAGTAATGAACATTTTGTACATTTTATGGACATTGATTAAAAGCAAATACAAACATAAAATGGAAACAGAAAAAATGTATAAAGAATTAATATTAATGTATTACTGAATTTCGATGTACTAGTTCTGATATATACAGTACAGTACATATTCATAATTTTGTAAAATGATTGCTTTGAAATATTTGGATTTTATCAGATGTATGAAGATTTTTGTGACCGACTGTGTAGACAGTATAGTACGTTTACCGTCGGCAACTTTCTTAAACGATACTGAATGAACATGTAAATTAGTAATATTGTATATATAATTTCCTTAAAAAATGAATAAATGAAATGCAAGTAAAAAGGCACTATATCTGGGTGTGGGAAACAATCAGGTATTTAGGCCTCCCTAATTTGTTTGTTTCATTTTTTTTCGTTTTCTATACCATATACTTCCAGTAAATCACAGATCTTTCAGTAAAGAAGTTACGCCGTTGCGATCGAACAACTTCCATTCTATTACACGTATAAAGTCTTATTTCGTTTGGTACTAAACATACGTATATCAAGAGGAAAAATTAGTGTAAATTAGAAACAGCCGCTCCTTAAAACAATTTTGGTGGTATTCGACAATACATTTGGAAGCATAAAGTAATATTCTTTGTTTTCTTCTCTTTTCTTTTTTATCGTAGTACGTCGTTTTTTATAAACTAGGATGGAACCATTATGCTCTAGAAACGATGAAATGCTCTTGTTTTCCTTTCCATTATTAATAATACTTGACTAGTTGTGGGGAGAAATTATTAATTGGCAAGAGAATGTTGAATTGTTCCACGCATAGCATACCATGCCATGTTTTTTGTTTGTTTGTTTTGTTTGTCAATGATGTCGAATACATTTCATCGTTATGTAAAAAGACCGATGTTGCTTTTCTTTTATATTGACTGTCGAGGATGACACTCATCTAACAATCGTTATCATTAAACAGGAGTTTCATGATCAGTCTCTTCAATTCTTCCCAATCTCCATGCATTTGGATCTCCAGCTGCTGCAATGTAACAATGCAAACGATCGTTCAGTTATTTGATTCAGCAGGTGTCGCGGGATTTTAAATAACGATATGTCTGTAACACGTGAACTGTGTTTATGTACAAACAATAGCAAAGTCTTTTCTTTCTCCACGATATACAGGGTATTCACGCAATTCCTAATCAGGTGTTTTCTTGCAAATAATAAATTTCACTTTCACTTTTTTCTAATGTTTATTATTTTCAAGAAAAACGCTGGCTGGTGATAGCGAAAACACCCTGTACACATTTCTCAAAAGTAATACACTTAAAGCGACTCGTACGAGCAAGAAAAAAACCAATATTAAATCTTTTAAAAAACAGCAAATAGGAAAGAGAGTGGATAAACGAAAATATACACGAGTATAATATATATACGTTGCTGTTGTATTTCGATTTATACAGAGAATGAGTTTATAAAATATCTCGATCGAATTGCAAAACCTGGGAAGTTAATTGTGAACAATATATAAAAGAAAATTACATAAGCACAAGGACGACTCACCTGAATACAATAACCAGAAGAAAATAACAAATGAAGTTACCCGACGATATTTTGTATAACATATGGGGATATCCATTGTAGAAACATAATACATATACATCACGTACAAATTTGTGCTAGGGTAATTGCACAGCCTGTGTCACAGGGATATTACAAGGAAGTCTGAACATTATTGTGTTGCACAGGATCTAAGGGAGGTGTACGTAGGTGATTGATATGATGCAAAGTGTTGTTCAGCACTTCCTGAGTCGTGTACAGCAGCGGCATTCTCTCTTCTATCCAAAGCAAAATCAAAATTGATGCACAATTATAAAGAGTGTAGTAACAAATATATAAATATATGTTATTAGTGTTTGTCATTACTAAGTCGCAAACACATGCAGAATTTGCCATGCAACCAACAATTCTCAACTATACTTTTTAAATTAAAATTGTACTGCACTTGTGGTGAAATTATCATTATGTAGGCACAGTTCATAATTAAATAATATAACACTTTAATTGTTAACGAAACTTAATCGGTAGATCTTTTGAAAACCATAAATAAGTCTTTTAAAATTCATTTTCATTTTTATATATTTTTATATAAATCTTGAGAGATGAATTCTGTTGAACATCTAATAAATTGAATTGATTATTATAAACTAATAGTCTATAAATATATACAGGGTGTTCACGCTATTACTAGCCAGCGTTTTTCTTGTAAATAGTAAATATTAGAAAAGAGTGAAAGAGGAAAAAGTAGTACTGTTTTTTATACGCAACAAAATGGTGTATGTTATTTTTTTGTGTTTGTACTATTTTGTTAGATATGAAGACTACCTTCAATTTTTTAAATGGAATGCTGTATATTTTTTTATAACACATGAAAGCGTGTGTCTAGACGAATTTATCCGTATACTGCACAATGACGTTCAAGGTCATGCAAGGTCAGAAATGGAAGAAACATTTTGAATATTTCATACTAATTCATACCAATGTGTTTACAAGTATTCCTCATTCATACGAATCAGATGATGTTGTCATTCATTATCAGAGTGTCTACTTCTAGTTTCTTCTATGACGAGACCATTTCAGTATTAATGTATTGTTATGAAATGTATTGTTATTCGGTGGACATGGAAGCGGATATGGCATTTATTACCAGTGCAATGGAAATAAAAAACAAAGTAAATTGAAATACCTAGGAGAATATCCGGAGAGAATGCAACCAAATGAAAATCATTTTGTTTTGCTTGCAAAGCGTGTATAGGAAACAGAATCTTTGCAAAATAAGTGTCATAATCGGTAATGTCTTCTTTTTGAAGATAACAAATTAGAAGTCCTCTTTCATTTTGAACAAAATCCGACAACTTCGGTACGAAAAGTAGCTTCTGCATGTAGTAGCTTCACCAATAAAGAATACTTGTAAACACATTGGTATGAAATTTTCAAAAGATTTCTTCCATTTCTGACCTTGCATGACCTTGAAGATCGTATGTATGCAGTATACGGATGAATTCGTCTAGACACACGCTTTCATGTGTTACAAAAAAATATACAGCATTCCATTTAAAAAACTGAAGGTCACCTTCATATCTAACAAAATAGTATAAACACAAAATAATTATATACGCCATTGTGTCGCGTATAAAAAACAGTACTACTTTTTCCTCTTTCATTCTTTACTAATATTTACTATTTATAAGAAAAACGTTGGCTAGTAATAGCGTGAACACCCTGTATATAGTATATATAGTATACATATATTAGTATACATAGTATACATAGTATAGATATGTAGTATATATAGTATATAGATTCTTGTTTAGTACAGATACATGAAACAATTTAATAAAGAATTGTATCTAGTTTAATCCCGGAGTATGTTTCTTAAAATAAAAACCCAAAAACAGCTTGCTTCTCGTGCAAAGAATGGAGCATGTGCAACTATAGCTGCACAGAAAAAAGTATAATACTATTTATATTACTAAAATTCAACTTAAAACATCTTAGAAGTTACAAGATATAAAAAAACATCAATAGTTTATTGCACATTGTAGCTTTAAAATTTTTTTAACTTTCTAACCAGTTCATAGTGTTGTACAACTTATAAAAATTTAATTACGAAACATTTATCAACGAGCAATAAACTGTTGCAAACAATTATAAAATAATGAACTTTTAAGATTCAGCAAAATACATGCCCATGCATAAATTTAAAATAGATAATTTAATAGCTAAGAATCCTTATAAAATTCAAAGTACATTTTATTTAAACGAAATTTTAATTTTCCTGTTTATATTCTTTACAAATGATAAAAGAACTTTGAATTGTTACAATGATTCTTATACGCAATGAGCTTGTGTGCCTAAGAAAATTTAGAGAGCAACTATATATTGGTTGACCTAATTTTCCTCGCACGGAATATCAAAAACTTACCTTCTGCCTCAACCGATGTTCAAAGTTCCTCCCTCTTTCTGTACTCATACATCTAAATAACTTTCCACATAAAACACAAGGAAAATAAGAATACTAGAAACATACTAATGTACTGCAATACAAAAATGTAAATACTTTAGAAACAACATACAAACGTGGAACAAGACTACTGTGAAACAAAACTCCATCATCCATTTTACGATAATCTTGTTCCTATGTTTGGTTTTTCCTGTACGTTTGTTTCGTGTATGTACTATTGTTTTCTGTAGAAAATTATGTTAACATCTGTGTATAAAAGAAGGAGAGCAATTTTGAATACCAGTTGTAAGCAGAAGATAAGCTTTTGGTATCATTTTTGTCAGTCAGAGTACTTGTATTTCGAAAAGTTGAAGTAAATTCTTTTCATAAACATACATAGATACTGTCAATCGTTGTGTATGACGTATGCATACTGTGTTACATATATATGTATATAAAATAATACAAGTAACTGAAGAATTGATTAGTATAGTCACACCTTTAGTATGTTCCCATTGTACATATATTACAATGTTATTTTGTTATTCGGTCAAATATTAATATCAACTACGAAAACTACCAAGACACGTAGATAATTATACAAATAATGAAAAAGAGTAGAAGACTAAGGTACCAGTTTCTATATAAAATAATGCATTAAAAATTTCGTTTTTATGTATATATCGTAACGAAATCGTTTAGATAGAATAATTAGTAACAAATATGTAACGCTTCTTATGCAATCCTACCACCATAAAACTGGTCGATCGGTACTTACCTTGAAGTTGACGACTGATGAGAGCAGTAATACCTTGACTGTCGCCAGTCTTTTTCACAACGAAAAGTTTAGTGTCAGGATCGTTTTCTAAGGCTCCAATACCACTCAAACCAATTACTTGGCCATTTTGTTGTTGGTGACTACTAGCAGCCATTGTTTCACTGACCTACAATCGTAATATTTACACGAATGCATACGACTTAAACAGACATAACACCTTGTTAAATAAATCGATAGATTATCCTTGTAATTGAAATTCATATACCTGCATCAATTTTTTTACTACATCCCTTCCCAATATATGATCAAACACTGCCTGCAGAAATTGATCACTAATTATGCTTAACTTTAACTTGTCTCTATGCCATAATAATATTCTTGATTCTACCATAGCTGTTATTGATACCTACAGACAAAATTTCATAAGGTATTTCAACCATGTTTTTTTCAATGGTCATACAAATTACAGAACTACACGAACCTGAAAGTAATCGTCTGTGGAGACACCAAACCATTCTGGAGAATCCAGGAACTGATGTGGGAAGACAATGTGTAATGCTCTTCCATTTTGTGATACTACTAATCTGAAAAGATTTGTATAGTACATTTACACGATTTACATTTTTTAAATGTCTAGTCAATGCAGGTGTTTGAAAGCCGGAAAATGTTGGGTCGAGAATTTTATTTGGGATCCCGACGGGTTCTCGAAAATTTCGAGATTCCCGACATTTTCAGGATCTCGCTCACCTCTGCTATTCAAGTTTCGCCGAAACTATGTATCGTACACTTACTTTCCAGAAAGTACCAAAGATAAAGAATCAACTTTTGTCACTTTTTCTTGGGCATAAACTTCTTGATATTTCAACTGTCGTATAACCTTCATACAATTTAATACTTTTTTAAACTGCTGACGTGATACCCTTAATGGCTGGAACACTGCAATATATACCTGTACGAAGAAGAACGAAAATAATATATAAAATTTACATGGTACTAGATCGGATAAGTTATTAGTGTAGAAATAGTACTCTTCGTGAATGTTTTGCATATTACTTCTGCCAAAATGATCGTTTGTCATTCGTACTGAAGTAACTGATACGGAAATAAAACCATTTTATTTTGTAATATTCTTCGACCATCGAATATTCAGTCTTTTACTAATTAAAAATAATCATCTTAATACGGAAAGCATATTCTATAAAGAAATTGCTCGTGTTACATGTATGAAGATGCAAATGAGGGGTAGTATATATAAAAAATTCCAGCATAATGCAGATGCAATAGCCAAACGTACAAGCAATTTACAATGATAACTATTTCTAATATATCTATCTAGTAGATCTAAGACAATAATATTATACTACCTAAGATACACAATGTTAAGCTACAAAATAATATTGAAAAATATGACAATAAAATATAATCTTCTGCAAGGTACATATATCAAATATTACTTTAAAGATAGATAGACAACTTAATACCTGGAATTACACATTTCTATTTTGTAATGGTATTCATTACATTAACTATCACAGTGCCTATTTCATACATTTTTTTAGCACTTGAAATATTTTTTATATTAACAAATTCTATGTTTTACGAACAAAAACAGATACTATACTTTTACGTATTCATTAAAATTCTTGTCTATGTCCAAACATAGATAGTCACTACCTCAAAGGATGCAATATACAAGTAACTATTTTTCTACGATTTTAATCAAAACAATTTCTATGATTATTAGAAAATAAGAAAAATATTTCAGCTCAATGAATAGGTACACATTATGTCCATGTCTATTGCTTCATTGTAGATCTTGGAAGGACCATATTATTTACGAGAAAAATCGAATGTATGTATATCATCTAATACCGAAACACGGTGCGCGTTAACGCCTAAATCAACTGTACAATTAAATACACACAATATAGAAAAGTAAGAACGTTCTGTGATACCAAGTCAGAGAATCTTTCTTTTGTTCTTCTCTCGGCTTACCTCTTCAACTTCCCTTGGAAACTTGATAGGCCTGAGCTTGTAAAGAAGCGTGCATACATGGACGAAGTTGATGGCAACAAACAGAACATTCCAGAGAGCAGCGTCCAGCCAGCAAGCTATTGTCCAGCCCCACAAAGCAAGAAAGGCACAGCCCACGAGTAGAGTGCACCTTAAATAGAGTACACCGTGTATGCCACTTGGTGCGAGGTGTGACAATAGAAAGAAGGCATTTGCTAGTTGAAAGTAGATGTGGTTCACAGAAATTCCTTGATAAGGTTGGCAGGTAAGAACTCCGTACAGAAAAGCTGGAGGCACTATCGGCGAATGTGGAGAACCAGATCCATGACTAACCACTGACAGACCAATAGCTGCAAAATATTTTTATACCATTTAAGAGGGTAATCTTGTTTCCAGGATTGCAAGGGTGTAGGATGTGCCTTCTCATTTCTCGATAATGCATGTAATGGGATTTTTCAGTAGTCAAAAGTGCTAGATAAAAGATCAATATAGCCAGCGATCACCCTCAAAAGTCCTATTTTTACGTTTTCGTGGAGTAATTTGCATTATTCGGCAGCATGTGGCTGTCGCAGCTTTATGAAAATAGCTATATGAGCAGCTGTATGCTTCCGAATAATGCAAATTACGCCTGGTAAACGTAAAAATAGGACTTTTGAGGACGATTGTGACCTAGAAAAACGCCTCATCTTTGCATTATCGAGAAATGAGAACACGCACCCTTGCAATTCTGGAAACGAGTCTACCCCCATAAGCCATTACAATCATTATTTTCAGTATATTTGATATGCTAGAAACATAATGTACATCTACATACCTGCTCTATTATCAGTGGTCACATTCCTACATTCGTCGTTTTCATGATGTGTTGAAATTGGTAGTGATACTTCTGACGTGACAGTATTGTGAGGAACATTAGACGCAGCCGCATTCGTTAAGCTGGCATCGATACCAAAATATGTCCCAGAGAAGAATACAAGAAATAAAATAGAAGCACGCCAGCCTTCTCGGCTTCCTATAGGATCAAAACAGATCCACATCCCAGCATCACCACCAAACTAAATCAATTTCGTCTTACTCTGCAACATCGAAAGCGAACATCTCTCAACTCTGAAAACGTAACAGACTGTATTCAACCCATTTGCATCCGTAAGCAGACTAATACGCACGCAACGACTGTTTCCTAGTCGCCGAGCAATAATCCTCGTGTTCTACTGTTGTTTCAGCATCTTGGACTTTTGGACTTGGTTCGCAGCCTGTTTAGAACTGCCATGCAAATGGGTTAACACATTGCAGGGATGAAATATATATAAAATATCCGCTGCATACTTATTCATAGAAGATATTAAATTGAATGCTATGCGCCACTTGCGAATGTCCTATCATCGTTCACATTCTACTCTCAGCTAAAATTAGAGCTTGAAGACAAATACCATCTTGTAGATTTCAAATTAGGGAAGGGTATTTGCATTACCAACAGCTGCGGGAAGACTATAGAAACATCTGCAATACAAATACACACAACATGACACATGCTCTCTTTTGTATACTTTGTTCTACTCTTCACGTTTCTCTCATTTACTATAGAAACATTTGAATCTAATATACTGAACAATATCGCCGACGAATTACATCGTACTTGACATTGACATGACAGTTAACCAAAGACGTCGACAAAAGAGTATGCGAATTTCAGCGTCACTTGCAGATATATGAACATTTAAGGTATACAATTTAGCGATAACAAAACAGCCGTTCGGGGATAAAAGATTAAGGTTCAAATTTCGTTTGGTTTGGGTGCGTTAAAGCACGTTGCAAAAGTATCGTATCGAAATCAATAAATAACTTACTCATGGAAAATTTGAAAAGATGTGAGCGTACGCAAGGCATACAGATGAAAAAATCAACGGTGACGTCGAGTGATACGATTGTTGAAATAAACTGAACACCGTACGTACGCGAAACAAACTTGCTTATCTAATGAACGTCAAACTAGCAGAAAGACGTTACTCTAGCAAGGACAAGCACAGGCAACGGTGTGGAGAACTGGGAAGCAGATAGGGGATAAAATAGGCCACGCGGCCCCTAATTTAAGGTTCGTTCGAAAATTGACTAGCAAAAACTAACATGACACGCGAAATATAACAGACCACATTGCTCCTTACGCTGCGACAAATTAACTATAGGCTGGTGGATGTACAAACGCGGCGAATCAAATCTGACGGAACCCCCCACGCGTTTTCTTTGAAATTCAAAGTTTTTGCGAATATGAATGAGCGATCAACCTGCATCTTCATTCATGCGTAACTGTTCGTTATGCTTATCGACGATCAACGAAACCGATGTAGCACGCGCCCACCGTATCAGATTTGATTTAATTTACATTAATTGCTCACCGTGCACCACTTCCCAGAAATAACATACATGTTAATCACGCACGATCACCTTTTCTTGCGGAATGACAAATTACTTCGAATAACGCGATCTTAATTGGCAGACCATTCCAATAAATAGCAGCTTACCTATTCGTTCTACAATTTCGTAGAATTTTCAATTCGAACAGCGTGGAAGATTTATACACAATTATTATTGTAAATTTCGAAATAAATTCGAGCTGTATGCACGTGTGTACAACGCCGGTTTAAACAAACTCAAACAATAGAAACATTTAATTAATCCAAAACCATTATTTCTTTTAGTTTCTTCCTTCTACACATCGGTCGAGAAGAAATGGCAATGGAGAAGGATTTAATTAACGGTATTCTTTAATTGTATATGGGTGGTCACTGACACGAAAAAATAAATTTTTATATAGCGTACTTAAGTAGTATAGGCTTCAGTAGGAGCCAAGTTATATGAAATATATATTTATATAAATTTCTACAATTTTTTTTTTAGAATATCAATTAAATTACAAGTGAAACCTACCTCATAAAAGTACTTCATAAAGTTAATATATATCATATAAAGACTAGAATTTACATATATTTTTTAATTTACATATTATTTATTATCGTAGCTGTAAGGGAATCGCTCATGGATAGTGGAGAACTGTCTCGCATAAAGGCTGAAATGCGCACAAAGATCATACAGATATTAAGTTCGAATAATGGAGGAAAACAAAAGTTACCAAAGCCGACTCAAGATACCGCGCTCTTGAACGAGCTAATCCGTGAGTATTTAGACTGGATGGGATACAAATACAGCTCTACTGTTTTCATATCAGGTATTAAAACATATATTCCATATGTAATATAATGTACAATAATACAAATGATTATTTGTAAAATAAGACATCTAAAGAAACGGTATATTTTAGAATGTAACTTGTCGAAGCAGCCCCCAGACAGATTTTTACTTGCTCAGAATTTAGGAGTAACAGAAAGCGACAATGGCAGGGAGTTGCCATTGCTTTGCGGTATTCTGGATACAATAAAAACTACGAGAAACGCGTGAAGACTATGTTCAATTATCCTCCGACAAAATCGACGAAAATTTCGATCGCCTTATATTTAGTTTTACACATGAATCTCGAGACAGTTAATTGTATAATTAATTACACTTCTGGAAACAGAATTAAATGTCCGTCCTCTGTACATGCAGAATATTTTATTCATCAAGAATAAAGATAAATTAAAAGAATCTCGTCTTTTTATTTTACGACGCCTTTTACATATTGACAGTACATTACGAAAGTACAATATAATGCTGAGATATTGGAGATCTTAAATATAACTGCTGTTACTTTCTAAAGTATTGTACCGGATCTCTTAGTGATATCGTTATCTACTGAATTATAATATACATCACTTACTGTGTAATGAATTTACTTACATCATTTTATTCCTTGAAATCGAAATGTAGACTATTACGTTTAAAGGCCTTAATAACATTTCAAAAAAAAAAAAAATTAAATGTAACAAATCAAACGTCATACTTCGTTTACCCACTCGTTATTTCATTAAATGTTTCATTCCCAAAAGTGTTCTCAACTATTCGCAGCAAGTAATAAATCGATAATGACTGTTTCAAATGAACTTTGAACACTGTTTTATAGCATTATAAATAGAGAATAAGTTTTACTACTTTGTTTCGCAACGGACAACCACCGTATTTTTCGGTGCACATAGAATTCTAAATAATCCTGGTAGGAGAATCCCTTATATTAAAAAGCATCCACAAAGAAAAAGTTCTTGTCAGAATTCAATTCTTTTTTTAAAACCTCGAGGACATCTAGTGATATCATTTGTGCTTCGACTTTTTCTTCTTCTTTGACTGTTTATTCCTACTCTTTGATTTCTTCGATTTCTTTTTGTGTTTCTCTTCGTCGCTGCTCGTGTCGGATGAATCCGAGTACGTATCAGAGTCTGAGCTGCTATCCCTTTTCGTGGACTTCTTTTTCTTGTGCTTCTTGTGTTTCTTTTTCTTTTTCTTATGCGACTCGTCCGAACTATCTGAATCTGTACTGGTCGTGTCCGAGCTACTGGACGAGTCCTCGCTGCTCGTGGACTTTGATCGTTTCTTAAGAGACTTCAAATCCATCTCTTTCTCAATATCCGGCTCGTCAAGCTTCAGTTTCTTGGTAGGCAACATCATCTTGCCGTCTTCACCATCGGACTCTGAATCCGAAGCGCTATAGTCAGGCTCGAAACTAGCTTCGTCAAGTATACTACGTTTCCGGTCCGAAACGAGTCTGGGATTCTTCCTCTGTTTCTTCACGGTTTCCGTAACTGGCGGCTCTGGATTCTCATAACCTATCTTCGCCTCGCTGGTTTCCGGCTTCTCCTTCATGAGAAGACTATCTTTATGCTTCTTCTTCTCCAAATTCTTCTCCTTATCTTTCTTGTGCTTCTTCTCCTTTCGTTTCTTATGCTCTTTGGACTTACTTCTGCTCCGGTGCTCTTTCTTCCGTTTCTTATCCTCCTTCGACTTTTTCTCCCGCCTCCTGCTGTCCTCCTCATCCTCCTTGCCTTTGAGAAGACCTACCTTCGGCATCTCGTTTCTCTTGAAGGTGCAGGTGGGTGTCTTGCCTCTTCTCTCCCTGTCCCTCTCTTTCTCTCTCTCTTTATCTATCCGATCAGTCTTGGAATCGTTTCTATTCGATCGGAAGTCGCCTCTGGAATCCATTCGTGGGTCTCTCTCAGACCTCATGTCGTGTCGCTCGCTTCTGAAGTCGTTCCTGTCCTTCGAACGGTCCCCTCTGTCCTTGTTGTCCCGTTTTCTATCATCCAGAAACACCTTGCGCTCGTTACCTGGCAACGTCAACGACGAATCGGCGCGTCTGTCCAGAAGAGGTGAAATCCTCTTGTCTCTGCTCCTGGGAGATCGACTTCTCGACTGCGTCTCGCTGCTCTTCGTCTCTCGTCTCTCCAAGAAGCTTTTGATAGGGCTGATCTTCCTCTCCTTGTTCTCCTCCACCTTTTCCCCTAATCTCTCCTTGGCAGAGAGTCTAGTAGGCGAATAGGTTTCCGGGACAGGTTTGAACTTCGTCCTGTCCAATTTCGCTTTCTTTACCGGCTCCGTGATCTCGACGTTTCGCTCGTTGCGCCCCACGTTTATGGTTACGTTCACGCTCTTCCTCGGCTCTCTGTTCGCTTCCGGCTCGAGCACTTTCGGCTCCGGGTTCTGGTACAGCACTTTCCTACTTTCGCTGATCTTCTTAATCTCAATCGGTCTAATGGCATTGATGGCTTTCTGGAAAATCGCGTTTTCCGCTCGCTTTAATACCTCCGACGTGACTACTTTAGCGGACTTCGGTTCATCCAGTTGTATTTTTTCTATAGAAGAGTCACATACCTCGTCTGACTTCTCTATGGTGTCGTCTCTCTCCCATTTCGACAGCTCAGGCAGGGGAGCCAAGAATTCGTCCTTCTTTGGCGATTTGTCTTCGAGTAAAGTATTCTTATCCTCCGTTTCGTTTTCAGATAGCAGAGAATACTTCTCCGTGATGACGGTGTTTATCTCCGCGTCGTCCAACCCGCTGTAAAGACTATCTATAGGTTTAATTTCGGATTTCAATTCTGGGATTGGCTTGAAATTAGGATTGGGAGGATTTGTCCCGAATTCTGTGTGATCGATTCTCTCTGGACTAGCTTCGTTGAATTCTGGCGGCTCTGGGTTCATAGCCAACGACTTATCCTCGAACTCCTCTTTAATTGACTCCTCCATCAGAACTTCTGTAGGAATGCATTCTATTCTATTCTCAATGTTCTCGTCCTCGCTGATAGGTTTCATCGCGTCAGCTTTCACAGGCGACATTATCTCCGGTCTAGCCTCCACTATCGAGTCCTCTTGTTCGGATGATTTGATAGGCTCATCCTTCGCTGCCTCTTTCTGCCCAGCTTTCTTCTCTTTCTTCTTTTTCTTTTTCTTTTCTTTCTCGTCGTCCTTCTTCTTCTTCTTCTCTTTGATCTTCTTCTCCTTTTTCTTCTCCTCGTTCTTCTCCTCGTGATCCTTCTCCTTTTTCTTTATACGTTCGGGCGACAAGTCTTTGGCATCTGTCCTGGACTTTTGAGAATACGGCGTCGGACTTTTCCTGTTTTTCTTCCTTTCAACCGATCGCCTCTCGTAACGTTCATGTCGGTCCCTGTCCTTCTCGGATTCGTAATCTCGTTCACGTCTGTCCTTCTCGCGACTGCGATTCTTGTCGTCTTGTCTGTGACGGTCCCTTTCGTCCCTGTAACTGAACATGTTATAGAATAATATTCATTGGGTACGCGAAAATAATGTTTATTGGATACGCAAGAATATTATTCATTGAATACAGAGACCTAAGAGTATCTAATAAAAATGATTTCAGTAGAGAAATTTTTTTCACCATTTCAGTACTCCAAAAAGTGTCCGAGTTGGTTTTATATTTCTACATACAATGTAAAGTATTATTAGAGAAAGAAATACGCACCGGTCTTTGTCATAATCTTTTTTCTCAACGTGTCTATCATCCTCACGACGATCACGTGTATGCCTATCGTCTCGTTCCTTTTCTTTTTCTCTTCTGTCACGTTCATCTTTCTCACGTGGTCTGTCGTCATGATCTCTAGGTAATACTTGTCTCTCACGATCCTCCCTATCCCGGTTCAAAACTCTACGATCTCTGTCGTCTCTCTCACGCAAACGATCATCGCGTTCACGTCCCCTGTAAAAAGCAATTGTTCATTCTACATCATGTTAATTCCTTATGGCTCCCCTCTACACATTACATATTAACTCTTCATATGTAACATCTCACACTAACTCCTTGCAGTACTCCAATTTGATCCTAGCATTACTAGTAGGAATTTTATACATTGAATAACTTTTTAAATATTGGACCATACATCTCTTGGATTCTTTTGAAAAGTTAGAACAATTAGTTTGCTATATGACGTAAAAAAAATTTTGAAAAAATTGCAATTGATCGAAATTTTACAGTAGTAAAAGAATAGCTGTTAAAGAAAATTGTTAAGAAAAGCATTAGATTACCTGTCCTCCCTTAATCTGTCTCGCTCTTCTGCATCATGGTCTTTGAGAGAATGCTCTCGATCCTCCTGATCTCTTATTAATCGTCGATCCCGATCATCTCGTGAGGATCTATCGGAATGCTCAACTCCAGGTGGTGAGAGATCATAGTAACCCTCGGTTCCAGGAGGAGCAACGTCGTCGAATCTCTTATGAGGAGCGTCCCTCAAGGGACTGCCAAAGCGTTGAGTAGATGGTCCGGGATACCTGTTGACAAAAAATCCATAAAAAAACGTTTATATTAATGTTGACCCACTCTAAAAAGGCATTACAAAAGTCTTTCACTATCAAAATGAACATGTTCCAAGATCCTTAATGTAGAAAAAATACTAGAATTCAAATAAAAATAAAACTTTGTTATACAATTTGTTATACTGTGTATATCCTATAAATTTGCATTGAATTAATTCAAATTTATAATTAATGTAGAACTGTACTTTGTTTTTTCGAAAAACAATATTTATGAAAACATCTTATATTGATGTATTGTATAATTGTGAACGATTGGATCAAAGTACAGCTGTTTTTTATTAGCCTTTCTGTGATTCTTTTCAACTGAACGTTGTTAAACAAAATTTATACTATTTGTTGTTTTCTTACTAAAATACTGCCATGGAAAATTGAGACCATCGCGAGAGAAAATTACACTAAAGCTGAAAAGATGAACAGATAAAATTACTTAGTACCAAATGGATTAAATGTACTGTCTATTATATATATATGTATATATATCATAAAAACGAAAAATAAATAAATCAACATTTATAACTTCGTTTAAATATTCTGAATACAACGAGGGAAATGCATAAATTTATCCTGATTGCATTCCCATTCCAAATATTAGAAGTACGTAGATTTACTCACCGAGAACATTACTAAAACCATACAAATACTACTACTAAACAAACAAATACAGTGTATAACGTAGTTTTAAAATTTTGATCTCTACCGGTTCGATAGTTTCTTTGGTCTGGAAAGCGTTTACAGTAAACACTTTACACACGTCAAGTACTGAAAAATAGACAAAAGAAAATGTATATTCTTTTTTTTATGTTACAAATGTTGATTTGGCCCTGAATTCACCTGATTCAGAAACCATGCAGATCTGTCAATCAGCTGGGTAGCTTCCAGAATCTCCGAGCAGGTCCTTGTTGTATACACTTTCCTTGCTTCTCTCTTCTTCTCTCTCACTTTTTTCTCTTTTGTTTTTTTTTTATTATTTGTATATTTCATAACGTAATATCATTATGTACATACAAATAATATCTTATATGCATGCAAATGATAAAATTATTCACCCAACGATATTGTATATATATATAGAAATAAAACTAATTAAAAAAAAAAGAAAGTGAACATAGATACTTGTGTTATTTTCCAAAAAATATTTCCTTGTGTCGCGTACACAAAAATTACATTCTTTGTAAGCAGTACAATTACACCACTATAATGGTATTTAAAGAAAACGTAATATTATGTGATACAGTATTAAAAATACTTATGCTGCTACAAATATGTATAAGACTCAGTGTTTACATATATATCAAAGTCGAAGTGTAATCTTGAGCGTTAGATAAAACTGATATTCATCATAAAACGTGACGATTCGAGTTTCATTATTTGAAAAATATGTAATACGTATGTGATTCTTTCGATAGAAAAATGTAGATATTAATATCACAGTGAATACGTGAAATACTGAAACGTTTCTGAGCTGTACGAGACAAAATTGTCTATTCGCATACGTTTCATTGCTACGTGTCTTTTTTTCTCATGTAGATTTGAACGAGATCGTAATTTTTAATTCTCATAAATGTATAATTTATATGGCATATAATTCTCCAAATGAACTGCTCAATCATGTAAATAAGGGTTGATAAGTTATCACAGGCAGTACAATGCTTATTTTAATCCTAGATTGTATCAGTTTCCTAAATTACCTTAGTGCAAACCAATACATTCAACATAGCGTAATTTTAATAACAGTGGTAGAAGTTACATCGAAAAACATGCAGCCAGAAAAGATCTTTGAAAATGAAGATTATGTTTTTTACTCTACTGTACCTTGAATCACTTATATGTTCAAAAATTAAATTACAATTAAACATACATATACAATACAAGGAAAATAAATATCATACTAGTTATTAAATCCTTTCGAGTAGATGTTTTTCAATTTACACATAAAATCTGAGTTGTTACTAAAACGGCATATATTACTTTAAGGTCAATATCACTAGCCTTGTCAATTGCAATTTCTTTGTTTATCCCTGCAAATCTTTCTTGCAATTCTTTGTATGTATGGAACATCAAAGGATTATTTATGGTGTTGGTACAATAGTACCACTCGAAAACGTTCATAGGAATTTCAGCCAAGCAAAATAACGGAAAATTATGTAAAATGCTAACGATCCAGAAAAGTGAAGATGTTAATAAAAAATTAATACATCCCTATTTTATAATTTATGTATAATAATATTATATCGTAATATTATGCTGTTCAAATCTCGATTATCCAAGATTCCACTTCCATCACAATTCTATTCATTTTAGAAAAATATATTTATAAATCTTTCAACTTAATCTCTAATTTATTGTTGAATTATATATACAAATTATTCCTCGTCTGGATAATCAAGATTGCTAGATTAAATTTCATGTAAATGTGATAAAATCCTAAGAGTTGCTCAAACAAATCAAATACCATTTTCAAGATTTATCCAAATAATTTTTTACGAAATATGTTTTCGTAATGTGCGCAGCGTCTCTGAATAAAAATACAGCAAAAGAATACAACAGAAAATACACATACTATATGTATAAGATACACACACCCAGTTCACACAACCATGTATTAACTTGCATAAGTATATATTCCATATCCATAAACAAGTGGAAAGATAATAACGTACGGCAATTAAAAAATATCAACCATCGTTAATACGATACTTTAGTGAGATCGTTCTGCGGTACATAAGTAGTTTATGTACCTTCAGGTCACATTTAGAAAAAAGATATTTCACAAATTAGGTTGTAGACAAAGTAATCACTGCTTTCTAACTATTTACCTACGAAACAGTCGTTACCTTACCTACAAACTAATTTGCTGATCTTGCAGTTAATCATTTATACTTCGATTGATTCATTACAGTCATCATTATTCACCTATAATAATCTCTTGCATTAGAAATACGTAATAATATATCACTATTATTAAATAATAAAATAATTCATGAAAATCATGAAATTAGATATTCGCCTTCACTGAAGGCAAGACGAAATGTTTTTTATTACATTTTAATTGTGTCATATTCCGATATATGATCGGTAATTGGTAATCTCACTGCACACTACCATTAACATATCACATCGGCGATGGCACGAAACTTGTCTTATTCAAATAGTTGTATAAATCTGTTGTCTGCTATTTTCCATTCACAACTTCTGAAATATATATTTACCATGATGGTGGGATGTTCACTTCAAGATTAACAACATATACTTCATACGATATATTATAGTCTTGAAGTTCCATAATTCGTTTGATTGTTTCATAACTACACGTAGTGTGTAGGACGTAATGTCCAGAACAGTAGGCGCTCGATAAGTGGCTGTTACACATACACTCGCGCACGCGAGTAACCGTTGTTTGGAATCGCTAAAAATAATGAAGATGATTACAGTGATCAGATTTAGTGTCCCACCCTGTATATGGTCACAGCGAGAAAGCAAAGAGCCCGTCTGGAGCCCCTAGCGCAGCTACTTATCGAGTGCCTATTGTCAGTAAATAACTTGTCTAGTACGCACACAATAAACTGCCAGTTTATACAACTATTTTCACTGTGCGTGCATGTGTATGTGTTTGCATTATTCTCTATAAACAGATATGTATATGTATGCTCATACATATATATACATACATACGTGTGTAGGGAAACGTAAGTATTTGCATACACATTTCTCTTCAAACATCATAAAATTAATCGTCTCACTCATATTACATATATATATATATATCTCATGATTCCGGAACGCGGTATTGGTCTTTTTTAACCGGGACATCGGCATAAGGTAACGGTAGACTGTCTGCTTAGCGTGTACATGAATTAAAGTACTATTGAGGCGGAAATACCTGTTGTAGGAATCATAATAGTCTTTCCTGTCCGTAGGCGGAGGTCCCAAAGACATAAGCGGCGGTGGGTGACCTCCAGTGACTAGATGCGGCAACAATGGTGGTATACTATGTTGTGTCGGTTGGTTCCGTATCGGATATCTCGGTATTGGCCTGTCTCTAGGAGGCAAATCACGCTCCCGATCACGGAACTGATAATCGTGCGCCGGCGAATCATTGTAGTAACTATTATAGCCTTCTCTGGGCTCGCGTGATCTCGGTCGTTCTCTGTCACGGTCCCTCTCTCTTTGGAATCTGGAAACGTTGCACCCGTTTAGACATTATAACAAGGAAAAAACTTAGTAAATGTATATACACTACCGCTCAAAAGTATCCGGACACTTGCGAAATGTGTAATAGCAACTCACAAAATTGCTTAAGCATCTAAAATAGTGACTAAAATCGATCTTTCTTATGGAATATCTAACGTTTTAAATTATAAACTACCTATGTGGAAACTTACCAATGTTAGACTAAGATATTACCGTTTGCACTAATCACGGTAATCTTTCTATTAGTATTTTATTATTAGTATTTGTATCGAAAAATTCTCTGAATTCGCTCTCCACGTTAGAAATGAAACAAAGTGAAACTTGAAGTCCTTTCGAGCACCGAGACCGTTCCACTAGATTTCGTATTTGTGGATAGAAATTATATTATTGCATTTTCATTATATAATTTGTACATAAAAATAAATTCTATTGTGTTATGATACCACAATATACATAATAATAATAATTACAAGTAGCAAAATTGTTCTAAATATTTTTCCTACTAACTTAAATTACGTTTTGTAGAGAAAAAGGAAGTGTCCGGATACTTTTGAGCGGTAGTGTATCTATGTATGTAAGATATATATATATATACCTCGGAGGTGATCTGGCTGGTGACCGATATCTAGAAAGTACTTCTCTGTCTCGATCACGATCCCGATCACGGTCACGTTCACGTTCACGGTCACGTTCACGATCACGCTCGCGATCCCGATGATCTCGATCACGGTCACGATCACGTTCGCGATCCCGATGATCTCGATCACGGTCACGATCACGATCTCGGTCTCGATCCCGATCACGTTCTCGATCTCTTTCTCTGTCCCTTTCTCTATCTCTGTCTCTGTCTCGTGATAGAGATAATCTAGGTGACTGACTACGCGAATACGATCTAGATCTGTAAAATTATATGGTTATCATACAGTGGTTGAACAGGTTGAACAAATTGACATTCATCTGAATCGTGAAGATAAGATGATCTACCTGCTAATCGAGAAACTTCCGCTTCTTGATCTACGTTTCGGAGTGCGACTTCGTGCTCGTAAAGGCAAAGGTGATCTCGAGGATCTTCTCTTCGAAGGCGGGCTTCTAGATCGGCTTAAACGAGCCGGGAATGGCGATCTCCGGCCAAACGAACGTGATCTAGATCTAGTGTAACTGCGAGATCTTGATCTTGTTCTACTTCTTCTTCTATGTTTGCCAAGCCTCCTGTCCCGTTCATCTTTCTCTCTCAGCATCCGTTCGAAAGCTTCTAGAGGATCGTCGATTATACTAAAAGGTAATATTAAGAACGATATAGATTATTTGTGCACTATCGACTACACTAGATCCAGTTTAGTTACGATATTCTTTCGAAAGCCACTAACTTACCCAGGTGGATTGCCGTTATGTATATTTCTACTTAAACCTGGTGGCGGGGGTTGTAATCCTCGATAACTAACTGAAAAATGTATGCAAACAATTAGAATATCTGTATACACATTCGTGTTCGGAAGTACATAATTAGACTGCGGATCTTTATGCAAAATAAAAATATTCTGCATTGATTGTGGGAAGCAGAAATAAAATACAAATTGATTTCATCATTGATGATTTTGTCACATTAAAAACAACGTTAGTGTTTTATATTTCACCCAAACAATTTCTTGATAAATGCATAAAGATCCGCAGTCTATACATAATAAATTGTAGTAATTCATACAAGAAATTGAAATATTAAATAGTTACTCACTATGGTGCATTCCCCTAATTGGCCGTGGTGGTCCATTATAATTTCTAGGTGGCTGCGATGGCCTGTATCCCTGTTGCTGATAAGGAGGCCTTTCGTATCGAGGGGGTCCATAGTGAGATCCCTGTTGATGAGGATACATAGGTATCCGATGACTCATGTACGGATCTGGCAGCAACGGTGCATTATGTGGCGGTACATTGGGTGGAGGTTGATTATAGCTTGGTTGTGGAATACGATCTTCTCCTGGTGGAAACGGTAACAGAGGTGGTTGATTGCCAGAAGTAGGCACATGTAAGTGTGGTTCATCAACCTGTAATATTCATACGCATGTCATTAATACATTATTTGAAAACAATCAAGTTTGAAGGAACTAATGTAAAATATTTTATACATACTGTTGGAGTGCCTGGACGATCTTCGGTTGATCTACGTATGGTACTATCATAATGCATACTAGGAGGATAATGTCCATCGTCTGGTGGTAATCCTTGATAACCTTTCGATGGAGGTGGGTTCATTAAATGTGGTAATGGTGCTCCTTGAGAACTATAATCACTATGTTGAGAATGCCTAGGTGACAAAGATCGTCTTCTGCTCAGTGGTCGCAAATTCTCCATTCTACGACCTCGTTCTCCGCTTCTGAATTGTTGAATATAATATTAGTAATACGCAAAAGCTGTTAATAGAGTTCTTGTTTCTATCGATTCAATGGTTTTACCTATCACGATGACCATCTCTGCTGAAACTTCGCCTTCGTTCTCTAGGTTGCCTTTCACCCAAATATTCATTCTCACGATCTTTCTTTTCCCGGCTTGGCGGATCGCTTCTTTCTCTATCTCTTTCTGGAGAACTACCAATAGCAGGTATTGGAAGCAACGGTTCTGTTCCTGGAGGTGGTGGCACCTCTGTTTCTTCGTCAGTAGTCAGCTTTGTTACAGAATCACTTTGCAAATCAGACTCTGACGTTGATTCGGGGAGAGCTATCAAATACAAATAATATTCAACATAATGTTTCGTGGTTTTTTAATGTACGTTACTGAATTAAAGAATTTTCAACGATTTCTCCCCAGAAAGTTGTAAAATTTGGTGTTTTGTCTGTATATTTGAGGTTAAGTGCAGACGATATCCGCTAGTTTATAGGTATAAACGTAATTTAAATACTATACAACAAAACAAGTTTAAGCAAAGAACTTGAACACGTCGAAATGTTACAAAATAACCACAATATGCACTGCTACATAAAGAGAAAAACATTTAAACCGGATTTATCCTATATGTTCTTTAATGGCGACGTCTACCCGGCAACTTCAAAAAAAGAAAGTAATTTTATAATAAGAACTCACGTTGCAAAAGTAATTAATTCCGACTTTTTTTTATCGAAACACTTTTTCTATCGATTTTTAAAAATATGCGAGTAAATGAAAAATTAATTCATATATTTTCGATTGTTTTTACAAGTGGAATACATGGAAAAATGAACAATTTTTTAGAAGACTTTTTCAGCTTTAGATGTAATTGATCTCTCATTACTGGTATTATGATTATGAATATATATTTATAGGTAGTTTATTTTTGCCAAACATTGACCATTTATTTGTCGGGTAAAAGAAAAGTTATGAATATTGTATATCACTTCTATAATCGTACATATCCTACTTTGAGAAATTCCTTAATAAATATCTTAATTCGAGGTTTTTGAATGACAATTTAAAAAATTATACATTTATTAAGAAATTTTTCAAAATTTCAAAATCAGTTATGAGAAGCAACTTACTTGCTGTTTGTGGTTGTTGCGCAGTACTAACTGGAAATTGCTGAGGGGCCGAGGACTCGAAATTTGTCGCCTGTGTTTCCGCATTTTCTTGAAAAGGCGCATTTGTTGCAGTCGGAGCTTGGGCAGGTTTGTTCTGATTCGATGTTTGACTCGCAGTTTGTTCTGTTTTTTGTTGATCTACTTGTCTATTCGTTTGAGTAGGCGGCGGCCTATACGTTTGTCGCTTCGCATACCCAGTTTCGTTCTTAAAATTCATTACAGCAGTTCGCAAAAATCGGTTGGGTATAAGCGTTTCCGGCGAAACGTCTTTCTCATTGCAATCTGGACATTCATGTTCTTCGGACTCTAATAAGAATGTACGGATACCTATCGCACGATATACAGAGATGATAGAAACATACAGGTCATACACAGAAAATTACAATCGTTAACACGTCGACCGCCGCGCCGGTCATGTATGGGTGACACAATTCTTCGTGTATCTTTAGAAATTAATTTTGTTCATGATACAGTTGCTTGGACAGAACGTCATTGAGATTTGTACGATCTAAAAGAGCTTAAGAATTAATCCCAGCGAAAAGCCTTAATTTTTCAATTTTGATTACGACGATTACATCACTTCGATTTTGTGGGATTTTTTGGGGGGATGATCGTTCGGCAGTCAACGTGTTAATGATAGAAATGAACAAGAAAAAAAAATTACATTCGTCGCAAAATGAATTCCCACAGCATGGTATCATTACTGCATCGGTCAGAAGATCTTTGCAAATGTTGCACAATAGGTCTTCTGGAATTTCAGGCTTTTCTACAGCAGGTTCTGGATCTTGTGAAAATGGTGGCCGCTCCTTTTTACCTTCTTTGTATGCTTGACTATAAAAATATAAAACATTGTAAACGATATTAACGATAACGAAAGGAAAAGAGGTTCTCAACACTAAGTTTACGGGATCCCGTCAAAATTCTAATATTTTTAATTTGTGATATTGAGATTGTGAAGATGCATCCATGAGAAATTATTCAACACATTTATTTCTTAGTTATATAACTCTGTAAACCTAGTGTTAAATTACTGCCACCGACTGGTGCTGTGAGCATGTTGTTTTCATTTGCTACAATAGTAGAATTCTATTGTATGAACAATATCAAATAATATTAACTGCTTAATGCACAATCTTGCCGTTGTTTTATTGAAACTTACTGATCAATGGCTGGGACAGCATACTGGCCTGTAGGAGTCATCATAGCACCAGGAACTCTTGGTCCTTCTACAGGAACCATAAAACTTCTAGGAATGCCTGTGCTTTTCTTAATTTCTATGGGCTCCTGATTTGTTCCTAGTGGACAATTCTTTATCCAATGTCCAGGCTGATGGCATTTATAACAACGATAATTTGCGGGCACATCGCCAGTTTGATTGGCTCCACGTATCTTCATATAACTGTAAACAACATTTTTATTATACGTTAACGAATGAATACAAAGAATATACATTTAAGATAAATGTGTCCCAGAAAAGATTATGATAGGAAGTCTATTAGAAAATCGCGTACTTTGATGGATCATAATCTTGGGTTGACTGAGTCATCATCGCTCGAATCTTATCCTCTTCAGATCCATCGAGTCGCGTAAGATCCACAGTCCGACCAAGATTCGATTCATCTTTTAAATTGCTAAACGAAGGAGTTTCATTTCTATCCCATGATCGTTTTTGTTGTACCGTTAATGGAACTCTGGCAACAATAAGGCTAGTATTCTTCGCGATCAAGGCATTGTCATCTGTGTAATCTAAAAAATCAATTTAATGTTATATTTCATTCGATAAAAACAAAATTAAACAAGAACAGTAGATTTACCTTCTTTTGTCTGAGCATTTGTTATTTGCAAATCGAAATCCGTATTTTTTCCAATACGTTTTTGATGGAAAATAGCTTTCTTTAGGTCTGCTACAGAAATATGTAATCCATCAAAGGACACAGTGTCGTAGTCCAAAGTGGACTTAAATTTATAGTGTACTGACATTTTATATTATTTATATATCCTGTAACGTGAAATACAATACTTGTAAGTCATCGAAATTAAATACTGTCTGTGTTAAGTTATTTTGCAATAAGAGTCTACAATATCGGAATACTATAATGTTCGATGTCACATAAAATTGGTTACACTGAAAATAAACGATAATTAATATGGTTCAGCATTAAGAAGGTATGGTACATAATATTTTCATATTTCTTCCATATACTTTTACGAAAAAAATGTTCATTGAAACTGCCTTAGATTTGATACAACATACATACACATCGCTAAATGTGTACACATTATTATATCTTTTGTATACAATAATGTTGAAATATGCTAAACGTTTAGACAGAAAATTCTCCGATATTTCAGAGAAACATTAATGTACAGACTCGACGAGACAAGTATACAAAGCAAGCATAGTACGACTACAGCAAATGCAGGAAAGTATATAGTCCTCTTTTGTCATAATAGGTTAGTAGAATTAGATATACAATACTGTGAGATGTTCAACATCAACTAATTAAGAATGCGTTAAAACTATGCAAAAGTTCGTGGCAAGATAATTCGGAATGAATAGAAACGAGAATAGAAGTGAACTTATTACCTATTAACAAGTACTCACTACGAAATGAGTAAATTCAAATTGTGCAAGCGACAAACGTATTTTCATGGGGAGCATACAAACATGATTCCCGACTTCTGACATGTTGCAAGGTGTAATAACTTTTCCGTAATATCTCTCGGGAATCTCGAAATCATCGAATATATAACCTGTACACACACGCGCGTGTACTAATTCTGATAAAAGCGAGGCACTACGAACAAAACACTGGAATCGCAAATCTGAAAAACACCAATTGACTATATAATTCAACCGTGAGTGTAGCAGAGGCGAACAGACATTGGATTCATAGATGGCACAATCAATAGTGCATACACGAATAGACGAAATAGTTGTCCACTTTATTCCAATTTCCCCAAATACACTAACCAAAACCATAGAGCGCGTGAAACGAAGCTCCTGTGGCTCCTGTTCGAGTCTTTTATGTTTGCGTTCCTAAATTGGGTCTACAAATACACTGTTTCTGTTTCATACATTTTGAGGTTTTCATCCCTTTCTCAGGATCGAATTTGAAAACCAGGGCAACATTTGAAACTGAATATTGCTAAAAAAAATTATATTTATTGTGTTAAATATATAACAAAATGTTTCTACACATTTACAAATTTTATATTTATATTTCGCAAGGTTTAATTGATTTCTAATTTATGCTAGTACCTTTGAAGCTATGCTCACGACGTGTACACTTGTGTACGCATGCGCAATGCAAGCATTTTGAAAGTTCGCTCTACATCATCCATATTGCATGATCGTACGTGGCATTATCGGTAATTAATTCGTAATTTTGGCGCGTATTTTTTTTTATTTCTCTATATTACTTATATATCAATTTTATGAGAAATAATAATGTATAGATGTGTTGTAACGCCGATGAAAAAGGAATTTAATTATTTTATTTATGTATTACAAAATATATTATTTTTAATGTATGTAGTATGTACAATTACTTGTATCCTATTATCACAGTTCATTAATATAAAAAATTAAATATAAATATAAATTAGAGTACTCGTAGTACTTATGAAATATTAAAACTTAACTTCTGCAAGACACGGTTTACAAATAACAAATCTCTTGTAAACCCAACTGTCATAATTAAAAACTGTTTTGAATTTTTAATAGTCTGTTTCTTAGTTTTTTCAATGTCTCCATATCGGAAAGTGAGATTTCTTTCCTCGTCTCAAAATATGAAATCACACAGTCCAAGCTTTCTATCGCTTTTGAAGGTGGGATTTCATTTTTTATCTGTTGATCATTCTCTGCGCCCACTGTAAATAAAATAACTAAATGTATTTGCAAAATGTGTAAAAGTGCATTTTTCGAATTTGTAGTATAATTACGTACCAATCTCTTCATTGGTGGGATCTTCAATAGCTTCGATGATTTCTTCATCGGTAAGATTCGCTTGACTATCGGCATGGATCCATTCGTCGATCTGATCCAACGTAATGGTTTCATAAAGCGGAATCTTTTTACATATCTGATGGATATATTCGGGACTGAAATGGTCATTACTATCGTCTACTTCAATTGGTACATTTAACAATGGTGTCCAACAATTCGAAATTGCCTTTTCTGTGATATTATCCCAAGATTCGCTGATAAAATCGATGGCGTGTTTAATATTAAATGAAGTTACCGCTGCGCTATATTCCATTCCATCGGTTTGAGCGTTTATTACATACGCCAACAATTTTGCTTTATAACTCCGTTTCATTAACTCTAATACACCTTGACTAAGAGGCTGAATAAGCGGTGTCACATTTGGTGGGAAAAATGTTGCCCTAACTCCGCCGACAGTTAAAACATTTGTTAATGAATGCGACCTGGTATTGTCCAGTAATAAAATTGCCTCTTCCGGCAAACTTTTCGACTTTAAAAACTTGCAAACACAAGGTACAAACTGTTCCTTGAACCACCTTTCGAAAATAGTAGAGCTCATACATGCATTCTTTTCGCTCGTGTAAATTACAGGCAACAATCGCGGTGCTAAATCTTTTAGTGCTCGTGGCTTGGGATAGTTTCCAATAACTAACAATGGCATTTTCAATGATCCATTAGCGTTACAGCATGTCAGTACAGTCAGTCTATCCTTCACCTTGTTATACCTTATAGGCGCGTCCTCTGTCTTGATAACTGCAGTCTTATCTGGCATCATTTTAAAATAGAGTTCAGTCACATCGGCATTAAATATTTGATACAGAGTTAATTGTTCTGTTTCGATCAACTCCGATATTCCATTCTTGAACTTGGCAGCTGCCTCCGAATTTGTAAATAATTGTTCCTCCGGGGATGTTGTAAAACTAATGCCGTTCCTTTGCTTCCAATGTCGAAACCATCCATCGCTCGCTTTAAACGTCTCCATGCCACCAAATTGTATAAAATATTCTAGGGCTTTCGCTAACAAAAATATTTTATAGTTAGAGCAAAATCATTTTGTACTAAACAAGATTTAAAGCTAACAAGGGAACATTTTCAAGTTACACAATAGTTTTATCAAAATCGGATTGTGTAACTTGAATACGTTCCCTTGTAAGATAATCATGAAGATATTACCTTTCACCTGTGAAACACTGATGGAGCTATTCCGTTTTTTCTCATCGTAAAACCACACAGTCAATGCATCATTTACTTTTTCAACTGGAGATAGACGTACACGTTTTGAATAAGTGGAAAGACTATGCTTCTCCAATGATTCCCTGTCGTGAATCCACTTTCTCACCACGCTTTCATGAACATTATATTCAATCGCTATTGCTCTTATTGAAGCTCCTGCATCATTCTTTTTGACTGCTTCCAATTTGTCTTGCAGCGACCAATTTTTATATGTCCTTTGTTTCTTAACATTCTCGCTGCTGGTACTTGGTTTATTGGAATCCTTTCTTAGGCTCTTGCTAGTCACTGAAACAATGATTACTTTAAGGCTTACGAATCCCTTGAATCGAAAAAATAGTTGTTTTACTTGATGTTTATGCAATTTTCAATTTTTGTAGGCTTTGAAGAAAGTGGAATCACATAAAATCTTATTTTCAGTGATAGTAGTCTTTGTAGTTCTGGAATGAATATAAATTATACTAAATTTCGTAGAATTTGATATTCTAGCATTTTTTGAAAATTTTTGGAACCCATAAACGCATAAAGATCCGCAGTCTAATTATTATATTGGAGTCCTACAAGACCCCATGCAAGCAATTTTGCACAAATCGAGGTGTGAGTAACTAAAAGTTAAACATACCACTCTCATCGCTGTTAGAATCCTCTGTGGATTCACTTTCCTCATCAGTCATATTGAACTGGCTAGCAGCATGAATCCAATCGTTGATCTGATCCAATGTAATAGTCTCGTGATGATGAATTTTTGTACAGATTTCATGGATATGTTCAAGAGTATAATCGTCACCACTATCATCTACCTCAATCGGCATATTTAATAACGGTTTCCAACAATTGGAAACTGTTATTTGAGTAATGTTATTCCAAGATTCGTTGATCAAAGTAATAGCATTTCTGATATTAAACGAGTTAATCGAATCAATAAACTCTATTCCATCAGCTTGGGCGTTTACTACATTCGTCAACAATTTTGCTTTATACCTCAGTTTCATTGTCTCGATAATACCTTGATCAAGTGGTTGAATAAGTGGGGTCACATTAGGTGGAAAAAATATTACTTTACATCTATCAACAGTTGAAGCATCTGATAACGAATGAGACTTGGTATTATCCAGCAATAGAATTGCTTTTTCTGGCAATCTTCTTGATTTCAAGAAATTGCAAACACTAGGCACAAAATGTTCTCTAAACCATTTTTCAAAGATAGCAGTGGTCATGCAGGCAAACTGTTCACTTGTGTAAATTACAGGTAACGATTGCGGTGCCAAATTTTTCAGTGCTCGTGGCTTCTCAAACCTCCCAACAACTAATAACGGCATTCTCAATGAACCATTAGCATTACAGCATGTCAGTATAGTCAGTCTATCCTTGATTCTTCTAAATCCTGGAGACATGTACTCCATCTTGAGATCCGTGGTCTCCTTGGGCATCATTTTAAAATAAATACCGAACTCGTCGGCATTGAATATTTGATCTAAAGTTAATCGTTCCGTTTCTATCAGCTCTAGTATTTCATTCTTGAATTTATTAGCTGCTTCGGAGTTTGAAGGTAACTGTTCTCCTGGTGACATTATACACTGAATACCGTTCCTCTGCTTCCAATGTCTGAACCATCCGTCGCTCGCTTTAAACGTTTCCATCCCACCGAATTCTCTAAAAAGTTCCAGAGCTTTTGCTGACAAAAATAATTGTTACAATTAACAGCAAAATTACTTTAAAAACAATTCTGTTTTTATTGTAAGTTCACTTGACATGTTAATACAATACCTTTCACTTGTATAACACTGACCGGGTTGTTCCTTTTCTTTTCATTGTAGAACCAAACAGTTAAGGCTTCGTTCACTTTCTCCACAGGAGACAAACGTACACGTTTCGAGTTCGGGGAAGTACTGTGCTTCTCCAATGTTTCTCTGTTGTGGATCCACCTCCTTACAACACGTTCGTGAACGTTGTACTCGCAGGCTATTGCTCTTATAGAAGCACCTGCATCCCTCTTCCTCACTGCTTCCAGTTTGTCCTGCAGTGTCCAATTTTTGTACATTTTCTGTTCCTTAATATTCGTGCTGTTTGCATTTGGTTGACTGAAGTCCATTTTCATGTATATACTGATTATTAAGTTAACTCAATTTTCATAGTATTAATAACTCAATTCTTTTCTACTCTATCGTATTCTATACTAATCTAAAAAGTAATATATGTAATCGAATCAAATCGAACCAACCTGTTTGATCACCTGACATGAGCCACAGTGTAGCGAGTGTAGCCCAGTGTAGCCCAGTCAAACCGCCAAACCCAGTGCCCAGCGTAACCGCTCGATAAGTAGAAGCCCTTTATGCGGGAATTAGGAACGCCCCTCGCTCTCGCGTATTAGTCATATGTGCGTGCGCATCTTCTTTGTTATCTAACGACAATGTGCACGGTGTCGCATTTAATTTGCACAATTTTTTATTACGATTAATACTTACGACATTGTTCTATTATAATAGTTTAAATCCAAGTTGTATAGTGTAAAGGAGACCAAACGAATAGTTGTAGTATTAATATATGTGATTAATAGATATATTAATACAAGTAATAAGACGATCATAGTGACGAAAATCAAAGATTCACCCAGTATATGTTCTGCGCGGGAAAGTAAATAAATGAGAGGGGATAGTTGCTCGTTCAATAAATGGACCGTTTATTTTGAAAGTGGTGCAAGTCCATTTTTTTTTTAAATGAGACCTCGCATAATTTGTGATTAATTTAGTATAAATAGAGTCATTTTTTTTTTTAAATGAACTTGCACCACTTTCAAAATAAACGGACCAAATGTAGATTGTACTACTTAGACATATAGATTGTAAATACTTGTTGGAGGTAACCTCTCCTAGAGCCCCAATATTTATTACTTATTGAGCGATCATTGTAATATAAACAATAAAGAGTTAGAAAAGAAATTTATATCGACTGATAATTTTAACAAGTTGACAATAATGAATGAAACGCATCAAATTTGCAGTCTAATTATCAGATTTGTATACAGAATTAATAGAAATATGCATATATAAAAATGATAATAAATTTTTTATTTTCTACTTAAATACCACTTAGTTTATACGTTTTATTACAATTTTTCGTAAAATCCATAGACAATATTTGTTATTTACATCATTTTATACATGAATAAAAAATTATATCGATATAGATTCTTAAGTAAAACATGATCTTGTACCAATGATTTGTAATGTTTTCATTAGAATCTAAACAGTTATAAAGTACAAAGATATTGGCTGAAAGATAGCAATAAACGGAGATTAACTTAAAACTTGCTTAAGAATTTATAATTTCTCAGCTTCGAATTCTTGAATAGCTCAAGAATCTCAAGTACAACGAATGTAAGTTTCATTCTTTTAATGTTGCTCAATTGTTCATCCGTTTAAGGTCCAATGGTTGAGCGTCTTTCGTTTTTTCGTAAGGGAGAGAATTGTAATTGTAATTCTCTTTATCTTCATTCTGCAAATCTGAAGAATACAAACATGTTTTTTAAAATCGAAATACACTTGACGTTATTCAGATTTTGCATTCCAAGTTCATCATTTTGCAGATCGTATTCAGCATGTTGCAAAAGGGTGAATTTGATTTACGAAAGGATTAATTTGGAGTTTAAAACCTGTTTTGTGTTCCAATAATTAGTAGATCATTTTTGCAGAATATTAGGCAGTGTAATCAGATACTTACAATCATTTAGATTCTTAGGTTCAGATGAAAAATGAGATTGAACGTGTACTTCCGACATATCCAACGCCGATGTAAAAACTTCATTAAGGTCTGTAGGTTTGCTCGAGTTGAAATCCTTCAATAACAATTCGCTGTTCATGGACGGTGTAAAAAATGTAGTATCAAGCGGTGATGACGTCACCGTAATATCGGATATAGCAGTTGAGTTTGCAATTTGTCTTAGTGTAATTTCACCACCCAGATCCGAATAATCCTATATATAAATATATGTAAAAAGATGATTCATTAATTTCTGATCAATTTAAATTTTTGTTTCGTTGTATAATTGACTTTTGATAGGCATTTTACTGAAAATTGGAGGACATAAGCTTATTTTCGTTTCTGAAGAAATGTACAGTTGTACTGAAGAAATGTCAATTATTTTCACTTACATCATCTTCCGATGTTTCAACCAATTTCCTAGTTTCTCTGAATCTTTGAAGAATTCGTTCGTGCGGCGATGTTACAGTGAATTGTCGAGGATATGAAAATTGTTTTCTGGCAGGTGTTGTCCCTATAAATGAAAATAAATCAATCAATTTTAATTTTCCAAGATATTTCATTTTTCAGCGTACAATACCTGTGGGTACATCGTGCTGTATTTCATTGTCGAAGAATTGATCGATATCGTTCACAGCTGCGTGCAATTGTTCAATATTTCTGTGGCAACATTCTGTTGACTCTGTGATTAGATTTTCCGATTTACTATATACGTTTTTACATATAATATTGAGCTTAGTTTCCTCGCCCTTCATTGCACTTGAGTAATTCTCATTTGAGTTGTCGAGTATCTTATAAGCATCCTGTAACACATCACAGTTTTAAATGTTTCATCTGAAATATCTACTTAATACAATTTTTGTTTACGAACTTACATCTAATAGGACAAGAGCTTTATTTTTATCGTCATCCATATTCTGACAGAGTTCCTCCACATTGCATTCTACAAGATTTGTATACTTCTTCAGGATATTTGAACTTGCATCGATATTAGATTTCAATTCGTGCACCAGATTCTTTCCTTCTATTACAGTTGTGTTTTCTATATTTTCATTCTGTTAACGAAACAAATTACACGTGACCATTCTAAATTTTCTAACATGTAACATATCAAAATCTTTATCGAAGTTACCTTTTCCGTTTCGATAACTACATCGTTTCCAATTTCTTCCAAATGGGTTTGTATATGTTCTCGCAGAGTGTTCCCCAATTTTATATTGCTGTTACAAGTAACCGTCGTGTGATCGTTGACTTGGTTACAAATGTCACAAACGTAATTACATTTACTAGTTACCATAGAGTAATGTTCGTTCACCTCTTGCTTTAGAAGATTGAACTCGGAAGTTATATTTTCCATTATCTGAAAAATAATACATTCTGAGTACATTAGTACATTATTATAAATTTATGCGGTAAAATGGTTGTACCTTCGCAAACGAATGTAGTTTCTCCGTAAATTCTTGCCTTTTACAAATTTCGTCCACATCTTTCTTAATAACTTCAATATTTCTATGAATACTGTTGCAAGCACTCTTTTCCTCGTCGCAAAGAGAGTTTATCATTTCATTTAGCTGAGTTACAGATCCTTTTACATTGTCCAATAAATTCTGTTTAACTAATTGTACATTCTCGGTAATTTTAGTTTCGATTATTCTATTAATTTTTTCGGCCAATTTTAGTGACACATTTCGGAAAGCATCATGCTCATTTGCGATCGTGTCTGCTGCGCTTCGCATCTCATCACTCGTCCAATTCTGATAACTTGAATACTGGAATGTATAAATTATTATCAATAAATATAACGACATATAAACAAGAAAAGATTCTATACAACTCATTAAACACATACTGATTCATTTATCGTTTCCTTTAAACTGTTAGCCATTGAATCTTTTTTCATTAGGATACTTGAATCAGTAGCTTCGCACTTCGTGATGGTTTCAGCACCTGACACAAAATATTATAAATTTAAATCACTGTTAAAAAAATATTTTCGTCCGATAGATTTATAGTTTTACCGATATTATTTTTCACCGATATACAAAAGCTCTTCAAATTTTCTCCGTATTTACAGATATCACTTTGAATGCCTTCGAAACATGTGTGAATACTGTCTCTAAATTGTTCTCCAAGGGTTTTAAATTTCTGTTCTGCATATCTAAAGACATTGCGAATTTTATGTAAGCAATGTTATAAATATATAGAAGAATTTCAGTGTTTTATTAACTTACTTTTTACGATCAATTTTCTCATGCAATTTTTGCGAATCTGTGGTCACTGTGTCCGCAACATTCAACAACGATTGAGCTTGAGATAGTAAAGTTTGTTCCGTACTAACATGTTTTTCTAATAAATATTTTTGTTCGTCTCTTTCTTGTGTTGTAAGTTTTAGTTTCTGATGCGTCGACTTCAAAGCTTCTGCTGCATTCGTTAATATATCTTGGGTCTTGTGTAATTCTTGCAGTTGCACGACGTGTTGCAGTTTAAGTTTGGTATATATTTTCTGAAAAGGAACAAGAAAGTTGCAATGAACGATGCAAATGAAATATTCATGAAATAATTACCTCTTTGTCTTGCATATCTTTCTCCAAAGCTTTAATGTGATTAATCTTCTCTTCTATATCTTTGCTCTGTTGAGTAATCAGTGTTTTCATGTCGTTGTAATTGTCATCCGCAAGATAAACACCATTTCTCTCGCGTGTAGCCAATAAATCTCGTCGCAATCTTTCAATTTCTGTAGTGTACTGTTTGAGAAACTCTTTCTTTGATAGTTTCTGATTTATCTCGGGACGATTAGTAATATTTTTCGCGCGACGAGCATAATCTAATGTAGACAGAGTTTCCTCGTGATTCATACAAGCTGGGGAAATAGTTGCAATAATTGATGTCTTCGTGCGACCACCTAATGACTCTTGTAACAGTCTTGTGAGCTTAGATTCTCTGTACGAATAATGGATAAAAATGAAATAAAATATTTCTCCTTACATAAAAAGACAAAATATTTAATTACCTGTAAGGTATGTGAGGCGCTCTTTCAACAAGAGCTGTTATGACTCTACCGAGAGTTAATAACGATTGATTAACATTACCAGCTTCTCTCGCTCTTCTGTCAATGGCCCCAGATCTGCCAACGTTCTCACTACCTGCTAGATCCACCAAATTTAGTTTACCCGTCTTTAAAACTTCTTCGCCGTCCAAGGTGTTCTCTTTCAAGTGTACCGTGATTGAGAATACTGTATGAGATCGACTGCAATCATTTTTAAAAATATCATCAATTGATATTTAATTATTAATTGATATTTAATATATCAATTGATATTGAATGTACGTAAAATAAAATACTGACCTGGAATGAGCGTTCATCAATGTTGCAGCGACCTGTCTTCTTTCTAATCCCTTCTCAAGAATCTTATAAACTTCGCTCTTATTGTGTACTGTTATTTCTTCCAATCCATGGATTATAACTGCTCCTTTCTTTGATGTGTCTTCATACAACCTAATTAAACACATATTATTTAAGCTTTAATATAATGAGACTAAGAAGATGTTTACACGCAGAATTTCGTATTCTATACTTTATTTTGGAGTTGTCATCAGTAGCTGACAGAAGATCGAACAAGTCCTCATTGTATAGTTCCAGAAAACTGACTCTAATAGTGAACTCCTGTGCTTCCAGTAATTGTAACTCATCGAACAGGTGGCTTAGAGACCGAGGAATCATGCCAGCAGCTGAATCCTGTACAACAGATTAATTTATATTAACATTATAGTATTAACAAGTAGACTTCAGATTTTATGCATTTATCACTGAAATGAATAGATTAAATTCAAATCAGTGAATTAAATTGTATAAGAAAATGAATAAATGCATGTGTCGCTCGTGTATGTTATAGCAAACATAGACAATTTTTATTTTGCGTAAAGATCCATGGTCTAGTAACAAACAGCTTCATTTTAATCTTATCGCACGGATAACTTACACTTTGCCAATGTAAAGTTGGATCAGCATTAATTCCTTCCATCGTGAAGGTTTTCCCAGTACCAGTCTGTCCATATGCGAACACTGTACAATTGTATCCGGCCAGAACTTGTTCCAACAACGGACTGACAACAGCATTGTAGACATCGATCTAACAATCAATAAAGCCTATAGTTAATTTGTGATAAAGAATTTTGTGAAGAGATACAATTTAGATAGAATTCAGCTTAAAATAACAAGAACAATAACTGAAAGTTATTCGAAACTTGTTATACCTGTTTCGAAGAAGGCCCAAACACATAATCGAATATAAACTTCTTCCTATTTTTATCCCTCGGAAATTCGTGTACTACCACTTCCCTATCATTTGGAACTTCCACTATAGTTGACGATTTGTTATTCAGCTCGGCCGCATTTATAGGCCTACAGGAAAGTATAGTTGAGACAAAAATTGAAGGCGAGAGGTAAATAGTTTCTTACCTGACACGGATAAAAACTTGTATATTTTGCGATTGTTCCTTCTTTCCCACCCGTGTGTTGTTCATGTTTCCTTTATTTCGACTGCACTGACTTTTCACACATTAATAAAACCGTATGTTTTCACTCTCCGCATCAAAGTTTCTGTCCTTTCCTAAATTCGAGACATTCTTCAGTTGCGATTTAAACGGAAAACGAATTCAAAATTCATAGTACTCCAAGCGGCCTGTAGAGGTACTGTGTTAAGGCGGATTCATTACAAACTTAGACCATATAAAACTTTAGACACGGCACAGATAATTTTCCTTGAAGAAAAGATGAACTGAATTTGTAACATCCATTTTCCAAAGATGTATTTTCCAAAGAATTTGGTATTTTATCATGAAATAATCAATATATAAAGTATATTTGAGATACAAATGTTTATTCTATATGTTTTATTAAGGTATTGCAATGAAGTATGAAGTAATAATAGTATTATGTTTTAACTATTTTAGGAATCGATATTTCATTCTGAAGATCAACAACTTTCGCATATTTTGCAAGTTACAGAATGTTTTTTACATATAAATCGATGCGTCGGTCTGCCGTATCAGCCATTTTGAAATTATCTTGTGATGTCACATTTTCACTCATCTTTTCTTCACTAGATATATAGTATATGGTCTAAGATTACAAATATTCTATCTCATGTAACAGGGGTTACAATCTGTTCCCTATAACATTTTGTTTTCCTACGCTTTTGTTCATCACTCAATTATTTACACAACCTAAAAGTGGAATTTCATAAAGGGAAATATATAAAAATCATACTTTCTTCTTGTCATCATTGAATTTCTGGGTTTCAGGATGTCACCTCAAGCTTCGTTCACATGTATACGGGATTTCTCCATTGATATATATACTAGTATATATATCAGTGGATTTCTCCCACTCGATTGCTAGAAAAAGTACAATTTTAAAATCTCCCGCCCCGCAGAAGAAAAGCATGAACACATGTTTCACGTTTCACATGTTTCAGCGTTCGTTGTTTCATAAAATACCTCTACAGTGCGCAAATAATATTACTTATTCTTAATAAATAAAGACAATGAAGTGCAACGGGACAATTATTCGAACAACTAAATTGCATCTTTTGGAAACAATTTACAAACTACTATATTGTCGGAGAATATCGTGAAGCATCCTTCAGGTAACAAATTTATTTCAGATAGATTTGACAAAATTGATCTACGAATACAATAAGATAACATAATATATTTTAATAAATTGACTCTTCTATGATCTTTCCATCCGTTTTACCATTAAAACCTATTGCTATCGTCATAGTAACGTTCTTGTTTATGATTGCTATGCTTTTTACTTGACTACTTACGTTCTACTTTCGACTTTTGTATAAAGGTAAAATGCTGATAACGTATAATTGACAAATTTTGCGCGAAAAGTATTGTATATTGGAATTTTACATGTGATGTGAAACTTTTTATTGATTTTGATCCATTAGGCTACACGTAGATAATATTCTATAGCAAATTATTTTTTAATAAATCTAAGACTAATAAAGTTACCATTGTAATTATTTTTATCAAGAATTCAAACGTAATAAAGTTTAAAAAAAAATGCTTAAAAGATGACTGTACAGCTTAAAGTACAACAAAGTGAATATAATTATTGTATTTACATCTTACATATGATTGTAGAACAATGAAGAGAAAGAAATATGGAAATGATTTTACACAAGTACCATGGGTACCAGTGGTCAAATCAGTCGAATCTATAGATTGGTCGTCGTGTCAGCAGACTGAAGGAAAGCAGACGTTATCGGGTCAATCTTGGACAAAAATCACATCGAAGAAACATTTAAATAGGTACATCAAATTATCAGAAGATTTTGGAAGCATATTTACATCGACGGTGTACCAGCTTCATAAACAGAGGATACTGAAAGAAAATGAAAGTTATACAGCAGGTCCTCAAGTTATCGAACAAAAGCTTGCGTATCCTCCCTTGGAGTTTCAGAGAAAGTATAAAGGTGAGACGCAACAAGGACCTGTAAACGAATATGTGCATCTTCTACCAAATAATATTGTTAGTTTGAAAAATCTAGCTGATGGTACTTGGCTACAATCGAGAACCTTTAAAAGGGTTGGGAAGATTAAGAAGTTTAAAATTGCCAGGCAAGATGTTTTGTCAGAAATTAAGGTAAAATATTTTTTATTTATGTATATAATTAGCAATTTACAAAATGTTCCGATTAAAAAATTAGCAAAATCAAAGAATAACGGAGAGTAATAATACACAAAACTATACAATTAGATCACCAACCACTTTTCGTCATAATTATTTTATAAATTGCGCACAAAGTGGAACAACAAACCTGAAAGAAAAAGTGTAATACGTAGAAACTACAGGTTAGGTGATTAAATCAATGGTACTGTCTGGAACCTAACTTACCGACTATAGCTAATGGTGCATCGCACTATACTATACTATACATATGCATTGTATATGTTTATAAAGGTTATATTAAACATTTATGCTTATATTGGTATAGTTATATTTATTGCAAACATACGACTAATTATCAATGATGTAAAATATAACATATGATATAGAACTTATACTCAACATGTTATGCAATGAGTACAATGATCTTGAGGTTGAATTTTGTTACCAATATATAACTATTAAACCACTATTGTTTACATAAACTTACATATGTAATGTATAAAGTTTATATAAGCAAAACAAAAACTAATAGTATATTTGGCTATAAATAAGTTAATTTTATTCATAAATAACAAAAATAATTCCTCCCCGGCGGGGAATCGAACCCCGGTCTCCCGCGTGACAGGCGGGGATACTGACCACTATACTACCGAGGAATTTATAAACATTGGCTGATTACAATAACTATTTATATAAACTAATGTGTACGGATGGGGTTATATGTATGCGAGGGGGTGTGTTATAACCACCAATATTTATCGGTGCTCTGTCTATGTTTGTCGCTTAGATCTACGCTAGATAGTTTATAATTAAACCGCACGTTGGGATCGTCTCCCTTGATGTTTTTGTTATAGGTGATATGTTTGTCGAATGTTCTTCTATGGGCATGGTATATTATTGGAAGGTTGTTGGAGTTTTGTATGTACCCTTCACTGTCCAGAAAAATGAAAGATTCAGGGGGAGTGTAACCAGTTTGCATGGTTTTTGTAAAGTACATTGGGTTCGGATATGTGGCGGCAAAAATGAGTCTATTAGACGTTATCCGATGGGTGTTGGCCCAGTGGTTCCTGATCAATTTCAGTATAAATAGGTCTATTCTGATGAGTTTGGCCTCTTCGTATAGCTGGTGGTTGCTGATCATCTTCGTGAAGTTGGATTCGGGTGTCCGGTATCTGTTGAGGCAGGCTCTTAGGCATTTCCGCTCGAAAATGCGCAGTCTTTCCATGGTTCCAGCGCTGCCGTTGAACCAGCTGGGGCAGCCGTACGTCAGGATTGGCCGTATGAAGAGCTTGTAACATAGAATTTTGACGGCTTTATCGAGGTCTTTGGAATAGAACAATCTTTTAAGGGCGAGGAATGCTTTCTGTGCTTTAATAGTCTGAATTTCTATGTGTTGGTTGTAATTTAATTTGAAGTCTAGATGGATGCCTAAGTAGCGAACGACATCTTTGTGGGGGATTTTAACATTTGGATCGGGTTTATCGAAAATATGAAAATTTTTTGAATGTTTCCGTACGTCGTAATTAGCATCGGAGATTGGAGAAATATATGGTCTAAAGAGAATTGTTTCGCATTTGTTAATGTTTAATTTTAGTTTCCAAGTATGGAAATAGTCTTGGATTTTATTGAAAGTTCCTTGCAATTCGGTTTGGATTTTAGATACTTTGTTATCGCGCGTGTAGACTAAGAGATCATCCGCGAATGCAATCACCCCTTTAGAGTCGTCGCTACCCAGGCCATACATTTGTAGAAGGTCACTTATGAATATGTTAAACAAGACAGGAGAGTTTACCGTGCCTTGTTGTAGGTCGTTATCGATATTTAAGCATTTACTTGACCTGAGTTGGCCGTTTGATACATAAAACTTTTTATCATGTAACATGTTTCAAATGATTTTGACTAAATGAATCGGAAATTCCTTCTTTAAAAGTTTAAAGAAAAGTCCATCCAGCCAGACAGTATCAAATGCTTTTTCTAGATCTATGAGCACGGCGCCTATGCAGTCGCCTGCATTTCTGGCCCAGCAGATGTCTGAAGTGAATTTAGTAATCGCGTGAACGGTGGAGTGTTTATGACGGAAACCGAATTGGGATTCAGGGATAATGTTTTCAGAGTTGCAGAAGTTAACAATCGCGTCGTTTACTATTGTTTCGAAAACTTTACTAATGTTGGGGAGGAGACTGATTGGACGATAGCTGTTAGGGTCGCTACTGTTCTTGCTTTTCTTTTTAATTGTGATTAATTTGGCGGTTTTCCAAGTTGCGGGGAAATAGTAAGAGTTTAGGCAATTGTTGAAGATAATCGCGTAAAAGTATATGTAGAGTCTGGGGAGGTGCTTTAGGGCTATATTTGGGATATCATCGAAGCTCGAGGATTTCTTATTGTTGGAGGGATGTGTGTAGCTTTGGGGTTGCTTGCTTTGTTGTCGTCTGCGAGTGTGCATATGGTTCTGTCGTTTTCTCTGTCTTATTGTATGTCTGATCGAATTGCATTTATTTTGTTTTGTATTATATTGGACAATTGTGGTTTGCCCATGTGGCTGTTTTGTGTTTGTGTCTGTGTCTGTTGAGAGGAGGTTGAGATTAACGTTTGCTTTGTCTAGAATGGCAGTATTTGACGAAGGTATACGTAAAGTGTCGATATCATGGTATTCTTTACGGCGGAATATGCTGTTTATCGAGGGGAAAAGTTCTTCTTGCTGTTGGAGAAAGATTTTAATCATTTTCTTTTTCCAGTGATTGCTAACTGTCTCTTGGAAAGCTTTCTTAATTTTATATCTAGTTGTTTTTAGAATTTTCTGTAGGTGGTGTATTATGGGGTCATTCTGTGTGGTGTAATTGTGGAGATTTTTCAGTCTGTTGATTCGTGTGATAAGATTGCTTTTTTGAGCTCTGAGTCTTTTGATTTCGGGTGTAATGTATTTGTCGGTTGAATTGAAGTTATTGTCAATTTGTGGTACTGCTATGTCAACAAACATTTAGACAAAGATTTAGGCTTTGAAGTTCATTTTGTGGACCGGATTTAGTTTTGTTTCTGAAAGCAAAGCTACATCCGGTTTGTGTTTATTTAAGAAATCCAGGAGGGTGACTCTTCGTTCATTAGTGATGATGGAATTTACATTTAGCAAGTTTTGGGCAGCCTCTGTATGACGCTGGGTGCCCGAAGTTTTTACAGTGTACGCAGTATGGTTTGTCTAATGTTTCTGACCTGTTTTTGTCGTCTAAGGAAGGGAGTTTACATTCGCCCGGGTTGTGATTCTCGGCGCATTTCACACATCTATAATCTAGATTGCAGTTAGCCGCGGCGTGCCCTATCCTCTGACATCTTCGGCATTGCACTTGGACTGATTTATTTAGTTGTTCCCAGGTGATTACCGAATGCAGTACTACTTTGATATTTTTTAATTTTTCTGTTTCGCTTTCTGGCGTTAGCTTGATTAAAAATATCGGCAGGCTTCTGTTATTTCTTATGGAGTTGGGCGTTTTGAATTTATTTGCACTGAGGAACTTAAGTCATTCTATTTTTTTGATTGTTTAGTTCTGCCAGGATTTCATCTGGTTCAAAATCACCGTCTATATTTTGTTAATAAAACTATTTTCCACTTTTCATTTTTCGGTGTATATGTAAAAGAATTTGATCTTATTGTTTTTTAGTAGAATACATATTTTTTGTGGTCAACTATGTTGTATGTTTGTAAGCTGTGTTTATTGCTCCAATATTTTTGATAGTGAAATTATCTATTATACTGCATTTTTTATTAAGTGTATTACTGTTTTGGCTGTTTGATCGGTGATTGTGATGGGGGCGGTTTTTGTTGAGCTGGTACTTGTGGCTTTCCGGCTGGGCTGAGTGTTGGGCTCGGGTGTTGCATTGTTTCCTTCCTCTTTGTTGCATTAGGGATGTCATCGTTTGGCCTTGGTTTTTTTTGGCCTGCGATACCTGTGTCGGGTTTCCTGCGTGTGCTCGTCTCCGGTAACGAGGGAAAAGCCTCGTCCACGTCTAAGGCTGCATAGCGATTTCTGTCGGTCCATCTGGTGTCTTTGTTAGCATTTTTCTGCCGCTCTTCCTCGAGTTGCAATAGCCTCTCGATCGTTTTGTTTAGGTTTTCGATTAATTTCATTAAATCGTCGTGTTTTTTGGCATTCGTATTGGTTTCTCCCTCCATTGGCGATTGCGTGGTGGTCGTCGTTTTTTATAACTTTTCCCATTTCTGTTGCGTCTCGTGTACTTATTGTCTTTACGTCATTTTTTATGAAATTTGGTGTGGGGTTTATTCTTTTTGTATTTTTACTGATCTTGAGCAGTTTGTAGAGTTGTGCCGTTTGCGGGTCGTCTGCGGTGATTTTTGCCGTTTTTTGGGCATTTTAATATTATTTTTTTAAATGCGTCTGCGACTTCTGCGTTGTCCTTTGGTGTTACGTCTGAAGTTTTTGTTGCGGGTTGGTTTTCATCCTGCACCGAGTCGTGAATTCCCGTTGAACTTGCTAGGGCATGTGACCCTTCTTGGTCGACTTGGTCACTTTTTGTTTTTCAATTTATAGTTTAACCGAACTATCACTAAATGCATTTTTGTTTTTGCACAAGCACTGCACTGTAGCGATAATTTTACCTGCGACTACCTGCGTCTAGGATCGCTCTTTAGGCACGTCTTATCCCGATAAGGGTTGGAGTCAGACTAGGATACTGACCACTATACTACCGAGGATGACTTGTTTCACACATCCACCTTATAGGTAGATCAATCGCATCATTTAAATTCATATGTAATACTTGGTTTGATAGATACGGGGCCTTTCCTGGCAAGAGCGTTTGGAAGAAACAGCTTATTGCTGGGGAAACATGCTTCTGATTATTGTAGCCACATAACACTCCATATCTGTTACTTTATACAACTCGTAACATTAAATAAAACTTCAATTATGTTTAAAATATTCTTTTGCTATCATGTTGACTGCCACGGTGGTTACTGGTGACCAAAAACGATTGTCATAAAATTAGTAGCACCGAATATCAATTTATTTGTTCCGCAATGAAATAAATTGTAGTATAGGGAACAGACTTTATTATTAAATAACTAGTAATAATTATATTAATAATTATTAATAAATTATAGGACTTCCAGTACTACGAGGCTGAAATGCCAAGGTCAATAGAGGAACAAAGGGATAGTTTATTAAAAGAAATTAAAGAGCAGCAGAACAGATACGCCGAAATAGAGGACAGTGAAATAATTTGTCTGAGTAGTCGCGAAACTGTGACCGTAGAATTAGACACTTATGATTATAATAATCTTGAGGAAGCAAAGAAACATATTATTGGCAAATTGCGGGAACGAGAAGAGTAAATTAAATTATTATTTTTAATCCTACACGCGTTGATACTATTTTATTAATAAAGTCTTGTTTAGTTTCGATGAATTGCTAGATCGATTGAAGCTGGAAATTATTGAAAGTTACAAACAACGTCTTCAGTATACTATTCTCGACTGTATCATCTTGGATGTCGATGAAAGAAGAAGACTTCGCGTAGACACATCACCTGTTGAGTATCAACTTCTCACTATAAGAGCACCAGTTCCTTGGCATCAGTCTGTACTGATGGCCGAACATTATATGCAGTACAATTTGTTTATTGGAAATGAAATACTTAGAGATATTCAAGATCTTTACTTCTCCAAGTAAGACAGGTATTTTATAGTTATTGTTCTGCGAAATAGTTTTCTTATTTTAGTTTCTAATTGGTCAGGTATCAAGACATGATGGTACTGAGAATTCAAGATATAGGGGACCTCCCTATCTCAGCTTTCGAAATAGAGTCCAGAGTGAACACATTGTGCGAAGAAACGATGAATAAACTTATGAATGAATGGTTGGCTGATGTTGCTGAAATTTTCCTGGAAAAGAAGCATATTTGGTCTTGTCTAATTAAGGAGCATCATAACGCCTCCACAATGTTGATTAAAAATTATTTCTGCAGTGTGAACACTCTTCTGTCTAAACAGTTACGAATGATAGTAATGAAAACGCTGGAACATGTCAGAGACTTTTTTATAGAGTACAAAAATGGCAATTACTTCGATGGTGACTATGAAGACCTGATGTTTTACAAGTAGGAGAACTTTTATCTTCAAGGATTGGCCTCGCATATTCTCCAAATAATATTTACCATAGGCATATTTTAGACCTCCCTTTATAACGATAATAATTGAACCAGAACTTGGCACTCCTTATTTACATTGTAAACCAAGCATCGCAGAAGTACGAACAATGATGACACAGTGCGTTGATAACATCATTAAGGTTGCAACATCTATACCAAGGATCGAAACTGTTTTATTCCCTGAACTAAAATGTCAGGGTTATCTGTTCTGTGTATTGCGACACGAAGAAGAGGTGAAAACAATAGTATATATTGTTTACTGAAAATGATAACTTCAATGGCTACAATTATTGTTTACAGGTCTTGCAAATAATTAGCGATATAGTGGACGTTGTCAGCGTACACACTACGGGCCCAGGGATTTATCTGAACTACTACAACTATTTGCTGTATCTGTTAGACGGGCAAGCTAAACAAAATTTAGATAATTTCTTCAGGATCGAACCATTTCCGTTTCTGCGCGAATTTGAGCACCGGATAAGAGATTATGATAATCTGCGAAAAGAGATCACTCTATTTCGTTCTAAGGTAAGGTGTCTCGAATCAGAACAGTGTTCTGTAGAGCAATCTGACCCAGAGCAGTGTTTCACAGGGCAATTTGAGCTAGGACAGTGCCCCACAGAGCAGTCTAAGTTAGAACAGTGCCCCTCAGGGCAATCTGAGTCAGTTATGTCCTTGCAGACATCATCTTACACACTGTATTTTTCAGATTCCCTTGAACATGATCGAGATCGACTGCTCCCTAGTCAACGAGACCCTAAGAAAAGTCCTCCACGACCTTCGCAGTCAGATCTGCGACTACTTCGCCGACGAACTCCGTGCTAACAATCGCGACCTCTGCTCTAACTTCGACACGATAGCAGAAACCATCTCAAAAATGCCTGAGAAAACTCGAGACGTAGTCGAACTGTACACCTACTTATGCGAGAGTCGGGACTCGACCATGTTCAACTTGAAAAGACAACTGGCTCGCTCCATTGAGCTGCTGTTATTTTTATTCGACTATCAGCCTTCAACGACGGAAGACATCAACCTAAGTTCACGCGCCATCACGTGGCCAAAAGAAATGGACACTGTGATGGAACTAGCGAATGCCAGGCTGAACATGAGGAAAGAGTTCCTCGAGGAAGTGTTGCGCATAAGAAAGGAGACTTTCGAGCACACGGTCAGAAGCATGGAGCTCGGGATTGACCAGTTCAAACGGAAGGATCCTCCGTTATTGACTATATCCGAAATGGAAGACGCTGTTAATGAGGTGGAACACCTTTCTGCCGGAATGAACGCGATAAAGAATGAAGCCGAGGAGATCAACGAAGAAGAATCTCTGTTGGACATGGAGTTGACCCCGTATTTAACATTACCGGGGATGGCGAGCATCGTGAACACACTGGACACGGTCTGGCACACTGCGTTGAGCTTCCACGTGAATTATGATAAGTGGTACTACGGTCCCTTTGCGGATCTAGACGCTGACGAGATCAGCGAGACCACGGAGAGCATCTGGCGAACGTTGTATAGACTGGCCCGTGTCCTAACGGACATTCCTGGTGCTAGAAGGATCGTGGAAACCATTCGCGGGAAGGTGGAGAAGTTTAAACAACTGATCCCTGTTTTGCAAATTATCTGCACTCCAGGCTTAGAGTCGCGTCACTGGAATCAGATCAGCAATATAGCGAACGTGGAGATCGTGCCCACGGAAACCAGCTGCCTGTCAGATATGATAGACTTTGGGCTACTGGTTCACATAAGCAAGCTAGAGGAGGTCGCATCTGCTGCAGTAAAGGAACACGGGCTGCAGCAGAACCTGCAGAAGATGAAGGCTGAGTGGAGCAACATATTCTTCGACCTGACCCCGTACCGTGAGACAGGTCAGAGTTGGACATTAAAAAACTGTAACTTAGGAATATAACATTTTCTTTTTATTTAGACCTACATTGACGAAGTTTGGCACTTTAAACCTGAGACATCGTTTACATCCGTTCATTTTATAAGTAAACAGCAGATATTTATGCAATTATGGCTTTTGAAAATTTGCAAAAAATGCTAGGATATTAAATATGACAGAATTTAATACGATTTTAGTTTATTTCAGATCTAAAACGGTTACTACCACAGAAAATAAGATTCTATTTTATTCCACTTTCTTAAAATTCGTCTACGAAAATTGAAAATTGCATAAACATCCGCAGTCTAGTTATAAGATAAACTCGATGTACCTAAAATAAACCTCAACCGAGGTTTCCAAATACATATTCTTATTTGACTGATAGTGACGAATTGAATTTGATTCGTCACTCTTCATTCATTATCTGTAATCCGAATAAAATGTTTGCCCAATACTGAAACAGGTGTGGACATCCTGACATCCGTGGACGACATCCAAATGCAGCTGGACGATCACATCCTCAAAGCGCAGACGATGCGCAGCTCTCCTTTCGTAAAAGCGTTCGAACAAGAGATGCAAGAGTGGGAGGACAAGCTGCTCCTGATGCAGGATATCATCGACCAGTGGCTGATGTGCCAGGCGACCTGGATGTACCTGGAGCCGATCTTCAGCAGCGAGGACATCATGCGGCAGATGCCTACCGAGGCGAAGAATTTCCGGCGGATGGACAAGATCTGGCGCACGATCATGAAGTACGTAGTCAGTAACACACTGGTATTGGACGCGACAGACATGCCGAAGATGCTGAACGAGTTCAAGCTGTGCAACCAATTGCTCGACGAGATACAGAAAGGCCTGAACGATTACCTCGAGAAGAAGCGTCTATTCTTCCCGAGGTTCTTCTTCCTCTCCAACGATGAGTTGCTAGAGATACTGTCCGAGACTAAGGACCCTCAACGAGTTCAGCCACACCTAAAGAAGTGCTTCGAGGGCATCAGCAAGCTGCGGTTCACTGCAGAAGAGGAGATCATTGGGATGTTGTCGGATCAAGAGGAATACGTCCCGTTCAGTGGGAAGATATACCCTGCGGACGCAAAGGGCATGGTTGAAAAGTGGCTCAGCCAAGTGGAGAAGCTTATGGTAACCTCTCTCCGCGACATTGCTGAAGAGAGCGTGATATCATACTTCACTACTCCCAGGGACGAGTGGATATTCTCTTGGCCAGGTCAGATCGTGATCTGCGCTAGCCAGGTGCACTGGACCAACGAGGTTTGCGAGTGCTTCGAGACTCACAGCATAAAAGGGTATTTAATGAAGTGCAACTATCAAATTGAGGAGGCTGTTACCTTGGTCAGGGGAAAATTAGATTCTGGAGCTAGGATAACGATTAACGCGTTGATCGTGATGGACGTCCATGCACGAGACGTAGTCAAGTTGCTTGTTCAGAATGAGGTGCAGGACGTGATGAACTTCGATTGGATATCGCAGTTGAGGTACTACTGGCTGGGTAACACCATCTCTGTCGCGATGATCACTACCAGTATATTGTATGCCTTTGAGTATCTAGGTAACACGGCCAGATTAGTAATCACACCTTTGACTGACAGATGTTATAGAACTCTGATGGGAGCTTTGAAATTAAATTTTGGTGGCTCTCCGGAGGGACCAGCTGGGACTGGTAAAACCGAGACAGCCAAGGATCTAGCAAAAGCTGTCGCTAAACAGTGTGTCGTGTTCAATTGCTCTGATGGCCTTGATTATAAAGCGATGGGGAAGTTCTTCAAGGGACTCGCTCAGTCTGGAGCCTGGGCTTGCTTTGACGAGTTCAATAGAATCGAGTTAGAAGTGCTTTCAGTGATAGCACAGCAGATCCTGTCCATACAAATGGCCATTAGCATGAAGTTGGAGACATTCATGTTCGAGGGGACGGAGCTGAAGTTGAACCCCACATGCTACATCATAATCACAATGAACCCTGGCTATGCTGGTCGTCAGGAGCTTCCAGATAATCTAAAAGTGCTGTTTCGCTCTGTGGCCATGATGGTACCTGACTACGCCATGATTGGAGAGATTACTTTATACTCCTTCGGCTTCATAGACGCCAAGAACCTAGCAGAGAAGATCGTACACACGTACAAACTGTGCTCTGAGCAGCTCAGCTCGCAGAATCACTATGACTACGGCATGCGAGCTGTGAAAACTGTTCTCATTGCTGCTGGGAACCTGAAACTGAAGTATCCAATGGACAACGAGTCCATGTTGGTTCTCAGAGCTATCATTGACGTGAATCTTCCAAAATTCTTGGCTCAGGATGTTCCTCTGTTCAATGGTATCTATACAGATTTATTCCCTGGCGTTGAACTACCTCAGCCTGATCGAGACGAGTTGATCGATTTGCTGAAAGTGATTTTGGAAAAGAGAAATCTGCAAGCTACGCCCTGGTACATGGAGAAGATAGTGCAGATTTATGAGATGATCCTAGTGCGTCATGGATTAATGATTGTTGGACGCACGCTTAGCGGGAAAACAATGGCGTACCAGTGTCTAGCAGAGGCCTTAGGTGAACTGGCAGGTAAAAGACGGGCAACTATGAGAGAGTACCAAACTGTTTACAAGATCATCAATCCAAAGGCTATCACTCTGGAACAGTTGTATGGCAGCTTTGATCCAGTGTCTCATGAGTGGAGCGATGGTGTTCTGGCGAATATGTTCAGAGAGTTTGCACAGTCTTACTCTGTGGACCGCAAGTGGATAGTGTTCGATGGCCCTGTGGATGCAATCTGGATAGAAAGCATGAACACAGTGCTCGATGATAATAAGAAGCTTTGTCTGATGTCTGGGGAGATCATATCCATGTCGAACAAGATGAATATGATGTTTGAACCTGAAGATCTAGAGCATGCGTCACCAGCTACTGTCAGCAGATGTGGAATGATCTATATGGAGCCTTCTCAGCTGGGTTGGAACGCATTGTTCGAGTCGTATAAGAAGTATCTTAAAGAGAAGTTGCTGTTCGAGCAGTTCGAACTTGTTGTAGAGTTGGTTGACTGGTTAACAGTACCGATTTTTGACTTTATAATCCGATATTGTAAGACGTTTATACCGGTATCGGAGCTTCATATGTTCTCGGTAAGTAGTATATGGTTGTTTGACAGTAGATAGTTGTTGATAGCGTAGTGTTTTGAAAGTAATACTTGATGTTCCAGTCTTTCACAAGACTTCTCACTACGATGTTGGATGAGGAGGCACAGGTTAGCACAGTTTGGTTGCAATGCATATTGTTGTTCAGCATGATTTGGGGCATGTGCTCAGTGTTGATCAGCGATAGCAGGAAGTCTTTTGATGTTTATATAAGAAAAGTGTTGTTGGGTAATGATGAAGAGTGGCCCAGACCAAAATCATTTAAGTTGTCGAAACAACAATTATTTCCTGACAAGGGTACAGTGTACGAGTGGATATATGACAAGAGGAATAACGGCAGTTGGATATCTTGGACGGACCCAACTTTAATGGTACATGCGCTTACACACGTTAAAACAAAATCGTTGTTTCATGACCTTCACTTTTGTATTCTAGGCTTCACTACTACCTGAGTCAAAATCCGATCAACTAATCGTGCCGACCTCCGAGGTAGTGATCCAGAACTTCTTCCTAATAAACTTACTATATAGATCAATACCTCTTCTGTTCGTTGGGCCAACCGGTACCGGCAAGTCGGTAGTCATCTTGGACTACCTGGTGTCCTTGAACCGAGATAAATACCTAGAAAACGTGATAAACTTCAGCGCGTGCACCACAGCCTATCAAACGCAAGAAATGGTGATGTCGAAGCTAGACCGTAGAAGAAAGGGTGTCTACGGTCCGCAAATGGGAAAGAAATGTATCCTCTTCGTAGACGACTTGAGCGTGCCACAGAAAGAAGTCTATGGTGCTCAGCCACCCGTCGAATTAATCCGTCAGTGGGTAGATCATGGGCATTGGTTCGACGTGAAGGATACAACGATGTTATACTTGGTGGACATGTTTTTGATTGTTGCAATGCTGCCACCGGGTGGTAGCTCGAACGTGGTGACCTCTAGATTAACTCGCCACACACACATAATCGGTATCGACGTGTTCGAGGAGGCAACCATATCTAAAATCTTCTCCACGATCCTGGACACTCATTTTTCAAAGGGATTCCCTCAGGAAGTCGCAAGATTAGGGAAGATGATAGTCAGTGCCACCACTGATATATATTTCGCAGCGATCCAGAAATTCTTGCCCACTCCAGCTAAGAGCCACTATACATTCAACCTGCGAGATTTCAGCAGAGTCATCAAGGGCATCCTTCTGGTCCCATCCTCCAGATTGCAGGACCCTGACAAATTGATCAGATTATGGATCCACGAAGTATACCGGGTATTCAATGATAGACTAATAGATGAGAACGACCAGCAGATTCTGTTCCAAATGGTTCAGTATACCTGCTACGATCAGCTGCGTCAACCACTGGAAAAGGTGCTCTCTCGGTTTCTGAAAGAGGGGGAAAAAGGGATTAACGCTGCACACATTCGGGACCTCTTCTTCGGCAACTACATCGAACCCGACGCCGATCCCAAGGTGTACGACGAAGTGGTGGACATGGAGGACCTGCAGAACAAGATGGACTACTATCTGATGGAGTACAACATGCTCTCGAAGACTCAAATGCCCCTGGTTTTGTTTAGGTACGCGATAGATCACATCTCGCGAGTCTCCCGTATACTCCAACAAGAAAACGGTCATGCCCTTCTGGTAGGAATTGGTGGATCTGGGAGAAGCTCTTGCGCTAAATTGGCAACTAGCATGTGCGAGTATGTAATACATCAAATAGAGATGACCAGGACGTACGGATTCACGGAGTGGCGGGAGGATATGAAGAACCTGCTGCTGCGCGTCGGCTGTGACGGGAAGTCCACTACTTTCCTTTTCGGGGATCATCAGATCAAGACCGAGTCTTTTGTGGAAGACATAAACATGGTCCTGAACACTGCAGACATACCGAATTTGTACAACACCGAGGAGAAGGCTGAGATCATGGACAAGATGTCGAATTTAACTCGCGATACTGGTGAGAAAAAGGGAGAGACTACACCGATGACTTTGTACGCTTTGTTCCTGAAGAGAGTGGTGAAGAACCTTCACCTGATCCTGACCATGTCGCCGATCGGAAACGCGTTCAGGAACCGCCTCAGAATGTTCCCGTCATTGATCAACTGCTGTACCATCGACTGGTACACTATTTGGCCGGAAGACGCTTTAGAGAAGGTGGCAAGGATGTCCTTGCAGAACCTGCAGATCACCGACGAACTGCGGGAGAAGTGTGTCCACATTTCTAAAGAGTTTCACACGAGCATTACTCACGCCAGCGAGGACTATTTTAAAACGCAAGGTAGGAGATATTGTATATACAGACTGGATCATGTAACTGGAACCATGTAACTTTCTCCTCTGTGTGTTCTACCCTTAGGTAGGAGATATTATACCACTCCCACGAGTTTCCTGCAGCTGATTAAGCTTCTGAGCAAGCTGTACGACCAGAAGACTCAGTCGATAGTGTTGCAGCAGAACCGTTACGTGACTGGTTTGGAGAAGCTCGATTTCGCAGCCGGTGAGATCGCGGTAATGAAGGAGGAGTTGCAGGAGCTGCAACCTAAACTAATGAAGCAGTCCGAGTTGAGCAATAAGCTTATGATAACGATAGAACAGGACACGATCAACATAGAGGCAAGGAAGGAGGTGGTGGCTGCCGAAGAAGCGTTAGCAAATGAAGCAGCTGCAGCGTCTCAGGCCATCAAAGACGACTGTGAGAGCGACCTCGCTGAAGCCACTCCTGCTCTAGAAGCTGCACTGGCTGCGCTGGATACCCTAAAACCCGCGGACATAACCATCGTTCGATCTATGAAGAGTCCACCAGCGGGTGTGAGATTGGTAATGGAAGCTGTCTGCGTGTTAAAAGGCGTGAAGCCCGAGAAGGTGACAGACCCAGCGACAGGTCAAACGGTAGAGGACTTCTGGCCAGCCTCCATAAAGGTTCTCGGTGACATGAAGTTCCTCGAGGGCCTGAGGAACTTCGACAAGGACAACGTGCCGCCGGCGTACATGAAGAAGATCCGCGATAAGTTCATCAATGACAGGAGCTTCCAACCAGAAGCCGTTAAGAAGGTCTCAACCGCTTGCGAAGGTCTCTGCAAATGGGTGAGAGCCATGGAGGTCTACGACAGGGTGATCAAGGTGGTGAAGCCAAAGCAAGAGATGCTAGCTGAAGCTGAAGCTGCTCTGGCCTCACAGATGGAGGCTTTGAATGCGAAAAGAGCGCTCCTGCAGGATGTCAGCCAGAAACTGCAGGCTTTGAACGACGAATTCGCCGAATGCATGCGTGAGAAAAAGAAGTTGGAGGATCAGATCAACTACTGCATGCAGAAGCTGGACAGAGCTGAGAAGTTGTTGGGCGGTTTGAGCGGAGAGAAGAATAGGTGGAATGAAACTGCGATCGCGTTAGGCCAAAGCCTTCATAACGTCATAGGCGATGTACTGCTCTGTTCTGGAGTGATAGCTTACCTAGGAGCCTTCACGATCGACTACAGGACTAGCCTGATTGCTCAGTGGTACACGTCCTGCCAGAAAATTGAGATCCCCTGTGGTGCGAAGTTCAGTTTGATCGATGTTCTTGGTAAGCAGGTAGAGATCAGAGCGTGGACTATCTTTGGCCTACCTGCGGACAACTATTCCGTGGAAAATGGCATAATCGTGAAGAACGCTGACCGCTGGCCGCTCATGATTGACCCTCAGAATCAGGCGAATAAATGGGTGAAGAACATGGAGAAGGAGAACAAATTGGTCGTCATCAAGCTCTCCGACCCGAATTACGTGAAGATAGTCGAAACTTGTATACAACTTGGAACACCCATTCTGTTGGAGAACATTCTAGAGGAGATCGATGCTATACTCGAGCCGGTGCTGTTGAAGAACATCTACAAGGAGCGTGGTGTGCTGTACATGAAGTTCGGCGAGAATATTATCGAGTACAACACCGACTTCCGGTTCTATATTACGACGTGTCTGAGGAATCCTCATTATCTGCCGGAAGTGGTCGTCAAGGTGACCTTATTGAACTTCATGATCACACCGCAGGGTTTGCAAGATCAGTTGTTGGGTATTGTTGTTGCTAAAGACCTGCCTATTCTTGAAGAGCGTAAGAATCAGATGATAGTGGAGGGTGCTAACAACAGGAAGATCCTCGAGGAGATCGAGAACAAAATCTTGGAGGTGTTGTCTTTGTCGGAAGGAAATATATTGGAGGATGAAACCGCGATCATGATACTGTCCTCTTCAAAAGTATTGTCCGAGGACATCCAAGCTAAGCAGAAGATAGCTGCCAAAACAGCCATAGAGATCGACGACGCTCGCAACATGTATAAACCCGTTTCAGAACACGGTTCCGTCCTCTTCTTCTGCATCTCGGAGCTGACGAATATAGACCCTATGTACCAGTACTCCTTGGTGTGGTTCATCCACTTGTATGTCATGGCGATAGCCCACAGTGAGCAGACCAAGAACCTGGAGGTCCGGATAAAGAGCATGAACCAGTACTTCACTGCGAGCATCTACAGGAACGTGTGCAGGTCAGAATTGGGCAAAGGTTATTTCGAATAACGATTGAATTCAGTAGAACAACAAAATACAGTTCCAGTTAATAAATAATAGTTTTAGTTTACTCTATAAAATCGAAATGTTAATGATTATATACGTGTTAATACGGTACATTGCTACCATTTTTCGTAACAACTACAAATTCAATCGATATCAATCATTTTAGTGGAATTATGGAAATTTAGAATAATTCTCAACTTTGGTGCAGGTCTCTATTCGAGAAAGACAAGCTGATATTCTCCTTTGTCCTGTGCATTGGCCTGATGCGCGCCGCTGGACAGTTGAAAGAACATCTTTGGACGTTCATATTGACCGGTGGAGTAGCTTTAGGCAATCCTTTCCCTAATCCTGATCCGTCTTGGTTGACCGATAGGTCCTGGTCCGAAGTGGTCAGAGCTACGGACCTGCAAGGACTTAGGAACCTGAAAGAGTCCTTCCAGAAGGACACGCGTCAGTGGAAGGCCTTCTACGACCTGCCCAATCCTGAGGAAAATCCTTTTCCTCCTCCGTTTGATGAAGTGACCCAGAGCTTGGCGAAGTTGGTGATCCTCAGGTGTATAAGGCCGGATAAAATCGTGGCGGCCGTGAGGATCTTCATCATACACCATATGGGACAATCCTTTGTTGAACCTCCTCCATTTAACCTTCAAGCGTCCTACAACGACTCCAGCAACGTGACTCCACTTCTTTTTATTTTGTCCCCCGGATCCGATCCAATGGCTGGACTGATCAGGTTCGCAGAGAACTATGGGATATCGAAGAAGTATCTCATGACCATATCTCTGGGCCAAGGTCAGGGCCCCATAGCCGCGAACATGATCAACGTTGGCATTAAAACTGGAGAATGGGTGGTGCTACAGAATTGTCACTTGGCGGTCTCGTGGATGAAGGAGCTTGATAGGATCTGTAGTGAAATCATCACCCCTGAAAATACGAATTCGAAATTTAGATTATGGTTGACTAGTTATCCGTCAAAGGATTTCCCTATTTCCATTCTGCAGAACGGCGTGAAGATGACCAACGAACCCCCGAAAGGGTTGAAGAACAACTTACTCAGAAGCTACTTGAATGATCCTATATCGGACCCAAAGTTTTATGCTAGTTGCAGAAGGATAGTAGAGTGGAGGCATCTGCTATTTGCTTTGTGCTTTTTCCATGCTGTCGTCCAAGAGAGACGTAACTTTGGACCTTTGGGTTGGAATATTCCATACGAGTTCAACGAATCGGATCTGCGAATTAGTATTTTACAATTGCAGGTGATCACCAAAAAATCCATCATATCCTTAGCGTTCTTATCAGTTTCAGTCCGAACGTGTTAACCAGGCTTTTAATGAATCATTGAACTCTTTCAGCTTTTCCTGAATGACTATGACAAGGTGCCTTTTGCTGCACTTCTCTATCTAACAGGCGAATGTAATTATGGTGGACGCGTTACAGATGATAAGGATAGACGTCTGCTGAACTCTATACTTGAAGGATTCTACAATCCCTCAGTTGTTAATCAGCAAGAGTAAGTATACTGCACGTTCATAAATACTTACGTATCTACAAAATATTCGTGTCAAATAGTTTTGTCTAAACTATAAATGTGAGATTGTTCATTGACGGTTGGTTGGTGTTCCTTGTCAGCAAGAATAAATAAATAGAAGACAATAGAGTGAAATACAGAAGCTTACTAGTTACTATCTTTTGCAGGTACTGTTTCTCAAAAAGCTGTATGTACCGCATGCCACTCGACACTGATCAGCAGGGTTGCATAGCATACATCAGAAGTCTACCAATTAATCAGCAGCCTGAGGTCTACGGTTTACACGAGAACGCGGACATAACGAAGGACAATCAAGAATCCATGCAACTCCTAGATGGAGCTTTGCTGACACAGCCGCAAATCACTGGAGTTGGAGTCGAGCGAGACGTGGACGCCATGGTTTTCAGCTTATGCGACGACATACAGTCCAAGATAAGACCTCCTTTCGACGTTATAGAAGTGGCTAAAAAATATCCTGTACTTTACATGAACAGCATGAACACGGTCCTCCGTCAGGAGCTGATCAGATTCAACGACCTCCTGGACGTGCTTAGAAACACTCTGGTGAACGTGCAAAAAGCCATCAAGGGCTTGGTTCTAATGTCAGCGGAACTGGAAGAGGTCTTCACGAGCATGAGCATCGGCAAAGTGCCAGCAGCTTGGAACAAGAAGTCCTATCCATCCCTAAAACCACTTGGAAGCTATGTTAATGATTTGATGGAGAGATTAGAGTTCTTTCAAAATTGGATCGATCACGATTCACCAAATGTGTTCTGGATATCCGGCTTCTTTTTCACTCAGTCGTTCCTCACGGGTGTCTTGCAGAACTTTGCTCGGAAAAACAGAATTCCAATTGACAGACTGGACTTTGAATTTGAAGTGACTAAGCTCGAGACCGATGTAAAGTCTACACCATCTTACGGTGTATACATAAAGGTGTGTGATATAAAATAAAATAGTTATCATTCTATTTTAAAGATTGAAGATTATCTACGTTCCAAAAAGCAGTATTACTATTTCCTCTCTCATTTTTTTCTATTATTTACTATTTCCAAGAAAAACTACGCAAAATGTTTTGAGGGTTTTCATAATTTTTTTAACATCCTTTTAGGGCTTGTTTCTAGAAGGTGCTCGGTGGAACAAAGAAATCGGAGCGATAGATGAATCGAGGCCCAAAATCATGTTTGATGTTCTACCAGTAATATGGCTACAACCCGGTAGAAAGGCTGACTTTGTTCCTAAACTTGTGTACCACTGTCCAGTGTACAAGACGAGCGAAAGACGAGGCATTTTAGCTACCACTGGTCATTCGTCCAACTTTGTTTTATACATTTTGCTGTTAACACATGTCAGTGAATCTCACTGGATTAGAAGAGGAACAGCATCTTTGTGCCAACTCGACGACTGATGGCTCTGCATTTATTTTTGAAATCGAGAAGGGACAAATTTAACTTCATCCAAATCGACAACAAACTTTTAGGTCTGTATTATTTATTCGCACTTCAATCTTGCAGTGAACAACATCGTGTAGTTAAATATTGTTTCAATAATTTCAAAATAAATTGAAAAATGTGTCAGAACACGGTATGGTGACGTGTCGCTTTCTTTGAATATTGTTCATACATATAAGTTAACAATAAGTTTACGGGACGCGTTCTAATATTTTTAATTTACAATTATTGAGATTGTGAAGATGCGTCCATGAGGAATTATTCTCAACAAATTTATTTCTTTAAATAATAATTTAAAATCTATGCAAGAGACAATATAGTTCAATTTTGTTGAACAATGTGATCAGTTTTGGAACTTTCGGACCACACTGTATATGCTGAATGTTGCAGCAGCACTTTGTTCTCAGTGGAAAAGTGGTCTTTAATAGTCGTTTAATTCTACTTATCCAATTGTAGTTTAATATGTACAATTTGTTCGCCCTGTCTGATACATTTGAGTTATGAATTTTATTTTAGGCCAGTTGGGTGGGATAACGTACAACTCGAAACATGTGCATAAGAAAAAATTGTTTATTTAATGGAATTTCCATAAGAATAGACGATCAATGTCATTGCAGCAATGGTCATAATATTGTCGTAATAGTATCGATATTTTTGTTTCCATTTTTGTACAGTTAAATATATGTACAATACAGACTTATAACAATATATTATGGTTTGTTCAACAGTTGATTTCCAGATGTTCATTCACGTATAACAAATTTTCAAGTAATGCAAATATAATTAACAATTTTCGATAACACTTTTCAAGACAGAGATATGAGATGACAAGATTGAACTTGTCGTGTTAAATTACATTTTCATTCATTTTCCACAGTCCATCCAGGTTCGTTTACTATCTTCCACACGATTGTAATAATACTGATTGTTGTCTTGAGACTTTGTAATGTTTTGAACAATTTTAATCGGACGGAATTTCATAAAAAAAGAAATATTTAGAGAGACTTTCGTATAGTTTGCTTAAACATTTTTACAGAAAATTAAGTCAGTTTCTAGATGGCATACAGAAATCACAAATTTTGTACTTACCCTAAGCAATATTAAATAACGGATCGTTTCTATACTATTGAAAATTCAAGGTATATACATCACTTTTTATAATGATACAAATATACAACAATTCATTGTTTTGATAGTTACCTTATATGAAGAAATGCTGAAGGTCCATTTAACGAGTCAGATCAGTATACGTAAACCGAGCAACAGTAACAATTGTTTACAGACTCTACTCGTTAAACGGACTGTACATGTTTCATTTTGGTCGCTGTACAATTGCACATTAATTATAAAATCAATCATTTACATTATAAATTTCAAATATAAAAAATCTCATGTAACAACATGATCTCATCTCACGATTACCACACCAATCTTAACGCATATTTAACATACTGAACAATCCCCTTTTCTTCATTCAAATATTTCCGCGAAGACATAGTTTCTTAAATATAGTTTCCCTCCGTAACGTCGCTCTCTATCCCCACCACGTGAACCAACAGTGGGAGGGGCAGCGAGTTGTCAGCCAATAAGAGTGAAAACAAAATAGCTTCCACTGCTCTCGAACGTCTCGCGCGACGTGACGGAAAAAGAACTGTATTATAGACAAATTTTGGCGAAAGTTGATCGCGAATAACGAATAATATTTCATTTGTTATTCAAATAATGTCCAACTCTAGTTATGGAATATACGAGTCACTGCCATATCCTGGCCGTGCTCTAATATAAATCTGTTCATATAACGAACATATGTACAATAATAACAGTTCTGATATTTAAAATATGTTTACAACCTCTTCGATATAAAACAAACTACATATACTATTGAGCATTTTTCGTACAAATTATTCGTCGACTTCGTGTCTGTTTTTATTCGACGAGGGTACTGTTTGTCTCGGACGTGGTGTTATCAGCTTCCCTTCTCGTGACGTGTTCGACATAACAGAAGGCAACGGTGCCGATGATAATGCTTATCGTCAACACGAGAAGCTGTATGTAAAGACTGAGACTGCTGCTGTAACCGAAACTGATGGCAGCGGCGACTGATTGGCAGAATTTGAACAGCGCAAACGCTGGGGCACTCTGGTTAGCAAAAAGCACGCCAATCAACGAGTACACCTGTGTATTAAAGCAAGCATCGCCAAAACCCAACGCTAGGCTTCCTGCCATGGCTAAGATCGGCTGAGGATGGATGAATCCTATCTTATTGGTATCCGCGAAGGGCGAGTCGTTAGGGAGGTTCAAGAAAATGGTAATAAAGGCGAACAGGTGCACGCCAAATCCTGTGAGCACTACCAACCCGCCGCCGCAATTGCGAGCCAGCTTCGATGCGAAAATGCCGAAAATTGCGCCGCCAACAACTTCGCCGATTCCGATGAAGATTCCTGAGAGTCCCACCAGCCTTTTGCGCTGGTCGCCCATCGCCATAGTGAATCCAATGCTGGAGGAATAGACGCCTGAATAGAACGTCAATACGAAACCAGTGTATATAAACGTCAGTGACAGCAGAAGCATCTTTGGTGTCAGGAAAAGACTGAACGCGTCCTGGAAGGCCTTCCAAGCGGCTAGCCATGGCTTCTCTCTCGCTGGCTCTGGTATCTGAAGTTCTCTGTCAGCGCTAGAGACTCCTTCAGCTTCACCCAGGACCAATCTCTGCGACGTCCTCCTTAATGTAGCCAGCAGACAGGTGCCTGCGATGGCCAAGCCAGTCAGCACACTGAAAACCAATGTTCGGTCCGAAGCATCGATTTTCGGTTTTTGGAACACGAAATACACGAACAGGTTGCCGGCGACATTCGATAATTGGAAAATCGCCCAGAACACTCCGCTGTTTCTGGACATGGTCTCTGAATCGCTGTTCTCGGTTAGATACTGGCCGTGTCCTGTCCATATCAATGCAGCCCCGATGCCGAGGATACCGGAGGCGGTATACAGCATAGCGTTTTGAGGCCACAGGAATGATGCTATGAAAAGGACGTAACAGCAAGATCCGGTTAATATCGCAACCCTTGGCCCTGTCATGGAGATGTACGATGGAGCTAACCAGTTGCAGATGGCAAGGACAGCGTAGATTATCGACAAGCTGATGTAAGCATTGCCGGTGAAGCTCTTATCCTCATCATTGATACTTTGCAGCACGGTTCTCTGTGAAAGAAATTCAAGTTTAGTGTGTGCTAACAATTTGCAGCATAACTAAATATAAGAAATCCTCTGTTTCAAATCTGTTCTCATTCTGGTTAAAAAAGCTTGCTGACTGGGATATTAATAAAAGAAATTATTTGATCATGTTTTTAGGATTTTCTAGAAGAAACGAATGTCGTAACTTAAGGGGGTAGACTATCGTGTCCAGGATTGCAAGATTGCGGGATGCGCCTTCTCATTTCTCGGTAATGCAAAGATTGGGTTTTTCAGTGATCAAAGGCGCTAGATAAAAAATCAATCTAGGCTGTAATCACCCTCAAAAGTTCTATTTTTATGTCTACGAGGTGTAATTTGCATTATTCGGCAGCGTAATTCGCTATTTTCATAAAGCTGCGACAGCTACATGCTGCACGCTGTCGAATAATGCAAATTACGCCTCGTAAACATAAAAATAAGACTTTTGAGGGCGATTGCGGCCTAGATTGATCTTTTATTTAGCGCTTTCGACTATTGAAAAAAAACCCATTTTTGCATTATCGAGAAATGAAAAACGCGTCCCGCACCCTTGCAATCCTTGAAACGAGAGTCTACCCCCTTGAGAAATTCGTTACGTATAATAAGATCCGTATTTATTATTTAGTAATGTTTTAAATTCTTTCTCTAGAATTCTGCATTGCCGACGCAGTAGCAAATGACACTCTAGCGAGCTCTACCCAAATAGAACCGTCGATTAGTGAACTACGTAAGACAGCAACACGGAAGTATGTGTGAGAGAGAGAGAGAGAGACGATTCTCTTCTGCAGTGTGTGTCAGTTACAAAAACATTCAATATTGTGCGACTTGATTGTTTACAATAATTTAATGCCAACATTTAACGGAGAATTTCCTCTCCAACTGGTACATGAGAAAGTATGTTACATTTGATAATATAAGTACACATCATTTAATGTATTTATGGCAACATACAAAAGTAATATAATACATATGCACTATGCACTAGTCTCTTGTTATCTTCATATTATTTATCAAGAATTTATCGTCTCTGATACGGCTGTTTTACTTGAATTAAATACTATTACAAAGAATACATGCAATATAAGCTTAGAATTACTATTATCATTTTGACATATATATGCTTATCAAATGTGATTTTTACTATTGAATGTTTGCTCTGATCCGATAAGAACAGGACTTAGATCAAGCTTATAGATTTCAATGTATCATATTCCAATGAATCTCTAGAATCTAGAGCACAGGTATAATCATATCAAAGATATTAGATATTAATCATATCTAAACTCAATAATTAGTAAACATTCATAAAACAGATATTAATAAAACCACCATAAAATACTGTGTGAATTTTATGTATTTACATATATACTGTATGTTATTAGCCTAAATTCAAATTTTGAGAAAAATGCAAGGATTGCTGCATATGGTATGCTGGGAATTTAAACACATATCATTATTTAAATTTGTTCCGAGTTTATTATCTTGAAATGACAATATCTATAAGTTGCCATTAAGATGAGAAAGATATATTTTTTAATTATGTTATCAATTTAATGAATGTGTTTAATATGGATAAGAATACATATTATATTTGTAGATAGCGTTCTTACAGAAACAATAAGGTTTAAGATAAACTATTGTAGGGTTATTAAAAACACACAAATAAAATCTATTTTGTTATCACAGGTATCTAAAATTTTTGCAAAGGATTCTTCGTTATTCGCAAATTTTGGATTCTTCGCTTATGTTTGTCTGCTAAATGTTTTTCTAACAAAACGATAATATATTTGTAAATTTATTATAAATAGTGCAATATAACACAGCGAAACTAATCAGAAGAATTTATTTTTATTTTGCGTAAAGATCCACGGTTTAATTATAACTATATAATATACACGATACCATTTAATCGGTCAAATAAAAAATTTCAATACATCAATTGTGTTTTAAAAATTGTGTACGTGTAAAAGCAGTTATGAAAAAGACACAGTGTGTATATACATCGACACGGAACAGGATAATAGAAACGTCATCGAAACAATGGGGGGAAAATAGAAAACAAATTACGTCTGTCAGCGTTTGAATTTCGTATACTGCGCACGTCAAGGTGTATGTACATGGACGGACGTGGATGGAATTTTTGAAAAGTACACATCTATCGCGGAAATGACAGAAATCACGATCATCTAAAACCGCTGACCTGATTCGGTTGTCAAAGGCATATGTCAACGTTGTCCTCGTACTTACCTCGATGTTCCCCATCGTTTGAAATGCGGTAAATACCAACATGAAACCCCAACTCAGTATTATCACATTTACAAAATTCCTATTTATCGTCATGACGATCACGTTGAATTAAAACCGGTCAAATGGAAACGGAAAAAACGATGGAACTTCGCTTGTTTGTTTTTCGCGCGCACAGTTCCTAAGTTTCCCTGCTGGAAACCGTACGTTTCTAGTTAACAGATGGTGTCCGTATGACTATAAAAGAAAACCACGAATGATCGCCTACGATGTGTAGCGTTGTCTCTTTTCCTCCTGTTTACACGATTTGAAGTTATCGCCGGAACATAGTAAACGTGCATTGATTATGCAACACACCATGAAACGTGGAGTGTCATTATTCCTACACTGACCATGAAAAAGTACGAAAAGTCACAGAAATGATGATTGAACGTTTGTTTAGCAGCACTAGAGTATTTATTACGATTATTCTCTTGATCTTAATTAATATTTAGACATTTTTCAACAGGATGTTACGATCGACATAACCTATAACGCTATCTATGGCTAATTATCCAAGTTGCAGTTGATAATTTTGTTAATTTTCCCTAGATGACGCTATGGACCTCTTCTACAGTTTTTTTCCGGTACAATGCTGCCCTCTAGTCTAATTTTTAGCCTGGATCAGAACCTACATCACTGTGATAAATACAGTTACACACATAATTAATCACACACTTTAAATCAGAATAACTTTTTTATGAATGGACCAAACGACTTCAATTTAAAGAAATAAATGATTTAAAGTGTGTGTGATCAATTATGTGCGTAACTGTATATTTCGATTGTTTTTGCGCGAATAAATTACCTAATTCGATTTGAAATTGTACCGCTGCAGCGCGCTGTTGCAATTGAAACGTATTCAAATTTTCCCGCCACGAGGATGATTATTCGTTCTAAACCGAATCTTAGAGAGGAACGAAAATGGCGGACCGTTGCCAGTGAAAAGTCGTTATTCGTTGGCTATCCCGTTATCGGATTCTCCGATAGAATTTTGCAAGCCGATAAAAAAAAATCGCGTAACGATAAGAAATCGGTGTGGCGCGGAGGAATGTGAGGTGCGGAAATTTTGTGCGGTTTTTACTATAAATTTGGATACGGTCGTTTGGCGAGCAAGGGTGTAAAATGCCGTGACTAAAATTTGCAACGTTTTGACACGTTTACAAACTGGGTAATTTCGGTGCTGAATTTTGTGCACGGTTTTTGAAAGTGGCAACTAATCGACAGTACAAGAAAACAGGCCGGTCGGAGGCGTAGTATTTGTTGGTGGAGGGTATGAAATCACTGGACAAACACTATGACGAATTGTCTTGATCGAAGCAATGCAAAAGAGTCTCCCTTCTTTTTCTGTCAAGCCTGTATATTTTTAGTGTCGCGCGATCGCATAAAAAATGTGTACATGTGAACATTAAAGTCAACAAGTGACAAGTGTTTACGTGACTGATCTTGTTGAGTAAAACACCAGTTTATTTGTGGAAGAGGTGTTAGATGCTTATCAATCATGAAGAAACAGTTTTTCAGAGTTAAACAGCTCGCGGATCAAACGTTCTCTAGGTAATCCATTCTTTCAAATATTCTCGTTCTGTTTATTTGTTCGACAAATCGCGAAATTTCATTTGTTTTCTCGCGGAATATGTCTACGATAACGTCGGAAACGTTTGCAAATAGAGTGTAAAAGACAAAAAAGCAAACAATTTATTCGGTATCTTGGTCTTTGATAACAAAGTGATAAAGTGTAACACCTACTCTGTCCTTACTTTTTACGTTTCTCTGTATGAAAATTTTTAATGACACGCAACGTGTAATAGCAAGCATGCTATATACCAAAATAGATTGTGAATCAGAGAATCTTAAAATGGATTGACTTTGCACAACTTCGAATCTTATTTCCATGCTAATTTATTGGTATGTTGAACTTTTCCAAACATTCTTCCTTTTAGAGCTGGTAAGACGGAAGTGCTCACGGATGATTTACAAGCTGCGGACAAACATGTTGAGCAGATTAGGTTGGCTCTTGTTGGGTTGAGCAAAAGGCTCACCAATCTTCCGAATCAAGCTGTAGCACAGGATGGGGCAAATAAAGAAAAACGGCTGGTAATATTCAGTAACAGAAGCTTATTATTAAACTGTTTCATCCGATATTGTTAAAATTATATTGAAATATTCGAAATTCAAATTTTTTTGGTAGTTATTGAAGCATATTAGTCATTTGACTTTCCAACAACAGAATTTTTTTTCAATGTTTTGAATGCCTAGAACAGTCAATAAGAATTAATCGTAAACATAAACGACCTAGTATGAAGACAGAGGATTAATATAAAAGTTTAAAATGGTTTGCAAAGCTCTAAAAATTAAATTAAAAAAATTTAATACATTGAGCAAACCAAATGTTTTTTTATTGTGTCTATTATTTGTTAAATATGTGTTTGATTTTTAGAAAAAATGCCCAGAATTCATATTAGGGCAGACAATGCACGAAAATGCCCCTGAAGATGGGCTTTTGGGTCTTACGCTTAGAGAATGTGGCAATGCACAAATGTCTTTAGCGAATGAAACAATCGAACACGAAGTGAAAGTTGAGCAATTTGTAACAAGCCCTCTACAACATATTTTAGATACGGATGTACCAAATATATTAAAGTATAAAAGAAATTTAGTCCGGTTAATCTTGGACATGGATAGCGTGAGAACAAGATATCAGCAAGCTAGCAAGCATAGTGCCAGTAATTAACGATTTATAGAGCAATTATATGTTTCAAGGTTTTTCAAATTTTCTAAGCAATATCTTTGTTGAAAAGGTACGGGTGCAGCAAAAGTAGACAATTTAAGAGAAGAATTAGAAGAGGCTGAAGCTAAGGTGGAGCAATGCAGAGACCAGTTGGCTGCAGAAATGTTTCAACTTATGTCCAGAGAATCCGATTTAACACACACTATTATTCAATATGTAAAACTTCAAAGAGCATACCATGAAAGTTCTCTACATTGTTTGGAAGACCTTATCCCAAGATTAGAAAGTTACATAAGTAAGTATTTTGATATTAGTCAACTTTTTTGGAACCAGAATACATGTTTATAATTAATTCTGACTATCATGTTTTATATGATTTTTTTCATTTTATTTCAAACGAATTTAATAATGTAAGGGTTGCCACTCGATTGCCAAGGGTTAATTTTATATGTTATTTATAAAAAAAATTGTTATCTTGTTGTAGCGTATGGTGTGAGAATATTTATCCTACTCTAATTTCAGATGACAATGAAATGAAACCGGTTTATGGTCATCCTCTCGAGGAGCACCTTAGGGTGACTAATAGAAGGATTGCTTTGCCTATCCAATTATGTGTCTCTACTTTATTACGACTGGGTATGGAAGAAGAAGGCCTTTTTAGAATAGCTGGCGCTGCATCAAAATCGCGACGAATTAAGTTAAGTTTAGATGCCTGCTGCCTTACGTTACCAACTGCTATGGAATATAAGGATCCTCATGTGATCGCTGGCGCATTAAAGTCCTACTTAAGAGAACTCCCGGAGCCTCTTTTAACATACAAGTAAGTATAACAGCTTTTTGCATGGTATACAAAGGAATAGAAAATGGGCAAGGTTGTACGAACGTTTTTATTAATTTGAAGGTTATATCCTGAATGGATGGCAGCTGCAAAGATAACAAATAATGAGACAAGATTTAAAGCTATTTGGGAGGTGCTATACAAACTACCTCTCGCGAATCTAGAAAATTTACGGTTCCTAATTAAATTTTTGTTTGAACTCACGAGAAACCAAGACATAAACAAAATGTCGCCGCAAAACATTGCAATTGTTATCGCGCCGAATTTAATATGGAGTCCCCAAGAGGATGCGAATACAATGGTGTAAGAACAGTCTTCCTTCCACAAACTGTTACTAAGGAACATTCCAATTTAACGCTCGCGCAGCCGTTGGTGGGTCTTTTTAAATCCAGAAATCACAGTTTTGCTACTGTATTCTGTTTGTAACTGTGAAAAACTTCGGGTCTGCAGAGTGACAGCTATAAAAGAGATACTACATTCTTTGTAGTATTCTTTCTAGCATATATTATACAAAATAAATTAACGAAATAACAGTTTATATATTAATATTAGTATAGACATGTCTCGATCGAAAAAGACCAATCGATGGCCGTCCGCGTAATATGTATATCGATCACCGTGCGAGTGTTAATTATTGTTAATGATCGACTTTCTAATTGCTTGTGGCGTGATAATTTTCTATTTATACAATCTTTATTGTCATTCCAGAATGAACATGAGCACAGCTAATAATTCTAGTCTTATAGTGGATCAGTTGATTACATACGCAGAATGGTTTTTTCCTGGTGAAACAGATTTTGACCATGATCTCGAAATTGGGATTATAGACGGTCTAGAAAACCAAATCACCGGCATGCGTCGTTGCGTTTCGAACAGCAGCCTAAGTGATCACGGTGAAAGTCCTCCGCAAGGTAGTCCTAAGCCAGCAGCTCGTAGAAAAAATAAACCGGCTCCAACGCCACCGAATAGCACTACGCCCGACAAACATGATAGAAAGCCCGATGATAAACCGCCACCGACACCTGACAAACCACCAAGACCTCTAACGTCCGCGATCCTTACTCGTACAGTACATAAAGCTCATAAACAAGATGTGATAAATACAGAGTTACCAGTCAAGCAAGAAAATAGTACAGAAAAACAGGACTCCAGTTCAGAAACAGAAGTGAAGCAAACAACACATGATACAGTAGCTGTTGAAACACCGCCTCTTAGCGGTCCGGAACACTTAAGCGAGGTACTAGTAGAATTGCGTATTGTTCAGGCGGAGGTGGAAAAAAGAAATCAGGAAATACAAAAACCGGAAAGAAAATTGACTGTAGTACCAAGCATGGAAAAAACTACCGTGGAGAATTTGTCGAACAATAAGGCGGAGACGGAGAATTCGGAAACCTCGATACAGAGGGTAAAACCGGTAATCACCGAGAAACCACATCCTTCCACGTTGGAGAGACGGAGACCAGTCGCTGCTCCGAGAAGTATAACTAATGTAATACATAATACAGGTAACGGTACTCACTGTTCAATACGTATTTCGATTTTAAACAATTTAAGCACAATTTCAATATTGTTGAAATTGTAGAAGAGACAATTGAGTTACGTAAAAAGTCAGACAATACAAGTTCTCCGAACACGAGCACCCTGGATAGAAGTAGTAAACCAGCTGTACCAGAACGACCAGCTGGATTGATTCGACCTTCGAGCCTGATCAGACAACACCCACGTCATAGTAATGAAAATTTAGACAGTGAGACAGGGGTGAGTAACAGGCCGTTCCTTGCTGAGTTATTCGGCCTCAGTTTTACATGTAAGATATAACCCTTAATAAATGTAGTTACTGCCAGTGGACACGACAAATATGCCTGGATATTACATTATTGAAATACTATAACGTAAGCTATATTTATAAAGTGGAGAACGATATTCTGTTAATAATTACATACATTAACCCGTTGATTGCCGTGTGGTGATCACTACTGACCGCCACTGAATTTTCCAACGACGCCGAACTCGATAAAAATCCGTAAAATTCGTAAACATTTGCAATTTTGTAAATGCAATGAATATTCGAATAGTACTTTAACACATTCCCTACTGATTTCATCTTCTTTACGTAAAATACAAAATTGATAAAAATATCAATGATTTTATTTTTTCTAACATGGATTCCGGCGCTCCGAGGCAAAACCAAAAAAAACACGGTCGGCAGTGAACGTGTTAACTTTGTTGGAAGTGTGAATACGAGATACAGTATTCTCTCCGTAACTGTGAAAGCTTCGCGTCTGCAAAGTCACAATTCACATACTTTACAGTGTGCCGAACGTAGAGAATGATAACCTCTACCATAAATGTGAAGAAATTTTTCACAGTTACACAAAGAATACTGTGTGACGACAATGGTTTCCACAGGGCTGTTAATCTGTTCTCTTCTTTCATAAAACCTGCAGCCTTTAACATTGGAAAGAGCTCACGTGTACTCGGTGGACAAACAACAGGTCAGTATAATACAAGTGCGTGGCATTGGCAATGTGCTCTGCTCAACGGGCGACAACCATGGCAACATGGCTTCGAACTTGCAGAGAAGCCCGAGTGTAGGTAGTCGACCGTCATCTATGTCCTTGTACGGTGAACGATCGGAAAAGCCTGCGAAACTAACCGCGCCAGAACAAACGAAAGCGCACGTGCGAACCAGATCGGAAGGGAATATTATCGATGTTCAAACAAAGACTGAAACAGCGGTAGTTATTAAATCTCCGCAACAACCTGTTCCGGCCTCGCCAAGGTTTCATCAGAGACCCCCAAGGCCACAGCCACCACCGCCACCTCCACCGACCGCTAAGCTCAAAACGGATCAAGAAAGCACCAATCTCTGAGATCAATTCGTAAAAAAATGTGATGATTATCATAAACCCGTTTGATAATCGAACGGTTCTATGACAAGACGATAACACGGCATTATGGAAAATTACTGCAATGTAAGTTTTGTAAATTTTCTCATTTCGATGGGCCTCGGAGGTACCGATATCTTAACTATTAGGGAAATTATAATTGAACCGATACCACTCTTAAAATATACTATTTTTTCAATTCATTTTTGTCGGCAGAGAGCGCCTGTTTTTACGTTTCGAAACTAGTAGCAACGAAATAGTACACGATATGAACTTGTTCAATCGAGTTCTTCGAATCCGTAAGCATTTGTAACTGTATATTAAAAATAACTTAAGAAGTTATATCTAATTTTCATACTTAACTCTAATATTTTTGCAATTTATCAGTTTTTTGTACCTACCGCAGTAACGATGAAAAAAGTATTATAACAATAAGGAAGTAATTTGATATAATTGATCTCCAGCTTACGGTTTAAGTTTGCAAATTTTTGTATACTTATGTTCAGAGCCGCCCTTAAGTTTCCTATTACGAGGTCTCTAAAAATAATATATTTTTTAAATGGTTAGAAGCAAGGTGAAACGATCGGTGAAATTATATTTAGTGTAAGGTTCTAATGTAAAGAAAATATTTGTTCCTCTATTTCTTAGTGCCTTCTAAAATTATGTGATTGAGTATCTGTAAATTTTGTTTCGCTGTTTGAAAAACTCTAAAAAAAATGCTTCTAGCTTTTTAAGGGCGTCCCTGCTCATAGTGTAATGTAAAGTAGAAAATATTTTATTTGGGGTACAGATTTTATGGAGTTCATATTCATTTGTATTATGGATCTATTTGTACGTAGAAGATTAATTTTTGCTAAATAATGTTACAACTAACGAAAAGGTGATTCAATAAGATAAAAAAGACATTTAAAATTTTTATATTGATTTCATATTTTTTATAAGAAACTCGCGGCTACGCCACTCGGAGTTTTTGTGTGAGAGAACTATTTTATATAATAGAAGATTATTTTATGAATCTACTACTTTTTTATATAAAATTAATTATACTACAGAATACCTGTGTTCTAAAGTAGGGTATCGCGAAACATCTAACGACACGAGTGATTTAAAAATTTATTTTTTATAATTATAAACTCTTAGTCATTAATTGTAAAACTCTTTTAATATATTGTGGTCTTTCGAAGTCGTAGATAAAAATAAGGTTTCGTTATAATTGGTTAAATTTATTTCGTGGAGGTATAACTTTATAAACATTTAAATTTGTATAAACGAATTCGTCGAATTTTTTTATTTATAAAAATTTTAGCGGAGCTCTCAATATTAGCACTCACAATGAAATCACCTAATCGTTTGTATTATAATTTAGTGGATACCATAATGCAACTAAAAGATTTTACAACCAACTGTGTAACAAATAGTATAAACAAAATTATTTTATAGTCAATAATTTCAGACAAAAATGAAGTAGCTAATTCTTGTGAAGTATCGTAATATTTTCCTATTTTTGAAAAGTGTAATAAACTTGCGTCCGATTCATTTTACATAAAAAAAGATTGCCAGTATTTAAAAACATTAAGGATACGCCTAATTTGCAAAATAAGTAAACCAAATATAATGATGTGGTATTTTTATTTAATACATTATTCACCATTTAAGAAAGTACGATTGAAAGTAATATTTAAAAAGTGTTAATTTTTAGCAAATGCCATCGTAAAGAAATTGTGAATCCATGCAATTGTTTCTTCAAGTTTTAATGAAAGTGTTCCACAAAAAATAGTTTTTCAAATGAGGTGTAATTTGCACGATGGTAAATAATGTATTACAATAAAAGTGTTAGACTATCATAATGAAAATTTTCTGTAAAAGAAAGATATTTTTGTTCTTATTTATGTTACAAATTTTCTTTTACTTCCTCTGTTATATGATAAAACACAACTGTTCATAAAAACAGTTCAAATAAATTGTATTACTAACGGGAATGTAACATAAATAACAAAATGTTTGCTTGCTTGGTGATGAAAATTTAAGCGTTTCTTATTACATGAATTTTGTTAATTCCAGTAAATTGTACAATACTGTATATTGTTACATCACTATTTTCAGATAATTTCTATTTTGAATAAACCACTCAAAGTGTGAGAAATTTATTAAATTTTGTAGTTGCGATTGAACTAAAAGACAATTATACTAGTTAATAAAAGAACTTCATTATATTTGTTAATCTCTATGACCGAATTATATCTTTTGATTGTTTCGATATTTGTTATATTAAAGAATTCATTGAATAAGTTATTAAGTAGCATTTACATTACCAAGTATCTGGACGAACGTAAACCGCGTTTCCGAGGTATCTCTTATAAATTCTCTTTGAGTCACATACGAATTTATAAGTGGTTTCTTTGTAATGAGCAATTAATTAATACGAAAAATATTTGTTTATTTTCTTTAAGTTTTATTTTTACAAATGGTCTAAATACATCTGCAATTATTTCTTACTGTTATGAGGAAAATTACAAATCTTGTATATTCTGCATTTGTCAATTTAAAAATACTTATTAAAAAAACATAGCATTCTTTATGTACTCTGTTACGTTCAACAAGTTAGTATTTATGTTCCACAATAAGCAAACACAATGATATGTAAAAAAAAAATCTTTTAAATTACCATTGTGACAAGTTGTGCATTTACCTAAGGAGTGCTTAGGCTGTGAATGTAATGAGAACTGTTACAGAATCTATTTGTACATAAATAAAGAATTTATGAAAAGAATGACGTTCTGTAAGAAAGTACCACGATTTTTACGAATAAATTTCGCTAGATTACTATTCCATGCTGTGTAAATATGACAATGTATTAACATCAGCAACATCTTTGGGTTTCATACCATCGTTATCCTCTATAGATTCTGCACCAATAGAAAGTAAATATTTTACAACGTCAACGTGTCCGCACGACGCTGCATAATGCAACGGTGTTTGACCATCCGAATCCTGTGAATTCATATTTGCTCCTTTTTTAATCAAGAGTTCTATGATTCTCACATGACCACGATCCGCAGCCCAATGTATCGGTAGCAGACCATCTGTGTCCATTGAATTCACAAGTCGTTGCTCTTTGTCCAGTACTTCCAGTACCTTTTCTTCGTGGCCTTCCTTTATCCAATCCAAAAGGGTTTTATCTGTATCGCTTATCTGTTCTTCTGCGTTCAGCAATCGACTAACAGCAACCCACTTCTGTGGTTCAGATTCTACATCTTTCTCCCAGGTAGGACAGAGTTTCGTTAACTCTTCTATATAACTAATCATAGCAGCATCGCAGCTCATGTCGTTAAGATTTTTCCATGTTTCCCATTTTTGTCTAGCTTTCATTTGGTACCAACTAGGCTGTGGAATATTACAGGGACCAACCGTTGCCTGCTTATACAAAGCATAGAATTTAAGGAGCTCATTGGAATTCAATTCAGATGCTAACGTCTGCAAGTAGCTCGCAGCTTTATTGAATGTTTCCTCAAGACTCATCATGAAGGTTTCTTTTATCTTACTAGTCAGGATATAAATCGGTCACGTGTATGTTCCTATTCTCCAAAACATGACTTTTAGCAAGCACATTGAGCATTACAGTTCTATGGTAGAATTCAATGGAACCATTGCCCGTGTTAATACCGTGTTTATCGAATATAAGTACTGCCTTTTTTACTTTACCGAAAAGCGAAAAGTAAGATTCGAATTCGCAGGGTGAAACAGTCCAAGGAACTCCGCGTACATAAAGCAAATGTCGAATAGTGTTGCCAGACATATTAAGTTGCACGTTGTATACTTAATAAGTGGATAGTGTGGTCCTGCATTAAATCATATATATTTACATCAGAATCTGTACCAAGATCTGCCAACGATATATGGGAGCAAGTGAGATTCCATTTATTTAATAAATGCTCTATCGACCAATCCGTGCTTCGTTCTTGGTACGTGCAGAGAAATTTTGCATGCGGGTTTCTCTCCAATAGAAAAGCAATTGTAACAACTATATCTTCGAACACAGCTGGCTCGTAAAAACAGTCGGATCCAAGAATTAAATCTAGCGGTCCAATGGAAAATAAACTAGACAAAAACAATCCCCATGTTATACCAACGATTTGAACCTGAGACAAAATTCCATTCAGTTCGCAACTTCTTCTTATATGTTGTAGACTTCTTGGTAAACTAGCAGAATCGCTTAAAGTTACTATAGCACCGCATTTACTAGCTAAAATCCCAGGAAGCGCAGTGCCAGATCCAAGTTCTAAAACTCTTTTTCCAATAAGTTCTTCTTTGTGTTCCCAAAGAAACCAAGCGAGTACAGGTGCGGAAGGCCAAGTATAAAAACTATAACTAGCCTGAAGTAACTGTAACAAAAAATATGTTAATAAGACATCAAAAATTTAAATAATAATATTTTTTTCTTTAGTAAAACACAGATTAGACTTCTGTACAGAAGGAATTCGATTGAAAAATAATGAATTTATGCTCTCTTATAGATCAGACGTAAATGGAAAATGTAAAAAAAACTTTCACAACGATGCATAACCAAAAACTACGTAACACCGGTAGCACGCACGAGAATAGAACGTATCAGTGGTTTAATCGTGAACAGAAAATTTGTAAAAAAGCTTGATTACCTCCGGGATGTAAATCTCCAAACTTTCGTTACACTCTACGTTGTCTTGGGTTTTACGAGAGGTGAATAAAAATTTCTTCACTTGCTCCGAAACAATTCCATCGGACATTAGGCTCTCTGTGGGTGAACTGCTATCGTGTAAAATACTTTCTTCTAAACCTGGCATGACTAACATTTAAACCATTTGTTCTAATACATTCCCATTCTGGCCGGAATTATTCAGTCTAAAATGGAAACCATAAATTGAACAAATTTTATCCGTTACAAACGATTTCGAAATGGAAAATATAATCACTATTTTGTCCAGAGTTGTCATCGGTACACACTGGTACACACCAAACAATAGAAAATGCAAACATTTAGACCATATTTAAATTACCACATGGCGGGAACTATTTATTAAAAAATTCCACTGTTTTGTATTCGAATAATACATGCCATTATTACTACACTTACAAGTATAATATTTATCGATTCATTTTTTCATATTTTCATTTTTGCATCTTATCGATGATCGATGTATAATAGCGTGATTTTTATAATACCTAATATATAAATTGTTATTATCAATAACTTTTTGTATAACAATTTATAGTTAAATTTAATTAAGGTTATATACATTCCTGAAACCTAGCAAAAAGTACAATTGTAAATAAAAAAGTATAACGCGTTAAATATGTATATTTACACAATGTTTAATTGAACTAATAATAAATTTATAATAAAAAAATTTATTGTAAATTATTTTTGATAAATAGTTTTCTAAATCTTGAAATATAATATTTGTAATTTTGTAATTATAAAATACAGTGATAAACCAATATATTGGTTTACGCTGACTGATAAAATAATATTATGTATATAATAATAATCTTGTAATGAAATTGCATTATCGCCATAGAAATACTGTGACATGAAATAAATTTATATTACACAAATCGTAAAATTTAGTGAACTGAATATAAATATTTTATCTTTTATTAGAACAAATTTTATCGATCAATGTGCATATCTTGTGTGCACTTTAATTTCAGTTTCGAAGGTATTTGCGAAAAAAGACTATTATAACACATTATTATGACATTTGTGTTATTTTAGCAACACTTGAGCGATTCTGTGTTACAGCCCGTCTTGATTAAACATGGAGGAGGCTGGTAACGACAAGTTCCTATCGAGAAGGCGTTCTGCTGCACTTAAAGCATTCAAAGTTAAAGATGAACGAGTGGCAACGTTTAAGAAAGTACATACGCAATTTTAATATATACTGCTCAATCACAATCGCTTCGAAACAATCTTTAACCAACATTTTTCGATACTTTTCCCGGCGTTAAAACTGATGTATCGTAAACAACACCCATGGAATACTGCAGCGTTTGATTTTTCCAGGTCGCGGCGATTTTACAAAAATGTGAAATAGACAGAACTGCAGAAGAAAATGGGATACTTCTTTCGTGCAGTGACGTAGTAAAAGAGGTTAATTTGAGGTATAGCCATTTTGGAAATCATTTGTGGATGTATTAATTTATTTTATGTTATCAGTAGTAAAACGCAAACTGTTCGTATTATAGATGAATGATTACGCAAAATAAGTAATTATTATAAATCTGTCATATCAATTTCGTTAATAGTAACACTGATATATAATCATAATGCGTTACTAATCGAATCTTTCCAATTTGTTAGACAAGAGAAGAGGCATAGAGTAAAGGCGAGATTAGAGGAAGTAGAAGATGCGCCAGAAATCTTGGAGGATAAGTGTATACGGTTGGCTGCAGCGATTAGCAGAGCATCGTCGTTGGCTGTTTACACTGGTGCTGGCATTAGTACAGCTGCTTCCATTCCCGATTACAGAGGAACCAATGGGGTTTGGACTCGCTTACAGCAAGGGAAAGATATTGGGTAATGTCGTAGTTAACACAGTTGAATTTTGGTAACAGCTCTTAATAATGTTATTTAATGAATATATGTTTGTAGGAATCATGATTTAAGTTTGGCGGAGCCTACGATAACGCATATGGCTCTCTACGCTTTGTATAAGGCACGAGTTTTGAAACACGTAGTGTCCCAGAATTGTGACGGACTTCATTTGCGCAGTGGGATACCTCGTATGCTTTTATCCGAAGTTCATGGGAATATGTACGTGGAAGTTTGTAGAACATGCAAACCATACAGAGAGTATTGGAGACTGTTTGATGTTACAGAAAAGACTGCTCGATATTCGCACGGTACTGGTAGATTGTGTCATAGATGTAGTTCTGTTTTGCAAGACTCGATCGTTCATTTCGGGGAGAGGGGCAACCTCCCATGGCCAATAAATTGGAACGGTGCGTCAAGAGCGGCGAAACAAGCGGACGTTATATTGTGTTTAGGTTCCAGTTTAAAAGTTTTAAAAAAGTATCCGTGGTTGTGGCAGATGGACAGGCCGATTCATAAACGTCCCTCCCTGTATATTGTGAATTTGCAGTGGACTCCAAAAGACGAGAACGCAGTTTTAAAGATAAACGGGAAATGCGACGAAGTGATGCGAAGAGTGATGGCTCAACTTGGGTTAGAGATACCGCAATACAATCGTGCTAAGGATCCAATATTTTTTCATGCTGTACGGCTCAAGAGCAGCGAACAATGTACAACAAGTCAGCCCTGTTTAGAAGAACCGTCTAATGCTGCTCACAAAGAGCTGATTGAGATCACCGACAACTATCAAGAGGACATGGAACATGAAACCAAAGAGGATAAAGATTGCATCTCTCCTAAAAAAATCACCGAATCCATGTCTTCTTATTCAGCGCCTTTTTTTACCGCATTGCCATTCTTATCAATGGGTTTACCGTTTCCACCGATGTACATGTGTCCTCAATTAACACCGTTCTTTTATTATCCGTTTATACAAATACCGGACATGTCCATAAATATGCCGAAACCGAAGCCAGCCTGTACTTTTTGTATGGAGAACGAGGGTTCTCTTACTTGTATTTATTATCAACGGGATACAGATAATGTTTTAATAGAATCTGATAGTAAACAGATCAAAGATTCGGAAACGTTTCCAGATCCGGAAACCGATTCCCCGATAGCACCACCAAAAAAATCCAGGATGGTTCGGCAAAGGATATCGTAAAGGGATGAAAAAGAAGCGGTAGCATTTGCTCTCGTTAATTATGGTATATGACTTCTTCTCTGTTATTATGCAAATGTACGACATACATATATATAATAACCCACTTAAATGTTTGACGCCTCCTCATATCATGAAATCTGCGAACATGATTTACGAATGTGTAGCGTTTAACTTCCAGTATCGAAAATTTTAATAATCAAACTAAAATTGTGACAATAGTTTCTAAGAATTTAAACTATAAACAAAATTATCTTTGATTAATGAAATTTCCATAAGCGAAATTGGATAGTAAGTTAATGATTTAATAGGTACTCGTATCTCCGATAAGTCTGATTTCAAAATTGTTCGTTTGTAAATTTTACCAAACCAACATTGTACGAAATATGTTTTGTGATTGAGTTACTACTATTGTATAAGTCAATTATGTTGTGATTTTTAATTATAGGATTTTATTTAAGCAGACGAGTGTTATGCAGATCACGATAAATTCCTAGCGACCAAAGTGATAATTTTTTATTACATTTTGTGTTCTTTTTCTTTTTTTACTGTTAGTTTTGTATTTGTATAGTTGACTGTATTATATATAATTTCTTCTCGTTTTTTTCTTTTCGAAAATTGGATTTGTAAGTGTTGTTTGTGTGAAACTTTTTGCATTTTTCCATTGTATTGATTTATCATTCCACTTCTGTAAATATGATGTAAGCAATCGTATAACATGGGTGTCATGACTATTACTATGCTGTTTATAACAGATCTCACACAAATCAAGATTATATTAGTCATTATCTTGTGTCAATGGTCAATGGACAGACCAAACAATGAGTTTCACGCATAAATTCATTTCCGGTTTCGCATTGCCTGCAATGTAGGAATGTTATTAAAAAAAAGAGTCTCATTGAGATACATTTATCTCTATGAAGTTCTCTCGTTTAAAGTTTATTAAATATATCAGTTGATCTGCTCATATTACAAGTTAGCTTATTAAGATCAGATTAAGCATATAGCTTACTGCTTTTAATTAATTTAAGACTGTTTTTACAATCGTACTATTGAACTAACAAAAACATCTCCCTTATTCATTTTAGTCGAATGTTTAGACAGAACATATAAATTTGATTACATTCCTTATGAAAACTATCGAAATTTTCATCACCAAGTTTTAAATTCAAAAAGTATTAACGCATCAGGTATTATAAATGTTAGTATTCATAAGTTGTTACTCTTATTTATATGTTTATTTATATGAACCAATAAATTTGTACTGTAATAAGATATCGAAATATGATAATTATTATTTTCTATTTTTCAGTAATTGTTCTAAGTGCTTAACTTCTAACGATTGCGTAATTTATATTTTTATTGCTATTTTAGTAAGCATAACGTTGGAACAGTTATTTGTTAACATTTATACAAATTGTATGTACTTGTTACAGTCTTTTATGCTTTTAGTATGTTTTTAATTAATTTTAAATTATGTTATTAGAAATTCTGTTATTTTTATTGAATGTACAGGTGTTAACAATTACATACAAGATGTTTAACAATTACAAACATTTGGAAAGTTTCTTTTACTACAACAATTCGCAAAACATAAACATTCATCGTCGAAATTCGAATTTAAAAATATTTTAATTTTACGTTCGGGATTGGTTTGGACAATCTGATTTGAAAAAAGGCGGGATTTATAAACAATTCATTTAGCAAGATGAAAAACATTAACGAGAAATTTGGAAAAATATCCGAGCCTTGTCAGAGTCGAATAATTTGGTATCCGCAAATTTTCTGTAGGTTTGTTAAAATTTGAAAAAATCGAACTCTGCTAAATATTCGACCTAATAATTAATAAATAAGGGTTAAGTAGGGTTAGCTAATTATTCCACAATGTTTGCAAGATACATCTACAAGAATTTTCAGCAGAAATCGATCGAATCGAAAAACCGAATGAAATCATTAGTTTTTCAAAAGAATGCACCAGAAACTACTTTTGCAGTCATAATAGCCGTCCACCCCACTCCCGTTCTTTGAACCAGCAACATAGAAGCGCAGCGGACCACAGCGGACATCCATTATGACTATGATCGTATTTCAGGTGTCTTCTCTCGCGAAACAGGTTACGGAAATTCGCAATACCCGAACATCCCAGTATTTCATCCAGTCTAATTCACATTTAGTTTCGATACGAGCTACCGTGGGTCAGCGCAGAAGGTGTTTACAACCTGCAAAATAAATATTGACAACTAGAATCGCGGGAGAGGGTGAGGAGGGAAAAGTGGGTTGGTATTCTCGCACACGCTAGCATCCAGCATTTGCACACACAGACATCGGCGTAGGCGAGACCTCTCCTCATCCTTTTCCTTTTCTTTTCGGGTTTCTTGCTAGCAGAGAAACTAGTCGGCCGTAAATAATGTTTATTGCTCGAATCGCCATCGAGTGGTACCCTCGAAAGCGGCGGATCCGCGGTCGTTAAGGGCCGGTTTCGCGTGACAACGGTATCACGGACGGGTGGCAGTGCTCGTATAGTTAGCGCGAGTCGTGGGGCCTTAGAAAGTGACGAAGCAAATGAAGAAGACAACGGTGTGAACGCGTCGGTTTACAACGCGAGTTGTACATCGACGATGATCCCTCCCTGCGAATGACGTATGCGGCGGTCTTTCAGCGGAAATCAGCCAGCACACCGGTGAGTGAACATTGTTCAGCGACCATGAAAGATCCATAGAATGAGTTGGCTAGAGGAGTGATGGCGGGGGGTGAAAGAGGTGAAAAAGAAGAGGAAGAAACGAAAACGAGATACACTTGGAGAGGGGGGTGAAGAAGGGGCTAACGTGATGAAAGAGGGAGAAATTGGTAAAGCCTACAGTCTGTTGCTATGGTGACCCTTTATAGCGTCGCCCTAACCAACGGGCTCGACTGCTCGACACAGTGCTCATTATGAGCCTGGTCGTACTACGATATTTACAATAGTTTACGACGATCGCTCATTAACTTCTTGAGCCGAAACAACGGACCCTTGTTAGGGAGCACGTGGCGATATTTATGGTTGCCGAAGTGTCGGGAACGAAAGTTCGAGTTCGAGAGAGAAATGTATCATTTCGCGAATCGTAGAATCGAAGTGGATGTAGGATGGTTGTGATTGATTTTGTAGAACATTGTTTACGCATTAACACACAGATGGCGGAGCGATATTTTATAATAATTGCTAGAATTTTGTAATTCGTTAAAGTTTCTTTAATTTCGATTCGTGAGGATGAATTGTTCATTTTCGCATAGAAGGATCAAGTAGAATTTATGCAATTTCGAGATACAGTTGGATAAAGGTATTTGAATTTGGCGCGCTTATGTTCGCCGACGGTTTTTCGTTAAATCTCGTTCTCGATCTCGATCTCGTTCTCGCTATCGTTCTCATTCTCGTTCTCGCTATCGTTCTCGTTCTCGATCTCGATCTCGTTGCAATTCTCGTGCTCGTTCTCGATATCGTTCTCGATCTCGATCATTGCGAATTTAAATTTGAAACAATGTGCGATCGATTCTAATTATGCGCTATTACAGTAAAGAACAAATGATCTGGTTAGTTAACGCATAAATTGCAAGCGTTTAATTAGACATAAGTACAGATATTATTGTAGATATTAAAAAAGTGGATTCGAATGGAAATACAAGGGAAAAGATTCTTAGAATGCCCACTAATTAGATCCCCGCAATAAATAGCAATTAGGTTACCCAGTTTCCCTACGGTTACACTAATTAGGTCGTTTGCTTTACTTCTTGCTACTGTGTACGCAGAATGGAATACACGACTGGAACTGCTTGTCAAAGTTTGCAAAATTAGTTCAGATAAGCGTGCGAATCGAAGAAGGCTACGTGCAATGAATCATTCAGATGTCTTCTATATTCTTTCACGTTTTAATTAATTTAATTCCACGAGGACTAAAATGATTTATACATTTACGTAACGAAAGATGAGTGAATATTTTTCTTTCTCTCACAGTATATAGAAAAATATATATTTCTAGTGTTTCGAAAACGTAGGTATTCGCAAGGTTTGTACAAGGGGAAAAAAAACACGATTTTGTCCTATAATTTTTTGGGAAGAGTTCTTATCTTATCTCTCTGTAGATTTACTTTCCGTATCTCTTTTAAATACGCCATCTGACTTTAACCGTTCAAACGGTGCAACGCAACGAGTGCGTGTGCGATACGTGCGTACGTGACGCGTGCATGCCTAATGATATCAGGGATCATTTTGAATAGGAGCTGTAGCTACGGTTTCCATATCTGTGAAGAGATACACGCTTGATTAAAAATATCACCGATAAAATATAACGGAACATTCACGATTTCACAGCTGTTTCAAATAAAAGTTTCAGTTACACGCGTGTTCTTATTTTACTGCTTTTCTAAATAAACACTGAAAATTTAAGCTTACAATTCACCGAGCTTCTTCTATACATACAGCTCAGCCATGTTAAAATACTATATTATTCAAACTGTAGAATAACAATTACTCAAGATCCATTTTTCGCTATATCGGGAAACTTAAAATACTGTTTACAATGCAAAGTTGAAATACATAAAATACATCAATTTTTTTATTATTCTCAAGGACCGAATACCGTGTTATTGGAACAGTAGAATACCGATTACTCAAGATCGATTTTCCCTGTGGGGAAACTTGAAATACGTCGAATGTAAACAGAATTCAAACGGGGACAAGTACTTACGAGACCTGTCGAGGACTGGAGGCATATTTCAATGATATAAAGGTCGCGGTAAAAAGTATTACGTGCCACTTTTCGAGGAGCTGTTCCCCGAAAAAGCTGTCGGTGGAAATACATTTTTGACCCAGTGTAAATCCATACAAGGAGGAGATTTATCGTTACCGATCGGTTGGGCGCTCTAACGGTGGCATTCGACACTACGGGCACGACAGTGCTACGTGAGAAGTCGCGAGACGAAGTGGTTTTCTACTACACGGCCTCGGTCGTTGTTTCCCGATCTCGTACGAGCGAGCACGTCGACTTCGAGAACGTGTTACGTTACGTGTGTACGTCCCCGGCGTATTTGCTCGGTTTTTCGCGTGCAGTAACGAAGATTCGCGACCGCCTGCTCGCATTATGTCGCCTCCGCTCGAACGGACTGCTCGGTGGTTGCTGTTAACGTAGTTGGAAAATAGACAGTGGTTCGGGCCAGGTTATCTTCACGGGAAGAGAGAGAGAGAGCGAAAGAGAAAAAGAGAGAAGAGTTATCGTTTCGGTGTACAATGGCGCGGGAATCTCTTGTTCCCGAATCGATGTGTGCACGGCATAGGTGATGATCGGTGTTCGTACATGTGGCATGGTGTTTATAGTGATCAGGAAGACTTGCATACTCCGCTGGATCGACCAGCCCGACAGTTTTTGGATACGAGCCGTATAGTGAGCCGCCATGAGGCGCATTAGCGGTAAGCTCAATGCTCTTTTCATTTCTTCTGCCTTCGGTATTTTTCCCTTTTTCTTCCTCTCTCTCTCTCTCGCTCTCTCTCTCTCTCTGTCTCTCTCTTCCCGTTTATGTCGACAAGCGGAATCGTTATACGTTTCACTATGTTTCGACGAGTGTTTTGAACGAGGGACGTGACCGAAGTCTCCGAGCAGGATGCTTTGTGCGATCCTTTTTTTCTTCCCTTGTTCATTTCACTACCTGTTCCTGACGTATCGCACATTTAGGGCTTTTAACTTGGCCAGCGATTTTGTATTTAATTTGTTGTGTTGATTTTTGCGGGTGTTACGTGTACTAGCTTGTCATTATCGTTAATGGGTGGATTTGTTGTTCAGTTGTCACAGGCTGATTATTCTGTGTGAAAAGAATATTCTATTCGTAATGATAATCTCTGGCAGAATTTCTTTGTTGCGCTGTCAGCGTACTGATTAACTAGTGTACAATTCTTGTATCTTGCGTATATCTTATGTACAATTGTATCTTAAATTGCTCTGAAGTTTGTATCTCTGCTAGTGAAGTCATCGGCGATATATATCAGTCGTTAATTAAATGTTGATTTATATGACTCGCTCTTTATTAGAATTATGAGCAATTGGTTGCCAGCTTACTTAGAAATGGCACAGCAGTACTATAGTTTGTAAAATTCTTATCTCGTGTAATTGATTATTCGTGCGGCTTTCAAGTGTCCTGTCTAAAAGCCTGTCTCGTGAAGCTTCGTACGTTAGCTCGATATAATAATTCTGTTATGCTACATATGCAAAGTGTATTCTTGAACATTTTTCTTCTGTCTTATTTGATTTGCGTGGAGTATCTCCTTCTTGTATTTGTTTAGACCAAACAAGCTTGTTTTATCTCCGTAAGGTGTAAATTCAAGGATATCTAAAAGTGATGGTATTATGTAACATTCAGTTCATCCTTCAGAAAGAAGTCAAGGTGTAGCCTGAATATTGAATTTTGTTCAAAACTGTTTCTTACTTAGCAGTGAACATTTTTATAAAAATATAAAAACCATTCGAGCATACCAAGTTAGATTTATTGATCTTGTGCACTTTGTAACGCGTGTAAACTGTAAAAAGTTGAGATTTGAAATGTGAAGATCTTTGATGCTTCGTAAAAGTGGTAATAGCATGTTTGCTTTTATTGTATCTGCGAGATAAGAAAATCTTAGCAATTTACACTGAGCATTCAGAGTTCTGATTGCCATAAATTATTCAAGACAGGCATCCTTTGTATTTGTCGTTGAATACATTTGCCTTGTAATCAGGTCGGTCAAAAAATTGTCTTGCATATTAAAAGATATCGTATTAATGAACCGAACTATTGAAAAGGATGCATTGCTCTCATTTGTTCGTATAGTACAAATTTTGTTCCTTATAATACGACAGTATATGTATCATCTTAATTGTGTACTTTAAAAAACAATGATCATACATCTTTGTTTGATAATTAATCACAGAATGCATGCAACATGAAAGTACAGAATGAATCTTTATGATTTTAAATGATCCCTAAAATTCAATATTTCAGCATTGAAATTGCAGAGCAAAAATTTAAGCTTTAATATTGAATTAATTTCCAAGAATATTTCGTGTAATCAATATTTGATGTACATGTACATTTGATTAAGCTCGATTAATTAATAAATATCCACATATGCCTGTTATGACCATGTAAAATGATATTGTATAAATATAAATTACAATGCGTTAATTAATGGAGGTTGTTTGACCAATCTATAAGCATCCTGATGCACAAATGTATGGAAAATAATCATCTACCTCAAAGAAGAGAATATTAATTAAAATCCAGCCATGAAGTTCCATTATAAAAAGAGATTATTAACAAATTATCTGCTTCTCTAATATCTTTTATTAAATTTCTTGCTGCTGTTGTAAAATTTACTGATTCAGGAATATTTCCTTTTGGGTCACATGTTTTTGAAGAGATGTATTTTAAGAAAATGAAATAAAACAAAAAGTTGATTCTTTGAAATTCCCGAACCAGACTACGTCCCCAGACATTTAACAATGTATTACATATAAACAAGTTTAGCGACGTGAACATTTTTTCAAATTATGATAGGATCATTTTCCCTGAGAAATCAACCCCTCAGAAATGACGACTTGCTATTTTTCGGGTAACCGATCAGCTTAATGGACGCGCTTCGCGTGTCGTGCGTGCGTGTTGACATAAATACGCAGACGTGTACGTTAGCCCGATGAAACGTGAAAAATTGTATGCTTCAAATGCTTCCGGATAAAGAAGATTTATTTTTTCTCCTAACCTACTTATATACCGACGGCACGGTGGCTTGTTTCACCTCTGATGCGTTTGTTTACACAAGGGCGGACCATTTAAATGGGAACACCCTTGCTGACGGATATACAGGGTGGTCCGTACAACTGGAAAGTGTCACATCCATTTCCATGTCTCACTTTAGGACCAACAAAAAATGAAGGCCGACAGCGTTGAGCGATTTATATGTAGCTATCTATTTTCATGTCCCCTCTTGTTAGAGATTTTTCTTTCCTCTATTACAATAAATATTTAGTGAATCTGTTTGATTATACTGCAGATATTTAAGGAAAATTGATATGTTACATTATTTATTATTAATAAATTAAAAATATAAAATATATATGAAAGCTAAAATAAAATTGAATTTCATATATTTTTCAATTAGACCAAAACATATATATATATATATATATTCAATATATATCCAAAGACTAATGGAAATTAAGGTGATGCTTTATATATATATATGTTTTGGTCTAATTAATATATAAAGCATCACCTTGATTTCCATTAGTCTTTGGAATGCGAAATTGTGAAGAGGCGAAAAGAAATTATGTAATATGAAAACATTTGATTCTAAGTGTGCAGAAATTTTTTTCCATCGCAGTTACATCCGGTGTCATGCCACTGGAGGGTACTATGGCTTCTTCCTTTTGGTATGCTTCTCATTCTCACGCTGCTGATGAAGCACTTAATGATGCGTGAGCAGGGGGATGGAATTCCCCCCCTGAAATTCACAAAGGAAGCTTCGGTAACCCCGAAATTCCAATTTCCGAATTTTTCCAAGTCGACTGCCCTTTAATGACCCTTTAATTTCTGCTCTTAAAATTCCTTTGCAAACCTTAATCATTCTAAGGTGTGCTGGAAGCAATATTGGATCTAGGGAATTTATTCTAGAGACATTTGTCACGTTGAAAACTAAAGTTAAGTGAAATTAACGAAGTTCTAAAAGATGTAAGAATTATTATTGAATTGTCGGTGTTAAGAAAAGGGAGTGTAGATATTGTGGAATACAGAATGCCCGTTACAATGACTAATGTCGTCAAGTGAAATGGCGGTGTTATTCGGTTTTGAGTTTTTCCTTTCACCTGCACGTGCTCTCTGTCGGCGTTAAAACGACCGTGTTGAACTCTGTTTCGTTTAACACTTGAAATTCTATGCGAGTACACGTAGGTACAGTGCGAGCGTTAACCGAGACCTTGCCGTACTTTAGACAGTGCTTACGTAAGGGCGATAAAGAATCAGGCGTGCGTCGAATATATGCTCGTTTCTTTCGTTATTCACATGAAACGTGCTAACACTTCCGGTATACATAGATCTCCTCTTTATATTTCATAACGGAATGATGAATTCCTTCAAAATTTATGCCGCGATCGTTCCACCTGGAACGCCTGTAGTTTGCTCCGGATAGAAGACGAAAAAGAGCACACCTTCCGGTATTTTTTTCTCAACGGAACGGTACAACAGAAATTTTTCATTATTTTACCACACTAAATCTCTAATTGTTGTTTCAAGAAGTATTTGTAATCGTAGGATTTTTCACATTCGCTTGTTCAAATCGAACCCTTTACTAATTCCGAGATCTTCGGTTCGGATAATCGAAGTTCCACTATATCGCGGTTTAAACAAACAAATCCGATCCGAATTGTATCGTGCTTGGGCTCATTTTAATCAGGAAAGTATCACGAATATGCCAGTAAATGTTTGATAAAAAAATAATTACAAACAATAAAGTTTTATCAGTAAATCATTATTGTTCCACCGATACGCGCGAGCAGTAAGAGATCAACATATCGTGTCTGTACATTTCTTTTGAAGCAATCCGTTTTCAGGAAAGCTAACGATGTTGGTGTGTTAACAAAATCATTGAATCTGCTGGCGAAGAGGTATTCTTCGCCGGTGGCCTTGAACGGCCTCGAACCGAAAGTCATTGTACCGAAGTCTTAATTCATTCAATTACGGGGTATGCAAAGAGAGATATATTATTCCAGTTGAGTAAAAACTGGATCTTGTTGATGACCGTCGCCGGCCTTGAAATGTTCCTTGACCCTTCGATCCGCAACCGGAACAATGTCATTCGCCGGATGTTCCCAGCGGTCCTTTTTTTCCCTCCCCTCCCTTTCCTCTCTCTCTCTCTCTCTCTCTCTCTCTCTCTCTCTCTCTCTCTCTCTCTCTCTCTCTGTTGTTCTTTTTTTCCCTCCGCTGTCCCTCGTCTTTTGTCAGTGAAAGTGCAGGAATTATCTCGGGTGATTCGTGCAAAATGCCACGAACCAGGTAAACCCGCACTTTTATGGGACAGGAATTCGTGTGGTCACTTTCTTTGAATGGCTTCTTCCCGTATTTTTCACGACCCGCGCATTAAGTCATTAAAGGACTCTTCGGCACGTTAATGACGGGGACATTTAACTTGTAACAACATGTTCCGAGGAGATGTTTCAGCACACTGTGGATCGCTGAGCATTTGCTTTTTGATAGCCGCATGTGGGCGAACACGCTGTGACAACGTTCAATTTAGTGTCAACACTTTTTTTCATGTATGACAATTTTACTATCGTATTCCTGACATTCTTCCGAGTAGAATGAGTTGCCACATGACACCATGCGGATGTTGTGCGACTGTGTAATCCACGATACAATGGCACCTCGAATATCCGAATGTATTATCGGATATTATCGGAATGGTATCCTGTGGGTACCCATTCTACTCGGAAAAACGTCACGAGTATGATGGCAAAAGTTTCGTTAAAAAATTATTATAATTATCGCAATTTTTGCACCGTGTTTTGTCGAAATTGTGTTTGTAAAGTATCGGGTCATACGAAGTTTAAGTGTACACTCGCCGAAATTTCTATAAAGTCACTGTGTTTTGTAACGAATTCTTATTATTATACCATACCAATGAAAAATTTGTATTTGGTAGCATTTCGGGATTACATAAAGAGAGCATACACACCGATTTCAAAACGTAAGGTATAACATTTATTGATAAAAGAAAACAAAAATATAATTTTACGCAGAACAAACTGCGAAATTTCTATAATGTCACTTTCGTTTTACACGGATAAAGTTGAAATTGTTTTTTTTAATTATTTCTATTTTAATATCTGGTGTAACCTCCATTTTTTTGAATTATATTAAAAATACGATTGGGCATCGACGAAACTAACTTTTGTAGCGTTCCTGTTTTAACAGACGCCCACGCCTCGTTCACCGCATCCCTTAGTTCGCTAATGGAGTTGTATTGTTTGCAGTTTTTATAAATATGTCGCGCAAATATACCTTTTCAATAGGGTTTACATTAGGGGAACAAGCAGGCCATGGCAAAACATTGATGTGTCTTTTAAGAAGCCACTGCTTTATGTGATGTCATCTTCAATATTTTCTGTAAAGGGTATTAGAACCATGTCTAACAAATCTGTATAATTTTCCGAATTCATTTTGTGATTTATGCGACACATTGGAGTTTTTTTGTTAGTTTTGAACGCAGCTCATATCATTAGGAAACCACCGCCAATGTTACGACTCATTGTCACGCTTTCTCATTTCTCAGATCGTGCCAATAATATTTACAGCCGTCAGGCCCATTCAAATTAAATTTTTTCTCATTTGAAAAAATGACAGACTCCCACTCTTTCGTCCAGGACATATGTGCCCGTGCGAAATCAAGACGGGCCTGTTTATGTACTTGTTTAGGCCTGGTTTACGTTGCATTTGTGTCCACACAAATTGCTCAGAAGAATTTAAAAGTTGTTGCACGCGTCTTGTTGTTACTGGAAGCTCCAATTCGGCTCGAAATTGTGCTGCATTTTTGCTTTCCTTAGCGCAGACCTCGTTAATAATAAATGTTATCTGTTTGACAATTTCTCATTACCACCTTCAAAATGATTTTTTCCGTAATTTATCATGTAAATTGATATAATTATTAATCACAGTATACGAACGATTAATTTCCTTAGCAATTGCACGATTAAAGCAGCCCATATTTTTATAAGCATCGATCGACGCTTTTTCTTCAATTGTTAGCACTTTTCCTCTCGGCATTCTAATACAGGCGAATCAAATTATAAGAAACAGGATTTCTATGACTTCTAAAACCAATACTTTTAGAATATTTCAAATTTTCCGTAGTTCTCTGCTCGGAATCCAGAGAAACGCTAAGTGACTTTATAGAAACTTCGCACTTGTGTACTGCATCGCGCAGAAAAATATTAAAACAAACGTAAATAGTGAACATAGCGGTCTAGAGTGCGTGTAGTCCCTCTATCCGAGTGTCAACAAGGCACAAGACCAGATACGATAAATCAACAAAAATAGCGATACTTTTCAAATATCTATGAATACGAAGATGACTTTACAGAAATATCGGCCACTGTATTTGAATATATAAACAACACGAAGTGTTCTAAATTGTGTGAAATTTTTCCCGAATTTGTCAAAAGTCTTTAGAGCAACGTAGACTAAGGAAACCGTGGTAGCATTGCAGGTTTACCGGACCGTGAAAGGATTGTCCGAAAGGATCGTACCCTCCACCGGTCGGCCAGGTACCCAGAAATCTCGCGGATCTATTTCTGTGGGCAATACCTTTTAATATTTCCACGTGGAAAGTTGTTTCACGTGTCGCGCTTTCGGATACCCACGCGTGGAAGCATTACCGGGGGCGACCTACGCCGTTCTCCGGAAACTCGTCCACCCACCTTCGACCTCGCCTCTTTGCATTCGCCAGAACACACCGGAGAAGTTGGCTGTCGCCAACCCGAACCTGCACCCGACAACCGAGCCTTTTTGACAGTCCGCGTCGAGTTCGGACCGAGTCCTTCGAGGCTTGATCCTCAGAGAATTCCTCCTCCGAGGGTCCCGTAGAGTTCACAGAGACTCCGAGGAGCTTATCAGACACTGAAGAGTCCATAGACAATTAGGACAATTGGGACAGTGTTCACAGACGATCGGAATATAGTGGGTTCAGTGATTATTTGAACCTCTGTGGTTGGAGACATCTGTGTGATCTGTATGATCTGTGCGATCTGCTAAGTGGCTCCAATTTGATGTCTTCTGGAAATTGAGTATAGTTCGAGAAGATTCTAAGGAGCTCAGAAGGATTGATCCTCTTAGAGGTATTTCTTGGAGAAGTTTTGTTGGTTCAGTTGCGGCCAGGATCTGTGTGACGAGCGGATCCAGTACGATGTTCTCTGGAAACTGGCTTCGCTTTGAGAAGATCGCGAAGGAGGTCTGGGGAGATTACGATTAAAGGAATCTATTGAGAGTGTCCTTAATAGATATCCCTGATCTTGATCTTAGGGAACAATTCTCGCACTATACTCTCCAAAAAGGCTGATCATTTACTAGACATCCTCTATCTTCATCTTGGAAGAGTCTAAAAAATTCGCTTGAAATGTTTCTACGCCAAATGTGACCACCCCATAAAGCATCCGACCCACCTACGGTTCTCTAAAAAGTGTTGGTTCCCATGCCTATCAGAAAAATAACGGAAAAAGAAGATAATCGTGTGTTCTACAGCTGCTGAAAGACTGATCAAAATTAGGGTCTCGTGCAGAGGGTGGTCGACGAATGTCGAAGGGTTAGCCAGGCCGGTAAAAGGCCTTGATCGGAGTAGCATAAGCTGCGCCATAAATGGCGATCACTGCCGTCTCGAGTTGCCTGGGTCCCCCGCCCTTGCCACCAGGCAAACGCTTTCTACAGAAGTCCTCGAAGAAATTGTCCTCGACGTACAAGAGCTTTCGGGACCCGGCGGTGGAGGCCTGGCTGCCGACCGGGATCTTCGACATGTCCAGGACGAGAACTAGTCCCAGGGACACCGTGGATAAGCCACTATTCGCAACAGGGGCTAGCAATTTGTTCCGAAGTTGTTCCGAGGGCAACCTGGCCGCCCGCAAAACCGCGCCGCTGTCCGCTACTCCTCTCGATAAGTGTATCCAGGCGATTTATGGCAGTTGGAGGAACCTTATGCACCGTAAGTGTAACGCTCTCTTGCTGGCGTCCGACTAATCGACGGTGAATATAGGCCGAATAAATTAGACGACGGCTGCCGGCGATGGCAGCCTCTCGGAGTCATTAAAATCGGACCTTTTTCCTTTTTCTGGGCCCCGAGGAGAGCTCAGAAGAGCCTTGAAGGTCCTTGAAGGGACCCTGAGGACTTGGCGCACCGTGGGTCGTTGCCATCGAACGCCTAAGAGTATTTTAGTTCATTGTTGGCTGGGAGATAATGTTAAATTTGGTGCCAGAACTCCTTTTTTTTTAAATTGCTTTTTATGGGACCTTCACCAATGTGTTCGTGGTGTTTTTCCGAGTAAAATGAGTAGCCGCGGTGAGTGAAACCTCGATTATTCGAACGGCTCCGATTGATGTGTCATCCGAATGGTATCATTTTACTCTGAAAAATGTCACGGACATGATGGTAAACGCTTTTATTTATTTTTATTTATTTTTATTTAATCGAGAACGTCATTAACGCCAGTTCAACGAAGTGCAACTAGATTTTAAAAAGAGCACAGAATCGTTTCGAAATGATCGTCGCAAACTACATTTCGGTTCATCGCATAATGCGTACATCTTTCTCTGGGACTAGAATGGGCAAGAATAAATAATCAGGCCATAGACAATCGTGGAATGAATTGAATTCGACTTTCAGGTTAATTCACCGACGCGTTCGATTGGATCGCGAAAGATTCTAATGTAGCAATCATTGGACTTGAAGAAGAATTACTATTCAATGAACTGGGCGTTACTTAATCTTTTCTCGCCCGGCCTACGTAATGTTAGGAGGATTGGAATGCATGGAAAAATCAATGGACACATACATAGTCAATGAAGAACTGAACTTTTTATTTATTATCTTACGACGCGGAGGAGTATTTATGAATCAATGATGACGTGGAATGAATTTCAGTTCCGAATGATTGCTCGCGGGACGGAATATATTACTGTCATCAAGCAGATAATTGACATGCATCGTTTTTGTACAACGAGGTGACACTGTTGCCTTATTTTCTGCAGCTTCGCTCGAATCTTATTCCGTTCGTGATCTATATTCAAGGATATTTTTACCGGTGATCAACTTAATATTTTTCATTGAGAAAAGGTAATATAATCATACAAAAAATCTTCGCTCGAATCTTATTCTGTTCGTGATCCATATTCATTTTTACCGATGATCAACTTAATATTTTTCATTGATAAAGATAATATAATCATACAAAAAATTGTGGAATCTATATGTCCGGCGATTCTTCTTCAAAGAAATTACCAAAGTCATTGGTTTTCTACTGTTCAACAGTTTTCGCTCGATTCAAGTTCGATGTATTATACATAATATAAAATATTTTTAACGGTGATCGAATTAATATTTTTTCTTTAAAAAATTTCTATACGTTCTTGGGATGTGGACGAATGTGCCAGTAAAATTTGAGATCGACGCGTGGAATGGTTGTTCTTTAAAAAATTACTGAAGTGTTCCCTTTTCACCGTGACGGTTGGCAGTCCGCTTAAAAAGGACGCGGTCTGATCTCAGGTTTTCCATGTTAGCGTTGTTAATTGGACGATTTTCGTGCAATCTCTTCGCCGAACTTCTGACACACTTGTCCGAGCTTCTGTCTGACAAGTCGTCACGCTGCCTGCCGTAAACTCGTTGACCCAACAGGTGTATCTGTCGTAGACCGGGTACACACGGATCTGCTCTCGAGGTAGTCCGTCTACCTGCGGCGTTCGAATCCTTTCATGGGATTCTAAACACCGATTATTATACGGGGTGTCTCTCTAATTTAAATCGGACCTCAAACATGACCGAATCAATGTCAAACGTCAACACACCATCAAATCTCAAGCGATTAAAAAAATTAAAATGAATTTTCTCGACCATGCAATCTGTTACAGGAATTTTATTTGATCCATCATTTTCCTTTATTATTATAGGTAAAATTATTATTATCATAGATCGCAATAGAATTGAAAGACAACATTCTTGTGTTCGCTACGATATTACTGGAATCAGTAGTTAAATTCCACATGACCTAATACTTAGGATATTTTTAATAGAACCTATCGTTTATGGGGCGATAGCGTGTTTGTGTGTTAACTATAACGGCGAGTACACGACGCACTGGCTCAGTGAAAGTTCTAATAATATCTCGATAAGTAATAATTTCAGGCCGTGTATGCCATCGCACTTTCTCAGTGAGGCTGCTGAAGTTCTTTCTGAAACAGTAAATCCCTCGATCTTTCCTCTCGATGCGCGAAAAATCTTGTATAGTTAACTACGTTATGCTTTGCACATTCAGTTGTTAAATTTAGCGTTTAAATTTATTCCAGCAAATGGACGAAGAACACAATTTATACGACAATTTTTACACTCGATATTTTAATTGGAAATGTATAAACAGAAAATTGTTCAAGCATCGATTAAATTTCGAGATGCCTTCGCGTTCAATTTGATGAATGCAGTTCGAAAGTCTTCGATTTGATAATATTTCAGCAAAGCACAGATACTAAAAAGTGTAGGTCGTGTATACTTTTAAAAGATTTAAAAAGATTTTCTTTTTCGTGGGGCCGTTTGTTTCAGCGGGCATTTCGGAATGCACCGCGATCCTTTCAAAATTGAGGAGGACAATAGTTTAATATTTAAAACTCTCAAAGTAGCGAGTCTTTTTGAAATTGGGTACCACAATAGCGTGTATTACTGCTGCGATATTAAACTTGCAAAGTAGAGAATCTCTTTCTTCGGTCGTTTGCCCGAACGGGCAATTTATGCTGCTCCCCGGAGCACGGTTTCGATTCCATAAAAATCTAGAACATCAATAGCAACTTCTATCGTCTCGATGTTAAACTTACAAAGTAGACGGTATCCATTTATCTGCGGTCTCCAAAGCCTCCCACTCTACCTCCATCAAAATCGAGTACACGAACAGCGTGTTTTGTCGCCTGATCAAACTTGCAAAGTGTAGAATCTCTTTTTTTCCGAGGTCATTTGCCCGTGGGGGCAATCCGGAGCGCTCCCAGGTCAAAGAGCGTCGGATGGGCCCTAGGACAGTCAGCCAGCTAGAAAGACACTGTGGCACTCGCGTCCTTTGTGTCCGTTCGCTGTATCATCATCTTGCGGCGACACCGTTACGTCAGCAAACGCTCGCCCATACGATTGCCTGTCGCAGCACCATCGTTCAGCTTGCCTCTGCCAATCACCATTAACAGCGCTCGTATAATACGATCGCATCATACGAACGGTTAGCCCCGTGCTGCACACACCAGCCTCGAACACTCTGTTTCGAATTCTTCGTCGCTCTGCTCTCTCGTCTAACGAGCCTAATGTGCCAATAAACGCTGATCGTTTCGAAATTTTCGGTGCCAATTTTCTCAATTGATTATGCCCCGCCGCGAACCACTCAAAACCCTCAATTTACCGATCACTATACCTGAAGACATGCTACGGTTCTTCAACCCCGAAAAATCGAATTCTTTACGTTCTGCTAATTTTTCAAGCATCATGAAATGTAATGACTGCGGATTTTTATGCATTTATACAGAAATTGGCAGGGAGAAATATAAAACAGCGAAAGATTAGAAAAATCCAAGAATATTGTTATGATGTTTTCAATGTAAAAAATCCATTAAGGGATGAAGTGAATTTTTATTCAACTCCTGCTGCCCAAAATCGTTGCAAAATATCTTTATTTTGCATAAAGATCCGAGTTTAGTAACGAATTACTACCTGTTCATATTTATTAATACACACTATTATTAATAGCAGATTGTTCATCAATTGAAATAGTTTTGACACTACTAATAATAAGTGAAAAAAATCATTCTTTATTTATTACTTACAAAAATGTCTCCAGATTACACAAGATGTTCGTTTCGAACAATGCCTACTCAAATGTTCCATTCACTAAATGTATGCAAATTCTTTACGTTTTGCTAATTTTTCAAGCATCATGAAATGTAATGAATAGACAGCGGATTTTTATGCATTTATACAGAAATTGACTGGGTGAAATATAGAACAGTGAAAGATTAGAAAACTCCAAGAATATTGTTATGATGTTTTCAATGTAACAAAATCTATTAAGAGATGAGGTGAATTTTTATTCAACTCTTGCTTCCCAAAATCGTTGCAAAATATCTTTATTTCGCATAAAGATCCGAGTTTAGTAACGAATTACTACCTGTTCATATTTATTAATACACACTATTATTAATAGCAGATTGTTCATCAATTGAAATATTTTTAACACTGCTAATAATAAGTGAAATAAATCATTCGTTATTTATTACTTACAAAAATGTCTCAAGATTGCACAAGCTGCTCGTTTCGAACAATGTCTACTCAGATGTTGCATTAACTAAATGTATATAATAGTTGAAAAAGATGGAGAGTGGTGGTTCCCTGGCAAGTATAAGGTGTGGGAACGAGGAGAAGGAACATAAATACTGGTTGAACGAAGAAGAGGAGAAATGTGAGCCGTGTGGCGAAGAAGAAGGGACGCAGGAACATTCGATACAGCGCGGCAGCAGGATAATACAGGATAAAGAACCGATGGGGGCGGAGGATTAGAGTGGCGGTTAGGGTCTCTTCCTACCTTGTCGGTGCTGAAAAATAACGCTACTTTTGGGAATTTTTTTTAACAGAACCGATAAACATTTCAATTTAAAATTTTAGCTGGATTTAGCAGTCTTTGGAGATCAAGAAAGTATTTTCTCTTTGCTAAAAGATCGATTAGGGTGCCTGTTACGAGACCGTTATAAGTTATAGAAAAATAACACGATTTTTGGGAATGTTTTCGAACAGAACCGATAAACATATCAATGTAAAATTTTCTGACTGGATTTAGCAGTCTTTGGAGATCAAGAAAATATTTT
>CM052204.1:6828915-6862171 GCA_028455805.1 Lasioglossum figueresi
AACATAGAATTTCTTATTCATTTTTCACGTTGCCTCGACTGTTCAAAATTGTTGCGACATTCGCCATTTTTTTTGGAATGGAACTAATCAACGTATCAAGTTGAAAATTAACAGGCGCTCAAATTTAATCATAAACATAGAATTTGTTATTAATTTTTCACGTTTCTTCGAAAGTTCAAAACTGCTGCGACATTCGTAATTTCTTCCAATGGAACTAATCAACGTATCAAGGTGAAACTTGATGAGCTTATCGAACAATCTTTGAAGATATGCGATTAACAATAGAGTTATTAGAAAATTTTCATTTCCTGTACGTTCTAATTCCAAGAGGGCTGCGATCTAATATTGAATAAGTACTAAGTCAATAAATAAATAAGCCATTACAGCAACGTGAGCGGTAAGCCAGTTCCGTTAATGCAGTTAAAGTAGGAAGCAATTCAATAGGGTCTGTATGACCAAACGACCCCCACCATCTAGCCAGTTAAACGTTCTTCTAGTCCCCTTTAGACAAGGTTTGATTCTGCTAACTCTCAGACGCATTAGAAAATTCATTTTCGCAAGGCACATTCGCAACAGAACAATACACATAATCCGATACGTAGTTTGTTAACAATTTAAGCCTCTTTTTAAACGCAATTCTTATCCCTTAACACTCGAGTGGCGCCTCTGAGGCGTCGCTAAAAATTGCTGTACTATTATTTAAAACATTGTTTACATTATTAAATATGTCGGTATCTAACCAATTACTAAACATTTAAGTATTGTATGAGGTATCGTATCAATTTCATATCTACCAAATTTAAAAAATCATAGAGAATGGAAATATTCTTGGTCGGAAGAAACGTTTGATTTTCGAGTTAAAATTGCTCCGAGCGCAAAGGGTTAATTCTAAAAAGAAAAGCAGATTTTACGTTGAAAAGAACTCTTTCTACTAATGAAGACACAGTTGACCTTCGCAATGTGTAAGTTGACCATCAGAATATATATTCCTTGAAATCATACAATTTTCGTTTGAAACTTTCCTTGTCACCAACGGTTTGGTAGATACTTGAACAGGACACCCGGTATGCTTATGGCAGTCTACATATATTATTATTGTCAGTTATCATTCTGCATATTACTTATCGTGTTACAACAGTCCACGGCTCGACCGAGTTAACTCGGATGCGAGAAGGGTAACCGCGGCCTAAGCAGCCCCGGTCGCAGCCGATAATAATAATAATAGGAATGGTCGCATAAGTGATTGAATAAGAAAGAGGATATTATTATTTGTTTGCAGTTGGCGGCATGAACCGGCCGTCCAAAGCAGTAACACAGGCGAAGAAAGTGGCACCGCCGGCTGTACCCGACGTGTTTCGACATTCCGGCTCCTCTTTTGGTTCCGCTGGTTATGCGAGCAGCGAGGATAGCTGTTTCCTGCCCGGAAGTGGTCCTGGAGGAACTGCGGACGATGGTTCGTACGGGATGCCCTCTGGAAAAAGTCCCGGACCGATTTTCACTCATCCTGGATTCGCTTTCCCTGCGGTCGTCGGGAAATACGCCCATGCCGAGGACCAAGGTAATTCATCTCCAACAAAACAAAAAAACTAGCCAATCCTAATGCTGAATATACACTCCCGTCCATAAATCACCGGACACCTATTCAAATTTCTATGCAGACGATTTTTTAATTATTAAACAACCTATATTATGAAATAAAAATGGTACTTACTAATTCGATCTAATGCAAAGAACATGTAAATCAAATCTGACCAAAATATATTCGACATTTTCGAATTTTTTAAAATTCAAGCCGGGTAATTGTTTTCTAGAGCTGTCCATAATCATCCCACAATTTCTCAATCTCTTTTTTCCCTACATTTATTCAAATAGTATATGTACATTTAATTTTACATTTAACCCTTTTAGAGCCGGACGAAAAAGAGGTGCTTATGCCAAGATAACTGGCCGAATTTTACGATTTTACTAGGATTTGGAAAAAGGCTCGAAAACCAAATGAAAAGCAATATTTACATAATTCCAAAAGCAGTGTACACTAATTTTTCTATATTCATTGAAAGTTTCACATTAAGTGCGGGCCGATATATCGGCCTCCGGCACTAAAATGGTTAAATATTATCATACAATAGCTACATCTAATTAAAATAAAACAATAAAATCAAGCTGGAAGCTTGTATTCTTTAATTACCATTTTGATTTATGGACGGGTGTGTACCATAGCAATCACACTGTCAAAACGACGGGTTCTGACATTTTAACACTATTCCTACCGACGCTTCGCGTATACTTATTTCTACCGCGATCGGTCAAATGACCGGTCTTTCGCACAACTTATATTTTTGAATATAGAATTAAGATGATAGCCAATTTGACAGTATTTGAATTCGTGAGAAGACGTCTAGGCATCCCTTTCGGCTGTGATTTTATATATTTTACAGTCATGGTAGACGGTGTTGGAAAATCCGAGGTTCTGGACCGCTTCGGATAACAATCAGGCAAATAAACACTGCAAGGCCGATAGGCGAGCGAGAACTGTAAACACTTAAAAGTGCCGTAAAGCAGTCCCTGGATGGCACTTTTCGGCTAAAATCATGCCACAGCTGCATTACCTTTCGTTTGTAACGACCTTATAGTTTCGGAATTGAGTCTTCGAGAGAATACTATTACAAAAATATATAAATCGTTCTAATAATAAATGACTGGTCGTGGTAGGTAAGACAGACCGCAAATTCTCAGAAAATAAACAATAAAAAAAAGAAGTGAATATTGAAAAATGTATTATACGTATATTTGAGGAGAAGTCGTGAAGTTTAATGACGATTCAATTACGTTGTATATAGGAAAATCTAATCGAAATTTAAAAAACAGTCATATTTGACCGGTCGTTCTAGGAATAGTGCTAGAGCTGTCTAATCATAATCATCCCACAATTTCTCAATCTCTTTCTCCCAACATTTATTCGAATAGTATATGTATATTCAATTTTACATTTAAATATTATCATATAACAGCTACATCTAATTAAAATAAAACAATAAAATCAAGCTGGAAGCTTGTATTCTTTAAACACCATTCCGATTTATGGACGGGAAGTGCACCATAGCAATCACACCGTCGAAACGACGGGTTCTGACATTTTAAATTCACGATTATCGACATGGTAAACGTTAATGTCTTTGCTAATGATATTTCGTTTTTTATTGTAGGAATCGACATGACTCAGAGCCCCGGAAGAGACAGTCCAGGCAGTTCAGGATCAGGTTCTGGTTCCAGACATTCTACAGCTTCATTGGATTCCGGCAGAGCCTCCGGATATCACCTGGGTCCCAGGGGACCCGGTGCACTCGCTTCGTCTCCCAGATGCTCCATAAGCTCGCTCGGCAGCCATCCCGACAGACCGGCGGATCTTGACGTCGTTCATGCTTGGCTGACCGAACTCCAATTCGAGGAATACTCTCCTTTGTTTGCTTCAGCTGGTTATGATCTTGCTACTATCACGCGCATGACGCCGGAGGACTTAACAGCCATAGGTACACAAACTCTCGAGCAAAACAGACTTTTGTCACGTTCACGGAAAAACCATTATACCTCGTGCTAGACGCTATCCTTGAAACATAAAAATCTCTAAAAATCACAAAATGATGTACAAAAATTAATGTACATAACACAAAGTGTCATTACCGTTTCTAGAACTGTAAAATGATTTCCGAGAGTAAATACCGTTCAGCTGTTAACAAGGGACGTTGATGAAAAGCGTGTTTTGCACGATCAGAGACACGGTGATATTATGTTGGTGCATACGAGATGTCCGATTTTTAGCAATGACATTAAACAAACGCAACTTTGCACCCAATGTATTCCATCTAAAAGTTTCAAGTTTCTTGATCGTATTACGGTAAAACTAAGATGTTATGGTCATTCGCGTTTTTCGTTTACAAGATTGCTATGACCGCAAGTTAATTGATCACCACATTTTGACCAAAAATCACATAAACGTTACTTTTCCAGGCATACGAAAGGAATACGCGACAGTCGCGTTGATTGACGTTGAAATAAACTTGATTTGAAAGTAGAATTATACATCTGAATTAAAATTGAACATAGGTTATTAAGGATTCGCTTTGTACCTGAAAGTTTTATATAATAAACCTATAGACTGTAACAGCATTTCTTGATCGAAACGTTTTGTAAGAGTCGCATTCTAAAATCGGACATTTCATATGCAACAACCTAATATTCGCACGTTCCTCTGGCCGAGGTAATACGAGCGACTATTCCTCTCTGGGAAAGGTACAAACAGTGACACGAAAGTCTGCCACTTGAAGGGTGTATATTCCCCTTTCTTCTTCTCAACGCGTCTCTAGCTGTCTCTTACCTGGAGGCTGGAAGGTGCATTACACGAGCACGGGAGAAGGATGAGGAGAGACGTGCCTCCCCTCGAGCGGCAGATTTTCATGTCATTGATTATACCACCAGCACTTCTGTATATCTGTGTCTGGCTGCTTCTTGTCACTCGTGCCTCCGCGCACTGCCTGTAACGGGAATTATTTGACATACAGGACAGATATGAGATATCCGAGGCTTTCATGGCCCCGGCTGCCTAGCATAGTACTTTTGGATGCAAGCCATACAGCCCCCCTTCCCTTCTCCTTTTTGGAACATGATTTTATTGTTTCGCATGGCGGTGCAGCTGGCTTCATCTGGATCTGCTGACGCGCGCGCGACATTGATATCTCCTCTCATGCCACAGATCATTTAGTACCAGTCACGGTTCTCTTGATTAGCCATCTGGCCTAATTAAAAAAAAATTCGTAACAGAGATACCTTCTTATCTGACTGTTCCATCTATTGCGTGATCTCCGCTGAATCGTTCTCATGCATCTTTTGTCAGTTTGATGAGTAGATTGCGGATTCTTATGCAAAGTAAAAATATGATACATCGATTGCGATCGACTTTTTTTTTGTGTATAAGTTTGTATAAATTGGCGAATGGCTGTCCGAGATTAATTGGTCTTCGCGTGTTGGCAGGAATTAAGAAGCCGAACCACAGAAAGCGACTGAAGGCAGAAATAGATAATTTAAACATCGGTGACGGTTTGCCGGAGCACATTCCTGGCTCTCTGGAGGAGTGGCTTAGACTTCTACGACTCGAGGAATATCTTGGCGCTCTACATCAACAGGGTATGCGCTCGGTCGAAGACGTAACGACACTCACTTGGGAGGATCTCGAGGATATTGGTATTGTGCGGCTGGGCCATCAAAAGAAGTTATTGTTAGCTATTAAGAGAGTCAAAGATATCCGCGCCGGTAAACGTATACAGCCGCTCGATCTTGCCCGGTTACCGCCTCATCCTGGCCAAACACAGGTACTCTAACTCTACATCATTCATATTTATAATAGAAATGGAACAACTCTGTCCAATTACAATTATACAGAATATTATTATTTTTTCTTATGTATATCAATGGAATTGCATTTTCAGGACGTAGTGATTCAACGGGCAGGTCCAGATCTGCCATCCCCAGACGAAGACTGTTCGTCACCAGTCCTGAGGTCTTTCCAAAGAGGAGGAAGCGACACAACGTCTGGCACCGCATGGAGAAGTATGTACGCTGCTTTGCCAACCGATTACAACATGGTTGGGCGAGCCGGTTCGCGAGGAAAGTCCTTGGAGAGCTTAGAGGACGCGCCCCTCGGGTATCCACCATCGCCGGCACCTTCTGCGCATCCTCAGCCCATCGAATGGCGTCCACGTAGCTTCGAGGATGGCGATCTGACTCCTACAAATGACAATTCGATCGTCGAAGCCGGCGGTGGAACGCTTCCACGTCCTAGACATTGCCTTGTTCGTCCAAGACCCGTTGCTAAGGTAATCATTGCACTCCAGGAGGTAGTGCAGCAAAGTATTTTCTGTCGTACACTAAGTAGTTTAGGATCTGTACAGGCGCTTATATGTTTCGATGTTATCTGGTCTCGATTCCCTAAATCAGCGGTTTCCAACCTTTATGTTACTACGTCTCCCTGAAAACATTTTTTTTGGGCGCCTCCCTACGTTAGACACGTTTTAAATAATAAAAACTTTATTACAAAAAAATGAAAATTTCAAATTTTTCATTTAGCGAATGCTCGATTATTTTGCAGATTATAATATAATGAAATGACTTGGCCCGGCTTGCAGGTCGCCGCAACACCGGGGCAGTTCAAATCACTACCGAGAGACTTCGACAACAAGTATCAACTGACATACGGACTCGAAAGCAGTCCACATCTTCCAAAACGTTGTCCCCCGTCTCCCCCAAGGCGTCAAAGTTCTAGAGAAAACAGTTCTTCGGTTGTTGGCGTTGGGGGACCGCCGGTCGGCGACGTTGTGATAGATTGCAGCGGACCAGTACCAACCGCGTCCTGCGAGGATCACCACATGCATCATCATCAACATCATCATTTGCTCCATCATCCCTCGCCGCCGCCACCAGCGCCTGCAGCTGCACCGTCAACACCGCCGCAGATGAACCGGCCGCCTTCTTCCATGTCCCGTTCTTGGGGAAGTGTCAGCGCTAACGTGAACGAGGAACACGAATTGATAGCTACTCTTGCTTTGCAACACCGTAATGGTTCTGACGCCAGCTTTAAGGTACTTCGTTGTTAGGATACCTTCTTATTACAGACCTTTGTACAGGTTGTCCCAGTTGGAACATCTCACTGATAATAGAGAAAAATGTCAGGGGAAAAGTAATTAGTACTCTGCGGATGTTTATGCAAAATGAATATTGATTAATTACATGATACTACTTTTTAATGCTACAGTGCCGGACAAAATGATAGGAAATTTGATGTATTTGTATATTTCATATAACACAATAGGATATATGTACATATTACACGCCCTGTATATTAGATATATCCTTCAAAGTATCCATATAGAATTGCAAGTTTGTATCTTGTACACAAAAGAAATTAGAGAAAATAATGTATAGAGAAATATTTTGTGGAATAGTAAAAACACCTTTTCCCTGTGTAACATCTACCAAGCGATTAGGAATTGATTTAAACAATTTTTTAATACGTTTTTGTCTTAAAAGACTCCAATTTGTAACAATACTTTGTTTTATGTAATATGTACATGTATCCTATTGTGTTATACGAAATATATAAATACATCAAATGTCCTGTCATTTTGTCCGGCACTGTAGATTTACAGAACGTGTAAAATGGCTAAAAATTTGGATAGACACATATTCTCGTTGATTTCTCAGTGCTCTGTAAGTCTAGTGTTATCGAATGTCGTGTCTTTTGCAGTCAAGCTCCAGCACAGAATCAGATTCGCTTCCTTTCGCGAACGAGAACGCCGGAACAATAAAGCAGAGGTCCGCGCGAGCTCAAGAATATGCGAACAACGCCGGTAACAACATGCAGAGCCACATGATGGGCCATCATACTAGCAGCACCGAGCCAGCGGACGTGTTAAACGACATCGGCAACATGCTAGCGAATCTCACCGACGAACTTGATGCCATGCTCGAGGAAGAGAAACGCCAGGGTCTGAATTCGTAATCGCCATTGTCTCCGTCATCGTCTTCTTTCGAATCGCGTTATCCTAAACGTTGGCTACAAGAAGAACATACACATACACACATACAGCTTCTGCTGCGACATATATTCTTCTCTCACAGTTTGGCGCATGTAACGAGCGAACGCCTCGTTGTTTGCAACATTCGTATAGAAATGAATTCGTGTACGAATTTCTTGAGCTCTTTGACACTTTGCAACGATCTTTCAAACGCGAGCATACCCGGCGCTGGACATAAAACACTCATTACGTTTCATTGCATTAACAACTACAACACACGTTACATTACACAGAAAAAGAAGATACTGCTATCCTGTTATATCATTGTATGAGTTAATGTAGTGGGATTGTGTTCCTCCACCGCCGTATTTTTATCGTATCGACTCGTTTAAACGATCCCTTCGTTTATTGTTTTATTTTCTTTATTTTATTTTATATAGATCAAAGCTTCTTATTTTTCTACAAACGTATTGCGAACTTTTTCTCATGAAGTTTCCAGAGACTTAAACGTTAAACGATCTTTGTGATTTCATTTGCTTCATGTACTTATTACTATTATTATAATTATTCTTATTCTTATTATCGTACTGCTTTAAATTGTTCTCTTTATGTTCTCTCGGAAGACCCCCCTCCCCGTTAGTATCGCGAGACCACGCCTACCAGGTTTCCGGCAAGTTATTTTGTAATTTAACGACGAATCATCGCACGGAAGAGAATAACACGTGAAATAATGTTTAACGAATAAGTATGAGTAATACTTATGCCTTATGAAAAAAAAGAATAACTATGAGAAACATAAATGTAGTTTAGTTCCATATACTAAGGTTTACACTACACTTACACAGCACAAAGACTGATGTTTCTCTGGAAATTTCATTACTATGAAACATGTATACATTCCAGCTAGTATATTTCCTTTTCCACTTCCGTCCTTTGCTAAAACGATAGCATGTTAGATTGGGACCTTCATAACTGTTGGACTGTTAGACGTTTTTGAAGTTAGTAACGGTACAGAGAGAAAGAGAAAGAGAAAAAGAGAGAGAAAGAGAAAGAGAGGAGTCAAATTCCGTGTCCCCTTTTCCAAAAAAAAAAAAATGAACGTAATTCTTCCAATAACTGTCAATGAAGAATATTACCGAATCGAGTTGTTTTTTGATAATGGAGCATAATTATATAATTATATAACTTCGCCTATATTGTGGTACAATTTCTATAAGAGTGTATGATAGTTTATACAAACGAAAAAGAAACAAAAAAAGAAAGAAGTAAAGAAATTGACATCTTCCATTAATTGAACTTCGAATGGGTTCTCCGTGTAAGACTGAGAACGGAGCAGAGCATAGACATTTCGACTGCCAATTGAATTTTATGGATGAGATATACAGTTCAACGCAGAGAGAAACATAATGCGCTCTGTACGCCAATTAACATTTTACGTTTATTATCCGTACTAATATAGTGATGTATGTAAACTCACTATTGTTATATGGTGCACAGAAAGGGAATACCGTGCGGAATATTTGCTAGTTTCCGCATCTACGTGAAATCAAAGTAATCATAGTAGTGGAATGTTGTCGATACAAAGTGTTCAGGTGCCCCCCGCCCTATCCCTTAACTCCAAGTATGATGCTGATATGTACCGAGACTTGTGCGTCAAATTTTATGCGTACAAACTATTATATGACAGTTTGTGTATATGCACGCGCATCCGTACGTATGTTGCGTATATACATTTATATATGATATTCGGAAACGAACACAGAAATCGATTCTCGACGTTCCAAGCATTTTTCAATGTATACACAGTATTTCTATTGTTTTTTTCTCGTGAAATTGCTTTATTTACTTGTACCGCGTTTTTGTTGTCAGTGTGGCGACAGTATTTATGCATTGGGTTGGTGCAAAATAATAAGGATTTTTGTTTTCGAATTTTACAGCTATAAAAATTAGCCGATAATAAACATATAACGTTGAGGTAAAGTGTCACTTCAAAAAAATCGCTGAAGTTTAAACTGATGAAAGTCAAAATTATTTTTGCGCCAGTCCAATAATATTAATTCGCAAAAAAAAAAGAAACTGTTCGCGTGTGTAGTCGAAATGTTTTATTATTTTGTATATGCATCGTAGAATACTCTTATATAAATGTATATAGAGTTTCAGAGGGACATTTAAATAGCGATTAGATGTTTTACAATTCGATTAAGAAGTACGAACTTGTTATTGTCTCCGTACGAATCAGTTTCATAGTTAGAAACACACGCATAAATCAGTAAACAAAAACGAAAATAATGAATTGCAGTGAACGCGCGATTATATTATCATTCCTCTGATGTTTTATTCTTAATCGATAAATCCATGGGTCGTTAATTATATTCGAATCCAATTATGCTATATTATAACGACGAAAAAAAAATAAAACATGAACATGTGGTAGAATATATACAAGATTTTGAAATAAACTTAAACGAAAAATAAAAAAACACACTTAGGTTAATCGATTTAAACATCAGGGCTGCGTTATTGGCGGCCCGCAGACTTGTTAACTATTATAGGTATATAGTAGGTATATATATGTACCTGGTTGGTATATATATATATTATATATCAGTTTAAGCAGTGTACTTAGGGAAAAAAATGTTCTGCGGTGCTGCAACTTTTACGAATCTTCTTTTGCATATCCTTCTTTTTTCTACGTTCGATTATTCATTGTATATCTCTACATTTATTACAAATAAGTCGGTTTTATCGTTTAAATCGCGGACAATTGACCGGAAAGGCAGCGCAAATTTTTTATACGCATATACAGATGCTTTATAATGTTCGATTGTGACGAATAAAACAAAACGTGCTTGAGCACATTTTTAATTAATTACCGGTGATGCTAACGCACTTAGTTATTAATTATAAGAGTATTGACTTGCGTTTGTTCGTATACACTTAATTCGTATAAAATGATCGGATCCCCGACGAAGAGTTATACTGACTATAATTGTAAAAGTGTTTTTATATTTATGATAAATAGTTATTTTAAGTTCTAGACGAAACAAAACGGCGACGAGCGTTGTTAATGTTAAGGTTACGAATCAGGTGCAAAACACGAGTATTTATAAAAAAAAAAAGTGGAAAAACTAAACTGTTCGAGATGAAAGGTGTGCGGAATCAATTCACAGTCATGTTTGGGATACTATGTATTTTATACAAAAATAATTAACAGTGAAAAATTACAAGATCACGACGACGATATGAATATCGATAAAGAGAGCTGCGATCAACTAACGGGGATGTAGATAATTAATAAAATATTAGCAGAAAATGAAAGAAACGTTTTATACGAACACCATGTGATCGATACTAACAATCTTCTATTTTTTTTTTTAACAATTAACAGACACAGCAGGAGGGAACGCACACTGCCGACTTTTTATACCTAAATAGTAGGTTCATATTGTCGCAATGCGAAAAAAAAAAGAATTTCGAAATTTTTACTAGTTCACAAAATACCGCCTACTCGAGGGACATTTAAAACCATTGAACGAGCATGATCACGACTGATAATAGTTCTAACCCCCCGATTTGGATGTGTTTTGATTACGATTTGCGCACGATGAATGCTTTTATTATATCGTCGAACGTATTGTTTTAAGCAAATCAGGCTAAAAAGACAGTAACCTATTGTTGAGAGAGATAATTCTGGTATTTATTAAAAAAAATTAAAAGTCGATTCAAGCGTCGAAGCTATATATACTGATTTTGTTACTTAAAATAGTACGTTTGATCGTTTAATAAACATGATGTATTAGAAATTTAGAGCTGTTTGTAGCACGACTCTCCCCTAAATTAGAGAAATACTTGTATCTTCCACTGTTTTCGATTCACTTACTGCCTTTTTTATACGAACAGTCAATAACCGATGATTGATGAAGTGAATTAACAAATTCAATTATACTGGCTGGACTCTTTTGGCAGCTATAACTCAAAATTCCTAAAGGCATTGCTTCTACGTGGTGTATACATATTATACATACATAAATATTATATAAATACAGAATATAGATATGAATATACGTTTATATTCATATTTCTATTAAATTTTAGTCATAGTTTTTGTACAAACGTTTGTGTCGCTGCAGTTTTTGTTCAGCGGAATCAGTACTCGCCTAACTGCATTTTATTACAACTTATTCCCCCGATGGCCCCCTCCTATTTTCCATGTTCATTTATACATATAAATATTATATATATATATATCATTTGATTTATCGATTATGATGCTTTCATCATAGTTCTTTGAATAAAACATATTATTAAACTTAGTTCTTAATGTTATTTAGCATTCACCTTTAAAATATACTTTATTATTTTTTATTGAATAGGATTCTACATCAAACATGTCAAACTTATGTCACATATTAACAAATATAATATGAAATGAAAGCACTGACTTGTTATCCCTCTCTAATGATCATCTACAAAATAAAGAATCAGTAGTGAACGTATTTCAAAGACTTTTTAATTTAACAGAATTAATTCATTTCGTCTGACAGCACGGAAAAAATTTATTAATCTTCGAGGAGTTAAAGTAAATTTTTTCAAATATCCTATCTGCACCTATTCCCCAGGAGAATCAATTCTTATTTTTAAATTTCTAGTATGTTAATACAATTAGTTTGAGATTGCAATTCATTCACCATAAAGTGCATTCTTCCAGCTTCAATTTAAGCTATTAAACATTAAAAAATTTGAACGGGAAAGTATTAAATTTTATTTTTTTGTTTAAGCAAATGATTCTTGCCGTTTTTCCCATAAGACTCAGTGTTAATTCCGGCAAGAATCATCTGCTCCTGTAAAATGTTTGTACAGCGCCAATTCATGCAGCGGCAAAACGCTCAAACTTCTCGCCAAATGTTACCGACAGAGCAATCGAGGCGGCGATCCTAGCGGCAAATTGTCGAAGCTCGTCGGTAATTAGTACCACCAAGATCCGCTAGATGGCGCTTGCAGTATCATTCGAAAATTTTTAGCATTGTCGGTAAATTTGGCGACAAGTTTGAGCGTTTTGCCGCTGCATGAATTGGCGCTGTACAAACATTTTACAGGAGCAGATGATTCTTGCCGGAATTAACACTGAGTCTTATGGGAAAAACGGTAAGAATCATTTGCTTAAACAAAAAAATAAAATTTAATACTTTCCCGTTAAAATTTTTTAATGTTTAATAGCTTAAATTTAAGCTGGAAGAATGCACTTCATGATAGACTAATTGCAATTTTAAAATAATAACGTACTGAAAAATAAATTTCGGAATTGTTCGTTCTGGGGAATCGGTGCTTGAATGGTTTCAAAGAACTTATATTTTAATACTTTCTCATTGAAGTTTTTAAACGTTTAATAGCTTAAATTGAAGCTGGAAAAAAGTACTTTATGATAGATGAATTGCAATTCTAAAATAATAACGTACTGGAAAATAAATTTCGGAATTGGTCGATGGATTTCAAAGAAGTTATATTTTAGTACTTTCCCGTTGAAATTTTTAAACGTTTAATAGCTTAAATTGAAGCTGAAAGAATCCACTTTACGATAGATGAATTGCAATTTTGAAATAATAACGTACTAGAAAATAAATTTCAGAATTGATCGTTTTGGGGCATCGGTGCTAGAATGGTTTCAAAGAACTTATATTTTAATACTTTCCCGTTGAAGTTTTTAAACGTTTAATAGCTTAAATCGAAGTTGGAAGAATGCACTTCATGATAGACTAATTGCAAATTTTTAATAATAACGCACTAGAAAATAAATTTCGGAATTGATCGTTGTGGGGAATACGTGCTCGAATGGAAGGGTTTCAGAGAAATTATTTGTTTATACTTTCCCGTAGAGAAATCAGCTTTTATCAGCTTTTGAGGGCTGAAAGGACACAAGGGTTGGCTATGAGGTACTTTCACGTTTCTCGACATATTTCACAGAATGATGTAATTTGAAGTTAAGCAGATGCATAGTGAGAGGGTGAGAAAGCAGTTGGGCGTGACGGTCGGCGTCTAGGCAAACGCATAAGTATACATAGATGCAAAATAGATGTAATAAGACAATGGCCATCTTCGGGGCCGTTCTCTATCTCTATCGACGGCTCTGCCCCAATCTGAACGATCCATGTGGTTCGACATCGGTTCGATACTTAAAGGTAACTCCTTCCGTGACATTAAAAAGGCACTCCCAGGCCTCTTGTGTTGCATTGGTCCCTTTGCCCGGCCGTTTGTTGGCGTTTCACACGCCAACGTCGGATGTAGAAACCGTACCGACACGCTGTCTCTTTTGTGCACAGGTCTTTATGAACAGGAACAGATCTTCCTGCCACCTCTGACAATGGGGGCTGCCTGAAATCGAGACGTTCTAATCGCTCCGACATCTTGATACGGAGGACGCGTCCAAAATTGGACCTCGAACACACATATGGCTGCGTAAATACCAGACTCAAACACTTTAACAACGTTTTGATTTATTTTACAGACGCAGGGCAGTGCTCTTCTTTGACAGCTAATGTCAAAAATTCACACCCTAAACGCAACTGTTAGATATATTTTTATTCAATCAAGACTTTCCTATGATTTTTTATTTGGTTTTTATTCACTCGAGACCTTCACACGAGTTTCTCTTTCAAACTAAATCTGCGAAAGGTTTGGGGTAATTCTGAAGTTCTGGCAAAACTCTGTAAAACAATATGTAACTCGTGTGATTTTGATAATTTTGACTTGGAAGAAATCACACGTCTACTTCAAATATCAATAGATATGCGTGCAAAGTCTCAACGCGAGAGGTTCAATAATTTGTCTGTTAAAAATTTCAGTGCACTGTATAAGCGGTCAGGGTCACCGGGTTTGGAATAGTGTTCTGTTAGAGCAGCTGTATGGTCTTGACAGAGCATCAGATACACCACAATCCTCGTTCAGTAGAAAATAAAAATATTACAAAATTTCACCGAATGTCTATTAAATCCATAATCCATATAATCCATGGTATCCATATAGAATTGCAAGTTCGTATCTTGTACACGAAAAAAATTAGAGAAACTAATGTAGACACGTATTGATTTTAGTCGAACAAAATGATAGAACATTATTAAAAAATACAATTGTTCGAACAGAAATATTTTGCTGAATTCCAAATTAATATTTAGTAAAAACACCTTTTCCCTGTGTAACATCTACCATGCGATTAGGAATTGATTTAAACAATTTTTTAATACGTTTTTGTCTTAAAAGACTCCAATTTGTAACAATACTTTGTTTTAATTCCGTTACATCTTTGTAATGTTTTCCATTCTCATAAACGTTTCTTGAAAGTTCTGCCCATATATTTTCAATAATATTAAGATCGGGTGAACTCGAGGCATGTCACATTTTTAGAACTACAATAAGTTTTAACGCATCTTGCGGTATGTATTGCGGCATTATCCTGTTGAAAAATGTGCTTATTTAACGGATCGTCTATTAATTCAAGATATTTTGTGCTGTTTACACGGCCTGATAAAAAATTTATGTCAGTTTTTCACTTCCGCCACCCATTTGTCGACGGCTTAAATATTGTTCTTCTTTCCTTAGATCGTGGAAATAGTAGTTCCAGCCATCAGGACCGTTCAAACTAAATTTCTTTTCATCAATAAATATCACATTTCTCCACTTCTTTTTCCACAAAACATGATCGCGTGCAAACTTTAAACGAGCTTGTTTATGTTCATCGCTTAGAAGAGGTTTTCTTTTTAGTTTTTTTCGTTTAATTTGTTTACTCCTTTGGAGAATACGTCGAACACTTCTTACGTTAGCTGAAACACCTGCTTCTTCAGTGATTTTTCTTGCAGTTCCCTTATAATTAGAAGCTACGCGTAATATGGCCCGTCTGTCGCGTTCTGTTATAACACGAGGTCTGCCAGTAATATTCTTTTTTCCGTAGATGTTCGGATTTTTAAAGAAGTTTTGCACAACGCGACGGCTTCTATTTAATAACTTTGCAATTTTCGAGGTAGATTGATTTTGCGACCGCAATAACAAAATTCGGTCGATCTCACTTTTGTCTAATTGTTTTCCTCGACCCATTTTAACTTTAATGGCACAAATGTTGTAGATAACTGAAAAATTTGCACGTCTGCTTCTAGTCACTGCTGACAGATTACTGCCAGAGTACATAAAAACAGAAAACATTACATGCGTCCTGCCAGAGTACATAAAAACAGAAAACATTACATGCGTCCTGCCAGAGTACATAAAAACAGAAAACATTACATGCATCCTATCAATTTGACCGAGCAAAGTCAGCCCATGATTACACTTCTTCATCTAATATCTTTTGTGTACAAGATACAAACTTGCAATTCTACATGGATACTTTGAAGGACATATCTAATATACAGGGCGTGTAATATGTACATATATCCTATTGTGTTATATGAAATATACAAATCCATCAAATGTCCTATCCTTTCGTCCGGCACTGTATTTGCCCTCTCGAGACTCAACAAGAAATAGTATATAAGACCGCCCAAGAAAATAATGAAGCAGAATCATAACTACAGTCAAACTGTGTGCACCTTTATTTTCTTCCGAACTCACCAATCCTATCGCGTATCCACGGACCGCGTTCGGTTAGTGCTAATTTTGTGTCTGATTGTAAGTTACGTTTTCCCCGTAACGAGTTGTAGGTACAGCATGATCCCGAAAGAAAAAGGGAAATGGGAGGGAGCGGATTGGCCGGTGGCCCGATTGCACGATAGAAAGGGTGAATTCGATCCTGTTTCTCTAACCTTCCTCCTGGATGACCTTACCCGGCTGCTCATCATTCCACAGCACGTTGCGCCCGATTACGATTTGCATAAGACCAGAGAGTACGCGAGCGTGCAGGCAGCGGCGAGTTAGGTCTCGCTCGGGATCGCATACTCGCGGAGCAACATGTGCTTCGACAGTGCCGAGGTCTTGCTTTACGGCCACGATCCGGGTAATACACGATACGGTATAGAGCACTGTAAATTTTCTTCGCATCCTACAAAGATCAAATTAGCCTCGGTTACTCTACACAGACTGTACAGCGTACGGCGTACGTGTACACACGCGACCGGGAATCCTTCTACTCCTCGTCAATGCTTCATCCTTTCCAAATAAGAGGCCTCTATTATACCCCCCGAACAGACATAAACGATCCCGCGCAAGCTACCTTGCGAAATAACAATCGACCTGAACTCCCCACCCCCGCCGGTAAACTTGAAAATTATGCTGCGACACGCGGTGGTTGAAATTTTACGACTTTTATCGTGACAAACGAGTTTTACAATCCTTTTAACGGCTCTCGCGGACCTCTACACAGCTTCTCGAGACCCCTGTGTTCAGACAGAATTTATGGCAACGCGAAGTTGTTTCTCCGTTTGGTTATAACTAGACCGCGGATCTTCAAATTGATCGAATAACATATAAATTGAATTGGAAAATTGTGTAGATGTAATTCAAAGTTGTTGGAAAATTTTCAAAATTGATGATGCGAGTGTATACGATGTTTCCTTGCAGTCGATGCAGACAATCTTTATTTTACGTAAAGATCCGCAGTCTAGTTATGTATAACGCTGAGCACCGAATCTTTCAGCTTCCGGATAAAAGAGTACGAAGCTAATACACTTTGATCCCAAACAATTAAAATGCAATCCCGACTGCGTCGTGTTTGGGTTCATATTAATCAGAAGAACGTCAGAAATACGTTAAACAAGCCTTCCATCAAAGAACAAACGAGTGTTTATCATGTCTAATTGAAGGATCCAATAAACGATTCGAATGATAGTCAATGATCAAGATGAAACCAGCAATCATTCTTCCTCGTGACTATCCGTTCAAAGGTGGACTGCTCGCTGCCGATCCCGAATCGGTTTCGTACAGGGAAAAACGGCCGTCGGTACCGATGTTTATGCAGATCTGGTGAAATTGCAAGAGGGATCGAAGCCCCGGTGCCCAATAATTTCGCACCTGTCCGCCACAGAGAAAGGGGATCTCCCAAAGGCTCTGTGTGTTCGCATTGCGACAGACAACGTCCAGAAAACGAATGGCTCAAAACGGTTCTCTGTTTGGTGAACAAATTGCCGAAGATAACGAGAGGGTCTCTCTAACGATGGTTTAGCGTGTGTGTCTTATGTTCGCGAAGTGGTGGAGACTCTTTCGCGAAAGGTCTCGCTGAAATCTGATTGCCTTCCGCGCGTTAAAATCGCAATCGGCCGATCTCGCCGCGGCGTCAGGAACACAATGCCGAACAGAACCGTTGTGAAACGGAATTTCGATAGCTGTGAACCGTGACTGGTATCATCGTTACTCTACCTTTCGGCCCTTCTTTACCGTGCTCTCCACTCTCTCGCTTTCGGTGTGTACACGTCTGTATCGCAACTGTAGTATTACCGAGGCACCAGGCAACTGTAATTACTCAATCACAAAGCAATTATTGGTAATTACTGGCTTTTGCGGATTTTAACTTTTAACACTTGCGTGAGTCGTATTTTGGGCTATTTAATTTTTAACCGAGTAACAACCACTTTCTATGTTTAGAAAAATCGCTCCTCTCGATTTTACTGGAAACCATCCCTTCATGTTTCAGTAGTCCCCTTCCATTTTTGTTTTATTAGAAACCCCCCCTATTTTCATTTTAGTAGAAGCTACCCCCGTTTGTGTTTAATTAGTCCCCTCCTCCATTTTTTCTTGATTAGAAACCACCCTTATTTGTATTTTAGTAGAATCCACCCCGTTTGTGTTTAATTAGTCCCCTCCTCCTTTTTTTCTCTATTAGAAACCGCCCCTATTTGTATTTTAGTAGAATCCACCTTCTTTTAGATTAGTAGAAATTACACCTTTCTGTTTTAGTAAAAACCACATCCCTTTGTGTTTAAGTAGTCCCCTCCCTCTTTTTTCTTGATTAGATACCACCTCTATTTTTATTTTAGTAGGAACCACCCCTTTGTATTCCAGTAGCCCCCTTCCCCTTTTTGCTTTACTGGAAACATCCCATTTTTATTTTCAAATAGAATCCACCCCTTTTTAAATGAGTAAAAACCTCCTCTTTGTGTTACAGTAGTTGTCTCCCCCTTTTGGCTTTATTAGAAACCACTCCTATTTTCATTTTAGTAGAATCCATCTCATTTTAAATTCTTCGAAATTACACGTTTCTGTTTCAGTAGAAACCATACACCCACCCTTACATTCGCGTGGAAACAATTTCTTTTTATTAATTCATTAACAGGAACCACCCCTTTCTATTTTAGTGGAAACCATATTCGACGTTAACAATTATTATATCGTTGAAGTAGAAACTTTTTATATTAGTAGAAATTACACGTTTCTGTTTCAGTAGAGACCATACACCCACCCTTACATTCGCGTGGAAACAATTTCTTTTTATTAATTCATTAACAGGAACCACCCCTTTCTATTTTAGTGGAAACCATATTCGACGTTAACAATTATTATATCGTTGAAGTAGAAACTTTTTATATTAGTAGAAATTACACGTTTCTGTTTCAGTAGAGACCATACACCCACCCTTACATTTGCGTGGAAACAATTTCTTTTTATTAATTCATTAACAGGAACCACCCCTTTCTATTTTAGTGGAAACCATATTCACCATTAACAATTATTATATCGTTGAAGTAGAAACTTTTTATATTAGTAGAAATTACACGTTTCTGTTTCAGTAGAAACCATACACCCTTACATTTGCGTGGAAACAATTTCTTTTTATTAATTCATTAACAGGAACCACCCCTTTCTATTTTAGTGGAAACCATATTCGCCGTTAACAATTATTATATCGTTGAAGTAGAAACTTTTTATATTAGTAGAAATTACGTCTTTTTATTTTAGTGGAATCCACCCGTTTTATTAATGTTTTTATTTCATATATTATAATTGCGTGCGTGCGCGTGTTCGCGCGGTACGGGGAACTGCGAACGAAATGGAATAGAGTAATCGGGCACAGGGTGCTGTACAGCACTGCGAGAAAAAGTGTCAAGTTCGTGCGAAATTAGATAGGTTATTAGATACCTTTCGATAAGGGAATACAATGCCTGAGTACCGGCAGCGAGATACCCGAACGAGCCTCGCATAATGGCAGGATGTTTATGCTTCGCGCGAGTCGTAAATTTAAGGGACACGTACACGATAAAGTTGCCATGATGGTACTTTAACGGAAAACCATCAGACCAGTGTCTCCCAAACCTAATCCCGATTAATCGAATACCATTCACCAACGGACGGTCTTTGGACATTTTTTCAAATACGACGAAGCACGTTAACTTAACAGTTTTTTCTTCTGTTTCGTTCTCTATTGTTCCTAGCAGGTTGAAACTTTTTACATGAAAATAGATATTTATATTCGATGATCCAACGATCATTGAATATTCGTATTTAATACCGCACTGTTTATATTTTAGTTCTGCGATGGCGATTGTACAGTGTAAGACAACGCAATCGCCATTTCACTGTGCGATCAACGTCGAACGTTGGGCTACCCAGTTGAGAAACACTGCATTAGAATAATACGCAACAGAAGAAACGAGTATTATCTCGTGATATTAGATCTTCTCAAAAGAAACCTCATTAAGACTTCTCGTTCTGACGTTTGAGCTCATTAAACTCGATTCTCGATATGGTTACCACCATAAATCATTGTTATTGAAATTTACATACGTAAACGCGGCGAACGGAAACATGGCGGCCGGCCATCCGGTTAAATGGCATGTCTCCGACATTGTTGACAGCACATTTCTTCCCTTACCGAGGACCAATCACACACACCAATCAATTACACACCTTTTTATACGTCTACAACTATTTGATCCTCCAAACATTCAAATTGATACTGTACAATGTTGTTTTTAACAAAATCATTCAACAATTTGTATACAATCACAAAACCTGCAATTCTGCACACCATTCTGTATTCTGTATTCTGTATTCTGCACACCACAAATGTAGTAAAAGCAACACATCGGTGAGGCGATACTAATTAATTGCCATAACATTTCTGCTCTCAATGCCATCTTTATGAAACTTTGACTAACACGTTCGCGACACTTTTCTGCTTAAAACGAGCCCAAGCACGCTACGGTTTCGATGATATTTGCCCGTTGAATCGACGATAAACTGTAACCTCGATTATCCGAACGGTCGTCTAAATTCTCCATTAACCCGCGTTTCGTCAGTGATTCGCCAGCAGGCACAGCCATCAGATACGGATCAATGACAAGTAAAAACTACAAACCTCGCGGTAGCCTAATCTCGTTTCTCCATAGTATAAAACCCGAACGTTTTCGCGTGCAACAATGGTGGAAGCCAGGCGGTAACGCACCGGTGCGAAGACATTACCATTTTCGGGACGGCGAGCTCGGGATGACTTTCGCAATGACCCACCGTTATCAATCGAAGGAATCGGCATGATCCCACGTGTGTACCTGTAAGTAGGTATATTAATAGTCGTTGATCCACACGAAATTCGGCCGGATGCGCCGCCGCGCCGGCATTCTTTGTTCCGCTGCTCCTGCGTCCGATATTTCATTCGGTTTCATATCCGTCACGGTGTACCGGTTATAATCTCATTGTTGCCCTGTAAATTATGCCACTTCGCTCCGCGAGTAGGCTACGCGGTTAGGATACTGACTACGCTGCTGCTGCTGTTGCTGTTGGTCTCGGTACCTGCGCGATTCTACGATAGATAGCTGTCGGACCGCTAACTGTACGTCCATTGATACAGATCTCCATTACGAAAACTCCGGTCCCTGCTGGTCGGGACCTATCAAAATATGAATCGATTTTTCCGTACACACATACGAGGTGTGATCAAAAAGTAAGGTGACTTTTTATTTTTATCAAAAAATATATATTTATTCATCGATATTTATGTTGTCCCCTTCAAAGTAATCCTCCTCGGATATAATACGCTTGTGCCAGCGCTTTTCCCAGTCCTCGAAGCACTTCTGATAAGCAATTATTGGTATAGCTTTCAGCTCTTCCAACGATGCAGTCTTTATCTCCTCGATCGTTGCAAATCTCCGCCCTTTCAAGGGTCTCTTCAGTTTTGAGAACAGGAAAAAGTCGCAGGGGGCCAAATCCGGTGAATATGGTGGCTGAGGCATGATTGTGGTGTTGTTTCTGGCCAAAAAATTACTCGCAAGCAACGATGCGCGAGCAGGTGCATCATCGCGATGCAAAATCCATGAATTGTGTTTCCAAAATTCCGTTAAAATTGCTTGGCACGAACCAAACGAGATGCCGACATCATCGACAACTTCTCTAATGGTAATTCGACGATTCCCCAACGCTATTTTCTTCGCTTCTTCAACGTTTTCATCGGTTGTTGACGTTCTGGGGTGTCCAGGGCGAGCTTCGTCGTTAACATCTTCTCGGCCTTCTTGGAAGAGCTTGTACCATTTATAAACATTTTTTTTACTCAGAGTACACTCACCGTACGCCACTGTCAACATTTCAAGTGTTTTGGAGCAATTAATTCCATTTTTTACACAAAATTTCATGCAAATTCTTTGATACATTTTTTTCGACAGCAGAAAATCGCCGAACACGCAAAATATTTCTAACCTTTATGCTTCTCGCAAACAAACAAAAAATGCTATATAGCTGAATTTGTGAACATATGTTCGGGACGAGTGTACCAGGATGAGAAAAAAAAGAAAACGAAAATCGACTGTAGGTATATCGCGAAATTCAAACAGTCACCTTACTTTTTGATCACACCTCGTACACATCTGTTCCATAGATTCATCAATGTGCTACCGATTGTGAGATTGACACCGAGTATGACGGGTCCCATGAAAATCACCGACACAAATTTCCCCGACACGGTTTTCACCGACTACATTTCACCGACTCCAGATTTGACCGACAATAACTTTGGCCGACAACGTCTTTAACCGAGAACGACTTTGTTCGACAACGATTTTGACCGACAACGAATTTCATCGACGTTTTTGTTTATAATCATTTTTCGACGAAACTTCTACCAATACATCCGGGACACTTTCCCGATTAAAATGAGCCGAAACTCGATGCAATTCGATCATATTTGCTCGTGTAATTCACGAAACAGTGGATTTCGATACCTCCGGTTCGGATAATCGAGGTTCCACTTTATCGTGCATTATACGAGTAAATATGATCGAAATGGTATCGTGCTTGGGCTCGTTTTAATCGGGGAAGTGTCACGAACGTGTTAGTTAAAATTTCAGCGGGAAATAATTAGAAAGAAAATGGCGTACAACTGCACGTTGTACGTGGCCAATTACGCTGCAGATTTGATTTATTTATTTAGCGATGACAGATGCAATGTATAGGTATTGATAATGCAAATGTAATGATAAATAACAAGCCTCGAATCGACGATAGACCTTGACCAACACAGTTTTCCGAATTAATGGTTTCCTCCTGCTCGTTTACGTCGACGAGGATCATTTATGTGAGTCCGAATGAATCCCGCTGGATATAATGATTATTGATTATCGATCTACCCGTAGCGTATCATTTATCGGCGATCTCAGAGCTGTTTATCTTTCTCTTAACTATAGACGCCGATGGATCGCATCCTGAAACCGCAGCAAGTAAAAAGGGGAGAATATTATACCGAGGAACGCGTTGAACTTGAACTCTTTCAGATTCAATGTTAATTACTGACACACTTGGCAAACAGGCACGTTTTATTAAATTATTAGCTATTACTGGCGCGACCTGCGGATTCAAGATGGCAGCGGACGTTGCGACACACTACGATATAAGGTAAAATGAAATCTTAAATAAATACGACCGTGCGAGCAATCGTTTCATTTGAAAAATACCAAGTTAATTCATATTTGATACATTAATAACAGACATTATTTCATTTCATTTTCTTCATCGCTTTCAAATAATTGTAATGGAATAATTATAAAAATAACAAGTCAGAGTTGCTCAGATTTTCTAAGATTTATCTGCAGTGCGTTTGTAGATCCAAATATGGAACAATTTGTCGCAAAATTGTCTATAGAATGTCAACGATGGTGAGACGAAGAATGCATAGGAGCCGCCATTTTGTCGGGCCTGGTAATTCCACGGTTAATATGCTGCGATAGGGTCGATGACACCGGAGGAACGGCTAAATCATTCGTTAGAAATGCACTTGCAAAAGAGCGACGACGAGGACGCTGCTTATGCGCGCCGTAATTCTTAATTAACATTATTATATGACACGTGGGAGAGATTGCATCACGTGAATCCGCCGTTCCCGCGCCGCCATCGCGCTGGAATAGTCACCCGGAGTCAGTAGAATGATTCCTCGAAGCTTTTCCGATCGGTTCGACCTGATACTTCAAAACATCAAATCCTGAAAATGATAATCGCGCAGTTCAGTGAACTTTCTCAATTTCGGCTATTTCATTGTTACGTGAACAAACGAGAACAAAGAAAAATTTGTATTTAAAAAAATCGGTATCGAAATACATTGAAACTCGTAGTCAGCTGGTAACGTTCTTCAGGAAGACGCCATGATGGAAATCGATCAGAGGATGGCCTTTCGATTGGCCTTTGCGACGATCACTATACCATTTACTCGCGATATTAACACTCATTATCCGATTTTTCGTCGGGAAAAATTACATGGTTCACGGATGGACGTCGCGTTGATCAATAATAGTTTATTACACCGTCAAGATTTGTTTAATAGTATCAATATCGCAGTGTCTTCCGGTAAACGGGTTTCGAACATGGCGTCCACAGTCGTGTGCCGCGCTTTAAACGAGTCAACGTATAATTTTCTGGCCGCCGGTGACAGCGAATTTATTTTCAGAGGTGAAAGCTATTTTAACATCATCATTCTCGCATAGTATTTATTCAGTCCCATTGGTAGCAATTTACTGGCGATTATAGTGATTCATGGTGTTCCCCCCCGTCTCATTTTTACCGCGATTGAACTCTGCGCGTAATACTAAAATTGATGTTGGGAGAATCTGAACGGCGGAATTTATATAAATTTTAATAAGGTAACTCATTACGCATAATTCCGGCGAGCTTGTATTCTGTCACTGTCGTGAAAATAAATTTAATTTCCTACATAATAGACGCTTGTCGCTGGGAAAAGAAACTGAAGAAAGCAACGGGCGTAATAGCTGTGAACTTGTTTCACACTCGAGCGCATGGTCCCGCGCCTAATTTTAATGTTTCAGTTGCATACAAATTAATTAGACAACAATGCTATAGTTGCAGGAGAAACTTCTGTTTCGAAAGGAAATTATGAAATTCTTTTCTTGAATATAATTTGTGTCCGGTTAATATTCTTCAACCTCGGTTTCTTTAAAAATCAAAGTCGACGAGAACGTAACAAACATCAACATAAATCGATAACAAATAAATATAAATCAATATAAATAAATATAAGGTTAAATAAATATCCTCGGGTACGAAATGGTAGAACGATTCTCAGCCGCATAACCGATGTGTCAAAGGTTCAAGACGAAACGAGCTATTAGAACTTTTTGCCAAGCGTTCGCGCCGTCAATTTCGCAATCATTTCTTCCCAGTTTTTTCGTTGTTGCGCGGTGCCCGAGTGTGGGTCAAGGAAGATGATCCCAATGATCTTTTATTTCAGGCCCGGTCAATCCGAGGTTTGACTCGCGTGAAACCATTACGAACAGTTACCGAGCAGAAATCGGCCGAGTGCGATTGCAACGATCAAACACAGTCGGCGATTAGGTACGAATCGAACGATAGATATTGGGATCTCTCGACTGATCGTCGACCTAATCCTCCTCTCTAACGCAATCGCGTTCTTGAAAATAAAAGAGCTCCATACCCGCTGGAGATCGTTCGTCTCAAGTTCCAATTACGCAATACGATTACCGTGCTTAATGACGCGAGACGCGGCTACTCTCTTTCCAGTTGTGTAATTAGAAACAAGGGAGAGGGGCCGCTCTAATTGGCTGACTTTCTAAAGCTCCTCCTCGTTGCGCCGCGCTTTAATAACGTTATGACAACTGCAATTGATTTCGACGAGACTCTTCAATTTCTTTGTGTTAGGTTGGTGGGAAAGTTCCGTCGTATCCTGAATAAGCAGATAATTTTGATCGTAAACCAGAAAGAACACCGGATATTACTCAATAGTATAACAAAATCGTTAATGAAGTTTTATAATCGTAAGAAAACTTACAGAATTATTGATTATACATGTTCAAATATCAATAACTACACTAATATACAAATTTACACAATTTCTCCTTAAATCACTTGAGAATCGCTATGAACGAATGCTGGCAATTGCAATTGATTTCGAGGAGACTCTTGAATTTCAATAGTATAACAATATCGTTGATGAAGTTTTATAATCGTAAGAAAACTTACAGAATTATTGATTATACATGTTCAAATATCAATAACTACACTAATATACAAATTTACACAATTTCTCCTTAAATCACTTGAGAATCGCTATGAACGAATGCTGGCAATTGCAATTGATTTCGAGGAGACTCTTGAATTTCAATAGTATAACAAAATCGTTGATGAAGTTTTATAATCCTAAGCAAACTTACAGAATTATTGATTATATATGTCCAAATTTTAATAACTACACCAATGTAAAAATTTACACAATTTCTCCTCAAAACACTTGAGAGTCGCTAATCAATGAATGATGACAACTGCAATTGATTTCGAAAAGGCTTTTCAATTTCAATAGTATAACAAGATTGTTAATGAAGTTTTATAATCGTAAGAAAACTTACAGAATTATTGATTATATATGTTCAAATTTTAATAACTACACTAATGTAAAAATTTGCACAATTTCTCCTTACAACACTTGAAAATCGCTAATGAATGAATGACGACAACTGCAATTGATTTCGAGGAGGCTCTGCAATTTCAATAGTATAAGAAAATCGTTAATGAAGTTTTATAATCGTAAGAAAACTTACAGAATTACTGATTATGTATGTTCAAATTTTAATAACTACACCAATGTAAAAATTTACACAATTTCTCCTTAAAACACTTGAGAATCGCTAATGAATGAATGATGACAACTGCAATTGATTTCGAAGAGGCTTTTCAATTTCAATAGCATAACAAGATTGTTAATGAAGTTTTATAATCGTAAGAAAACTTACAGAATTATTGATTATATATGTCCAAATTTTAATAACTACACTAATGTAAAAATTTACACAATTTCTCCTCAAAACACTTGAGAGTCGCTAATCAATGAATGATGACAACTGCAATTGTTTTCGAAAAGTCTTTTCAATTTCAATAGTATAACAAGATTGTTAATGAAGTTTTATAATCGTAAGAAAACTTACAGAATTATTGATTATATATGTTCAAATTTTAATAACTACACTAATGTAAAAATTTGTACAATTTCTCCTTAAAAGACTTGAAAATCGCTAATGGATGAATGATGACAACTGCAATTGATTTCGAAGAGGCTTTTCAATTTCAATAGTATAACAAGATTGTTAATGAAGTTTTATAATCGTAAGAAAACTTACAGAATTATTGATTACGTTCAAATATTTATTACTTCACTAATTTAGATGACAACGAAATGAAATCTGTGTGAAAGTGCTCTGCATACTTACATGAAAAGCTTCTGAAATGTAAGAATTTACATAATTTCCTTAAAACACTTGAGAATTGCTAATGAATGAATGCTGACAACTACAATTAACTTCGACGAGACTCTTCACAAATTTCTATGTGTGAGATTGGTGGGAAAGTTCTGTCGTGTTTTAAATAAACAGGAAATTTTGATTGTAACCCGGAGAGAGCGCCGGATATTACTCAATAGTATAACAAAATCGTTAATGAAGTTTTATAATCGTAAGAAAACTTACAGAATTATTGATTATATGTGTTCAAATTTTAATAACTACACCAATGTAAAAATTTGCACAATTTCTCCTTAAAACACTTGAAAATCGCTAATGAATGAATGATGACAACTGCAATTGATTTCGAAGAGGCTCTTCAATTTCAATAGTATAGCAAGATTGTTAATGAAGTTTTATAACCGTAAGAAAACTTACAGAATTATTGATTATGTTCAAATATTAATAACTACACTAATTTAGATGACAACGAAATGAAATCTGTGTGAAAGTGCTCTGCATACTTACTTGAAAAGCATCTGCAATGTAAGAAATTACATAATTTCCTTAAAACACTTGAGAATCGCTAATGTATGAACGCTGTTCCAGAGAACGCAACTTTCGACGAAGTAGAGTACTTCACGAGTTTACAAATAAAAAAAACACCATACTGAAACCTTATTCTTTGGAACCTTTATCTACGTCGGACAGCAAAAATTGTATTACTTCTGAACAATTTTGAAATCGATTGTTTCCCGACGACGCACAGTGGTCCGAAATCCCGAAAAAGCGGTCAAAACCTACAAAAATGAACTTCCTCCTAGGAGTTTGTAATTTTAGGGTTAGGTACAGCGACGATACGACCACTGAATGGCAGTAAGGAAAAAGGTAAAAAGTTTATTATACGGTTCAGTAGTCAGTTCAAAGTTAGCCTTCGTTCGATGAGCATTTATCGCACGCATTAGTAGGAAATTGAACGCTCCCTTCTAAAGTGCATAACTTTCAAAATAGTGTATCAATTTCAATTCTACAAATTGGATGCTGTTCCTGGAAGTAAGTAGAATGTTTATCTGTTCTTGTATCTCCAAAATTGTTAGTCGTTACGTTACACGACGGCAATATTCTTTGGAGAACGTAGAAGGTAAAACTTGATGCGCGTATTGTAGAAACGTAGACATAAGTTAAAAGTTCCACGTCGTGCCATCCAAATTCCTTTCCCGACGTGTTGCTAATACATTTATCTTTCAAAATTTATAAAAACCAACTGCCGGTAGCTGCCTGTCTGCTCGTACGAGGGTAAACTTTCAGATCCATGTAGTAAAGATCCTTATATTTCAAGTATAAGGAAACTGCCGACAAAAAAAATGAAAAGTTTGTCCCCAGAAGCAATAAAATTGTTGCTTTCGCCATTTGCACCTTTTAAGGAAGGGCAAATGGTTACACAAGAAGATGGTTCCGAGGAAGGATCTGATATCGAAGATTATTCGGACGAATAAATATTATGTACATATTTTACAATTATACTAATTGTTGATATACAAAGTGCAATTTTGTTTGTCATTTATACATTTTTATCTATCAACCACTCAAAACACATCTAATGTGTTGTCTAAATTTTAATCGGCCATTTTGTTTTTCAAATTCTCAACTTCACATTCGTAATCAGCGACCCCAAAGACCCCAAAAAGATCATTTTCCAAGCAGGCCCAACCATTTTTTTAATGTACATGTCCGCCATATTGGATCCGCCATATTGTTTTTTGGAATTTCAACTTCATATTCGTAATCAACGACCCCGAAAACCCCTGAGTACGAATTTTTTAGTACATTAAAGTACGTTTAGAGGTTTTGGCCGCTTTTTCGGGATTTGGGACCACTGTGCGACGTCCGGCGAGCCGTCACGAGTTGCCAGAGGACCGATGACGCTGTAGGGCGTCAAAAGGGTTGAGGCTCGGTGTCGCATTCTCTCACGCAACCGTGCAAAGCTAACCATGGGAAAAGGGGGGCAGTAAAGATCAAGGTTCGTTGAATTAGATTCCCATCTGATTTCGAAGTGCGTGACATTAACACCTCGCTTCTGGATCGAGTCGCGGAGTGCTCTCCTGAATGGATGCGCGGCATTCTTCTTTTCCATCTCCTTCGGCCTATTACACGTCCTACCTCGTCCACGGCCCCGTCCTCTGCCCCGTTGTCCTTCCCTCTCCTCTGTTGCACATTGTTCGAGACATTCGTGACATTTCATCCTCCCCGATCTTAAAGTCTATGCTCCGAGATCGTTCCTCGTAGGTTACGTGATCCGTAATCCCCGACGAGTTGATACCAGGCCTCGATTCAATTTCGAGGAAAACTTCGCCGACTACCTTCACGATTAACTAATTCTATGGAAATCGACGAATCGTGTTCGTCGTTGTTTTTTACGACAGTGTTTACCGAGATTTTATTCACGGAAAATATTGACGAATCAGAGCGCGGCTACGGCGGACTTACTCCGACTCGGCCAATGCCAACGCGCCGCGTTCAGCGGAAGCCGCTGTATTAGCAATCCGATTGGTCCAATGATCTATACGGAAAGAACGTCACAGCAAAATTGAATAGATGATATACAAAATTGTTGGAAATTTTTTTAAAATCAAAGATGTTAATATATATGATTTCTCTTCTTTTAAAATCATTAAGATCATTAAAATCATTAAGGAAAGGAGTAACGTTCAATTTAGTTTCCATTTCTTGCAATCGATGTGCAGACAATTTTTATTTCGCATAAAGATTCGCATTCTAGTCGTCAGAATAGAACAGCAAAATTTGTTTTGAAAATAGAAAACAGGTATTTAAATGAAGAATATTATGAAAGATTGAACCTGCTTGGTCGGCTGACGAAGGTAATCGGAATGGACAGAAATAATAATGATTTGCATAAAGTCCCGCAGTAATTAGCGGCCGCATTGAATGCGGGATTGCAATAATTTTCACTGTTTTCTAATCAGATTGTTCCGATGATTTATGGAGAGGATTATTCCGCAGATAAAATGCGGAATCGCCGCAACACCGGATCTCGGAATGGTAAACACGAGGAGACGACGTTAAACAGAAAAAGAGAAAGAAAAAACACGGGCTTGCAGAAAAAAGGATAGAAGAGAGGCAAATAGAAAAGTTGGCGGAAAAAGTGTGACGCAAAGCAGACAAAATGGGTTGCAAGAAAAAAAAATATCGATGTGTTCGGTACACAGAAATGAGGAAATCCTCGGGTCCCAGCTGGCAAGGATTAAAGTCACTTAATTATACTTGCTAGGTAAGACTGATTGACGATAACCGGACGAACTATAATAGCATTCCTCTGTTCACCTCCTTTATAAGAATAAACAAAGAGACCGGTGCGCGGTTGCACTCCGGTGCTTAAAGTTTAAGGCGAAGTAAAAGTTCATTTGCGGCGTTCGTTGTTAACGAACAAGATCGTCGCGCGACAATGCAAATTCGCTGCCGTCGTGATTACGATACCGTTTAATTATAGAACAAACCTCTAGAGACAAAAAATAGTACAATTTTTATTCGAATCCTCGGTTTTTCATCTGATTTCACTGATTTCCAGATAAAAAACATACGCATCTGAAAAATGCTGTTCGAAATTCTGCGATATTTATCTGAATAATCGATTCGCAAAAGGAAGTGAGCGATAATAAACTTTCACTTATACATACAGTGGGTGTACAAAGTATTCGCACACCTTTTAAAGTAGAATAACTTTTTTATAATTGTACCAAACGACCTGATTTTTCATAATCAATTAGAAGCATTGGTGTACGAAATGATATGCGAAAAAGATTTTACAAAAATTATAATTTACAAGATTACATGAAACTTTCAGTATGTGTATAACTAACATGGATCTACAAAACATATGTTTCAAATTTTCATTGAGGTCCCAATTAAAAAAGTTTTAAAAAATGTCTTTTTTATTTTTGCATGTAACAAATTGTTTGGTACAATTATAAAAATGTTATTCTATTTTAAAAGGTGTACGAGTACTTTCTACACCCACTCTGTATGTCTCTAAAATTCCTCAACAAACTGATTATTTTCGATGAGCCACCACATTTTCCACAGTAGGCGCCACTTATACCGTTCGCAGCCATACTTTCTACGTCTTACATAAAACAAATTGCATAAAATCGGAATAAACATTCCCCGGATAGCAGACTTTTCATACAAATTTTTGTCCGAAGAATTTGTCGAGCGAGGCGGAAGATCCTCGCGGACTTTTCTCGACGATCAATAAAAATCTGCGGGAGGATCAAGGAATCCGATGTCCTCCCGTCATCAAATCATCGATTATTACGCAAACGGTGTTGCAGCCGGATAATTATTTCGAGCGACCTCCAATTTATGAAACGGAATGGCGTAAAAAAAGGAAACTTCTTACGCACGTCCTTCGGCCGAAATTCACGGGACTCGAACAATAAAAAAAAAGAAAATGAGAGGACGAAGTCGCCGGATCCGTTTATTTGACAATAAAACAACCTCGCCGGTAAAATTTATCGGGTAATTGTTTGCGTCACGCCGGGTTTCTCTTCCTCGTTTCAGTCGACGCCATCTTTGACGGCGAATTCTTTTGTTTTAAGGCATCCGTTTCTCATTCGTTACGCTGGCAGATCAACAATTTAATGTCCGTTACATTTTATTCTATATATTATCAGTGTATATATTTCACTTTATAAATTTATAAAAATCCACAGTCCAGACATCAGTGTATCATAACTATAACGAATGTATTGACTGAATTTCATTGAAACACGGAAAGACATTGTGTGAAATATCTTTGTAACCGTCCGCCATTTTGCATTTTTCTCGCGGCTTATCCATCGAAGCATAGTTGACCTATCATTTTCTCGTTTTTCACGGCGAGTCTCGCCTTCCCGTTCGTTCAACGAATCACCGTCGGTTTTTCAGGTTCGTTCGGCTATCATTGGCGTGTGTCATCCGTGTATCGTTGACTAGTCATTATCGGTGCGGCTCTTAATTGCTTTACGACAGAGCCCCGGGTGACACGTGTCAGCCCCCGTGAATTTATGGTTGTCCGCGCGCGGACGCGTCCCCCTTGAAATTTATGCGAAACTCAGGTGAAATTGAATACCGAGGGAACCGTTCGACATTCCGCGCGAGCCTCTTCGCTCGTAGATTTCTGAAATATTGTGCTACGTTCGCTTCTGTCGTTGCCTCGCATCGAAACAATCGTTTCGTCAATTTCGTCAATTTCGTTCGATTCCGAGTGATTGCAATGTTATTATATTGTTATTATTCAATCTTCGTAAGAATCGAAGCTTCGTAAGAAAAATTCCCGCTGGAAATCGAATCTTATTGGATGAAGAAGAGTCTTTGGACATTTTCAAGCACGTAACATTGTTGCTATTGTTCTCAGTGGCCATTAATTGTCTACGAAATGAAAATAAATTTCCAGCCGCCTCTGAACTCGAACTGTTGCAACATCCGGTATATGGTTCACGATCTATTCAAGTTCGCAAAGCATAAATACTATTTGAACGTCAATTAGAACAAGAAACGGAGTTAATCTGCCCGGTGGATCTACCCCGGACGAGGGGGTTTCGTCATTGACGAGGGAAGGTTTGCCTCGATCGTTTTGCCAAATCCGTAGACGGCCTCTGAACATGCTGATTTATTCATTCTATTTTCTATTTATTCTATTTTCTACTGATTTTATTCACTCATTTAGGATTCTGCTAATCTACTCGTTCCATTTTCTATTGATTGCAGTTATTATTATGCCATTTCCTATTATTAATTCTGTTTATCATTGTTGATGCAACCTTTTATTGATTCAACTCATTATTAATGCAATTTTCCCAGTATTCTAATTTATTATTTAATTCTATTTCCTATTCACTTTATTTTCTATTTATTCTGTTTATTTATTCTGAATTATTCTGGTGTTCTACTGATTTTCCATTTATTGTTAATGTCACCTTCTATTGATTCTATTTGTTATTATGCCATTTCCTATTATTAATTCTGTTTATTATTATTAAAGCAACATTCTAT
>CM052204.1:6862271-6942037 GCA_028455805.1 Lasioglossum figueresi
CAATGGTTTTGCTGTTTCTACTTTTGTCATAATTGCATAACTTTCTACTTGAATACCAACAAACTGGACTGAAATAAAAATCTAATTCCTTTCGTAAGATGTCTAATAGATCGAAAATATAATGTAACAGCTGCATTAAATTCATCCAATGGTTTTGCTGATTCTATTTTTGTCATAATTGCATAACTTTCTACCTGAATACCAACAAACTGGACTGAAATAAAAATGTAATTTCTTTCGTAAGATGTTTAATAAATCAAAAATATAATATAACAGTGGCATTAAATTCATTTAATGGTTTTGCTGTTCCTAATTTTGTCATAAATGCATAACTTTCTATCTGTATAACAACCAGATTTGAGCAAAAATTTTAGTTAAATAAAAATTTCGAGTAAAGTCGGTTTTTTCCAAGTTGATTTTAAACCCACTGTTTCGAGATTTTTATTTCAATAAAATTTTTGCCCAACTCTGTTGACAACACGCAAACTGGACTGAGATAAAAATGTAATTTCTTTCTTAAGATGTTTAATAGATCGAAAATATAATATAACAGTGGCATTAAATTCATCTAATGTTTTTGCTGTCTTAGATTACGCCTAATAATTTTTGTCATAAATGCATACAATCCGCGGTCTACTAATTACAGCGGTTTACTCGATCTTGATACTTTTAATGAATAAATTGAATAAACATTGTTCACTTTCTTCCTTCTTCCAAGGCAATGTTTGCTTTCTATCGCAGAAGAGTATAGTGAGCGCCATTTTAAAGGTAGATTGATGGTTCTATCGTAAACCATTAAATCGTAATTGTGGCTAGCGGTTATGTCGATTTGAAAATGTAATTCTACTGTCGTATAAAATGACGTCATCCTACGTCGGCGGCTGTCAGTGAGCTTGCGAGAAAGACGTAGTTTTACGTCATCGGCTGTGAATGTGTTAATCAAGTAGACGAACCGCATTATGATCTGAGATCGATCCAAAGAGGTGAGTGGGAAGTTGGGGATGGTAATTGAACAGTATTATGCAGGTGATGTGATAGTCACATGGAAAGTCAATCACTGGAAAATGAAATATTCATCGCGAACGTTCAATAGCGGTGACAAAGGAAATTATTATGCAGCTACTTCAATTTAATTTTTATACAAAAAGTTACCGAGATATTGAAGAATACTTCTATTTCATATTTAAAATAAATTTCTATGTATTCAATAATTGAACTAGATACTGCTGCAGTAAAGTTTTTGATGAAAATTGTAAAAATAACCATTTTTTATAGGGAGTTTAATATAAAAATGTTATGATGCCATTGAAAGAATCATTGGAAAAAGTATCACATCAGTCCGTTAATGTTTAAATTATAGCGTTACGATTCCAGGTTAATGGACAATAACCTTTTTCTTATGAAAATTGCGACAAAAGTTGAAAATGTCGAGTTTTATGTATTATTTTATAGGAGAGCGTGTATTACATTTTCGGCTGATGTCGAAAGCGTGATTGAGAAACGTAAAGTGAAGAGATCTTTATGAAAGGAGAGTAGAACATCCGACTGTACGATGGCATAAGGTTATGAAGAACAAAAGGCAATTGTTATTAAAGCAGAATAATATACATATTTTAATTATTTATCGCTATTATACCGAGGCTCGTAATTCCTTCTCGCCCCGCGATAATTAAAACAGCGTATTTGCTCATTCCGTTTCGAAATTACGATAATTACTCTTTTGTACTGGTTGTATGAATTCTCCCGTTTCGGCGCGAGATCCTTTTAACCAAACTAGACAATTTCGTGCACTTTCCAATTATACAAAAATTCAGTTTTGCATAAAAATCCTTAAAATCGAATATTCCAGGATACAATTTTGTTGGAATATGTATATATTTTGGGATCGAAAATTTAGAAATTATTTTTTTCGCAGGAATTTGGGTGATCATGTGATTATAGGGTAGAAAGACAGTCACGAGCCTAAACGCGTCAACGACCCATCGGATCCCGTCCGACGGCTCGTGAACACCTATGAAATATCAAATTCTTTCTGATACGAAGCACGATAATCGATGGAATGACTTCTTCATGCTGCACCTTCGAGGCTAGAAGTCAGCGCTCGCGGCTCGAAAGATCATTTGTGGATCGCATTGATCCGGATTACAGAGGCCTTCCCACGATCCGACCACAAATATGCAACAAAAGCGATTTGTCATGGACAGTTTAAACATCACCTCTCAAACAATTCTTCCATGAAGCCGTAAAAGAAATGATCGACAATTGCCACAATTTGTTGCACCCGCTGCTCCGCAATGCGATATTTTAGCAATCTAAACAGCACTAAATCATGGTATCGAAGCGATACTCATTCACCATGGTTCTATTCACTTTTCTACCCAATTTATTATTAATAGACTGCAAATCTTTATGCAAAATAAAAATGCTTCGCGTTAATTGTGAGAAGCAGGAATAACAGAACAATTTATTTCGTCCCTTAACGACTTTGTTACATTAAAAGCAACATTACAACATTCTTGAATCATTTACATCTTTTACTGTTTTATATTTCGCCCAACCAATTTTTCATTATTAATAATAATGCGTATTTTTAAGACGATTCAAGATTTATACAAAGAAAAAAACGAACCACTTTCTCGAAAGTTATAATATAGTTTGTAAAGGTCCTTTCACACCAGACTGCTGTACATGATTTACCGTGCATCGATGCAGTTGCAGTTGCATCGATTTCTATTCCTGGTTCCCTCGATCACTATGAGAATCGCATAGTTGCAGCATTAATGCTAGAATAGTTTTCTTTTCATTCTTTCCGCGAGATGATTTCCGCGTATGTGTGCGTCTGATGAAGTTTTCGAATTCGATTTACCGGCATGGGAAACCGTTGGCGAATTGTTAATTGCATACATCCTTTAACAGATGCGCCTCTCGATTATGGGAATAACTGAAATGGCATGGCTGCGGAGATGATTCTCCTGCGGCAATTAAAAATGTTCGGGACGGTCGAGGCTCGACTGCAGGAATGCTGTAACATGATTTAATACTTCACTGAAGTATCAATCTCACTTTTTCTTTTTCTCCCTGATACGTTTATGCAATTTTTCGCTGCACTTCCATATGGCTCTTCCTTTTTATCAGTATTATCTTTTTTGTAGTGGATTGTAGAGACACAATAATGGTTTGACAATATTTTTTTGTGACAAATTTCAACCTAAACGTACCATTTTCCCAAAAGTAACGATTCAATTTGTAGAGGTCCTTTCATTTTTGATTGCTGCACTGTGACCACCGAGTTAAGATATTTCTCTATTTTTTTGCAATGCAATGGCTCGAGAGAAATTTTTTATTTTTCTACTACATTTACAGGATAGTATGAAGTAAACTTAGGCCAAGTTTCAACTTAAACGTATCATTTTCCCAAAAGTTACGATTAAATTTTTGGATGTCCTTTCATTTTAGATTGCTGAACTGTGACCACCAATTTGAGATATTTCTAACTTTTTTTGCAATGCAATGGCTCGATAGAAATTTTTTATTTTTGTACTACATTTACAGAATAGTATGAAGTGTACTTAGGCCAAGTTTCATTTTAAATTGAGCATTTTCTCAAAAGTTACAATTAAATTTGTAGAGGTCCTTTCATTGTAGATTGCTGCACTGTGACCACCAATTTGAGATACTTCTAAATTTTTTTGCAATGCAATGGCACGATAGAAATTTTTTATTTTTCTACTACATTGACAAGATAGTATGAAGTATACTTAGGCCAAGTTTCAACCTAAACGTACCATTTTCCCAAAAGTTACGATTAAATTTGTGGAGGTCCTTTCATTTTAGATTGCTGAACTGTGACCACCAATTTAAGATACTTCTAAATTTTTTTGCGATGCAATGGCACGATAGAAATTTTTTATTTTTCTACTACATTTACAGGACAGTATGAAGTATACTTAGACCAAGTTTCATCTTAAATTGAGCATTTTCTCAAAAGTTACGATTAAATTTGTGGTGGTCCTTTCAATGTAGATTGCTTCACTGTGACCAGCAGTTTATAATACTTCTAAAATTTTTTTTCAAGGCAATAGTAATAATAAACGGAGCATTCTCTCAAAGGTTAAGATTATATTTGTGGATGACCTTTCATTTCAGACTGTTTCACAGAGAACTATGAATTACAAATATTTTAATTTTTTTACTACGTTGACAATATGAAGTACTCCCGTGGCAAATTTCATCCTAAACGGAGGATTTTCAATGTTCGCAAAATCTGATAATCCCCGAAAGACTGTCGTCCACAAAAATTGAATGAAAACACGAGGTAAGCAGTGTTCCCATTAAAAGTGAGTTTCCAACGAAAGGACGAGTTCCAGTGCAACGTATCTGATCCGATGGTCAGGAGATAGTGCACGGGCCACGTGCAGGTCGGTCCCAGCAAGGTTCTAAGGCAAGGTGAGGCAAGGTAATGCGAAACAAGGCAACGCGCATCATCCAGCCCCCTCTTCCCATACAAACCGGGGGCCCCCGGTCCCATAGCGTTCAAGTATCATCTTATTAGAGCCACACGCTATATAAACCCAACCTGCCAGCATGCCGAGCAGTTACGTACTGACTTTATTCACTGCCGTGCCGGAGTGCAACGATATTGTAACCGACGGGACACGTGCCCCATCTGACCCGTATCCGTGCATTCGACGTAAGCACCCCCATGAAACGCACCCCTAGTCCGGGACTTAGGCGAACGCCGACGGCCAACCAACCCCTGGTGACTCGCGGTGCTATCATTCTCTGTGGGACTGATCATGTTCTTTTTTTTTTATTACTTTATCATTGCTTCCTTTTCGAGCAAGTGAACTTCGTTGTGCAGCTCTTCTGTGACTTTGATGGATTTTGTTAGAAGCTGACGACAAAGGGAGGTAGTTGCAATATTTGCAATTCATTACCTGGACAGTGTATTCGTTTTTGGAAACGTTGGTATGATCGAAATATTAAGTTCGTGTAGGCGAAATGATTTTTATTTCTTCGGAAGATGTTTGTTTGAACACACTCGAGGGGGGGGGGGGGGTAGTTTTCAGAATTTTTCGAGCCCGATGGATTGCTAGAAAAAATTTTCTTTTTTGCTACATTGAAAGAACAGTGTGAACTACTATTGTGGAAAATTTGAGCTCGAAAGAATTTTTTTTGAGAAAGTTGCAGGCATTTCTGTGGACGTGCTTTTGGTTTCCATGATTATGTGGTGATTTTCGAGTTCGAACTTTTCTGGAATTTTTTACCGTTCAATCGGTTGATAAAATTTTTTCGTTGTTTTACTACGTAGACAGAATAGTATGAGGTTTGTTCATGACAAATTTTTTTTAGTAAGTAATGGCACTGTTGGGTGGTGTCCCACAGATATGAGTTTAAATTTAATAAAAACATTTAATAAAAATGTTTAATTCTCAGTGGAATATTGATAGGCTAGTACGAGGTTTATTATTATAAAATATTTGTGGAGGTCCTTATTATTTCACCGCTTCGACAGGATAGTATGAAGTATACTTTTATGGCAAGTGTCTACCCGAGCCAATATTTTTGAGAAAGTTATGGGTAGATTTGTGAATCTGCATCGTCGGCTCGCTGACGCAACCCTAAACTCGGGCATTATGAAAATGGGTAGCACGAATGTCGGAGTGAATGGTCAGTCGATCGAGAGATCCAGAAGATGTGCACATCGAGGAGATTCAGGGAACGAGTTCCGTGATTTCCAGCTGGGAGTGGTGTGCATGCATGCAATTCTGCGAACAATCGCGCCGCAGCCAGGGTGTGGTTAGCCGTGAAATGTCGTCGAGGTCTATTCAACCCTTTGTGTTGCAAAGAACATCGTAAATCGAGCCCGTGGCAATTTTCTCAAACGGAATTCTCTAACTCCCGTCGATTCCACCCCCGCGAATGCATCTAAACCGGTCGATTTTCTATTTCCCGCAGTGCATTCTCCGAAAACCGGTGCGCGAGTTTCTTTTCTGGGACTGGGCCAGCTTGTTGCCCTGCAAACATGTTTTACCTTCAGGTAAGCGGATGAAAACGATGACGTTAGAGGAAGAATGTTGCTTTCAAGATAAGATAGCAGATACAGTGATTTTTTTATTCATGCGAAAAATTCGGGACCGAAAAGTCACTTGAATCGCGTGCAGACACTGTTCCTTGATCACTTTTTCCCATATAACTTTGTCGTTTTTCATCATTTTCGAATGAAACTTGTATGGACGTATTCGTGACATTCTCCCGATTAAAACGATACCAAACACGATGAAATTCGGTTCGTATTTGCTTGTGTAATCCACGATATAATGAAACCTCGATTATCCGAACCGATGTCCGAGTTCTCTAATGTGCCGAACTAAATCTGTTGTGAATTGTGTCGCGCTTGAACTCGTTTCCACCAAAAAAATCTCACGCGAATATACTGGTAAAAGTCTCGGAGAAAAATCATTAATAATAAACAGTTATTGTCATTAAATTACCATATAGTTTCTCGAATAGGTCTTTCGAAAACGTACGTCTAAAGTACGTGTTGAAAAACTTGCTATAGTACAGTTAATGCTCACGATTTCTGTAAGTGACTCGACTAGGTTGATCAGGTTAGTGCAAGGACGAATGAGAATTTTGGAGAACCGATTTTTCTTATCCGTTCTTATTCGTAAAATGCAAAATCTTTGTTAAATAGGTATTTGAAGCTCGACTAGAGACATAATTGCCATAGAAGACTGAGAAACGCATGCACACCGATAAATCAATTACTATCGGTGTGATTCATGCCTCGACTGATTAATCGTAGAATACGGAGGAATACTCGCGATAATTTGTTGACACCTCTCCCCTCCGCACGCGTGAATCGAGATTTATGCGTCACGAGGTTCGCCGGTTGGGAGGCGGTAATTAATTATAATAATTAGACGGCCAGAGGGGAACGGTGTGCGTTCAACGGGAATGACATAGGAATCTTCGCGATTCACGCTTTGGTAGGAAAGTTCACGGTTTTCCTGCGATTAACAGTCCTTTTCGTTTGCGAGACTGATCAATCACAGATTAATTAGCATCGTCAATCTACAGGTAACACCTTGATATAACTCGTTCGCCTCTAATGATATTTTCCTAACACTTTCGCCGATGTATTCCTGACATTTTTCTGATTAAAATGAGCCCAGACACGACACAATTTCGATCATATTTGTTCGTCTAATCCACGATATAGCGAAACCTCGATTATCCGAACTGATTGAGTGGAACGTGACAGGTTTTTGTTCCTTAGTAATGGAATATTCGTGACGTATTAAAACTACAATATTTTACCGACTCAAAAATAATATATATTAACAAATATATTAGAATATTTTGCAATTCGTCACGACTATATTTCAACGATTTTGGATTTCTCGCAGTCCCAGTGAAAAAACTAGGAAACTTGCGAAATAATCGCGGATCTCGGAATGCTAAGCAGCCGCTCATTTAAATTTACTAACTGTAGAAAAATCCCCATTGTTTCTGCGGTTATTGTTTAACGTTCATTGCCACAGCAAAAGTGACGAAAGTCCTTTTAGATCCCGGACCAAGGACTGTTTCTATGCGAGTTGCATCGCGACGCAATATAGCGTCCTGATCGGCTGCGATTCGCAGCAAAAATCTGTTGAAATTCAGCAAAACTTACAGATTTAAAAGAGGAGGAAGATCATAAATAGAAAAGATAAGAAAATGCATGTACGCACGGTATTCCGGGGTCGTTATGCGATCCCTTCATGCAACAGGACCATAAAGTTCGAAGGACAGCTCAAAGGATTTACGGTCGACAATCGTGTCAACTGCAGGACGAGCGGGGCTCTTGTGGTTGCCATAAGGACCCCCGAAGCGTATAATATATCTGCACTGACGTTTTTATTGTCTTCGTTCGTTGGTTCGGTCATTACGGCCGTAAAAGGACATTACATTGTGATCATTAGACGGAGGATCTCATGCGTTTATGACAAAAAACGTCTAACTGCAATTATTGACAATTATTTAATTCTTGCATCAGACAATGTACAACAAAATTATTTGATGTGCCTCGATAATTGACCATATTGTTCGAACCACTCAGAAAAATTGACGTTTCCCGACGCAGAGAAATATTCTGGCTCCTCTCCAAGGGAACTGCAACGTCGCCAAAATTCCGAGCATGATTTTCCAATTTTCTTCACATCCCTAACAAGCTCCAGCAACACTTTCGCCAATTTAGCCGCCGTGTATGCTCAATTCACCGTCTGCGACGTGTGGAAATTCAGGGGAAAAAAAATTACGGTGCATTTGAATTCGCACGGGCGCATCTTCATTAGAAGTTTGCCATGGGAATGCACAATTAGCTGGAACGTCATTCCCCACGTGTAATTAACTTTCCTGGTGTTACGTTTCGGTCGACGGTGTGTTCAACGCCGAACATTCGACAGCGCAGTGGCGAGTTTAATGTATAAAAAAATGATCGTAACGGTGGATTTTCTACCAATTGAATTTGATACTCGGAAAGAAGTGAATCACAGTGCTGAAAAGCTGATGCAAGGCGTGATCATTGTACTCGGGGGATAATTGCGTGGAGTTTTTCGCTCCGGGCATGCGACGCTTATTTACAATAAAAAGCGGTTACGCAACAACTTAATTACACGTCTTCCGCCTCATTTCTGTCGCGTCCTCTTGTCTTCAGCTGTGCAGCCTTCTTTCATCTGCACGCGACACTGTTCTCCAAAATGGCGGACGAAGAAATTGGAGCAACGAAAGAAACGAGCGACGATTTTCGTGGAAACGATGCATTCGTAAATTCCTTGACATTTTCACTGTTTTTAAATTTCACCGATTCATTTCCGAACGGATAAATGTTCGCAGTCTAATAATAAACTGGCGAGCTTAATGATCCCCATTAGGGAGCATAACATTAGAAAATGGAGTGTTTCGCGTGCAACAGTCTAACAGTATATACGAAGCCAGTAATTGTCGGATCCGAGAACGATCGGCTTAACAATTACCAGCATTTATGACACGCGTTCTAATAGACGGAAACTTACGAAACGGATCCTCTTCTCGGTTTCTAATTGAAGAAAACGTTCGATCATCGCGCATCTGTCGCCCCGTTACCAAATCCGGCGCCATCCTGTCCGCGATCGCTTCATTACATTCTCATCACGATCATCCGCAGCTGACACGCGTGTTCTGCTGGCAAGAGGAAACGCGGCAATCATTAAAAGTTGCGCGTCAAATGATTGCCGCCGCCGTCGCCGCGCCGGATTGTGCAAACGAGAGTAGGAGGACGAGGTGGGAGGACATTTTGCAGGATCGTTGGATCCTATAGCTGGCCCCAATCATCCTCGGAAAGTCATCGGAATTTGCTGCTTAAACATTTCAAACGATAACATTAATAATACATCTTCATCAATCTTCGATCTCTTCTAATTTCACGATTTTTCACGGCGAAAATTTTTAGCGAAACAATTTGCAGATAGTGTCTGCTATCTGTCCGATAAAGATAGACTTTTCTTATGAACTAACTTCAATATGACTCAAATTTGACAACAGGGTCAGGTTCGCCACTCTTGTTCGAGTGCAGCCTATTTTAATGGGTTTTGGAATGGCTGTTGGTTAATGTTTATCGCATTATAGATCACAATACTCTGTATGGCGGTGGTCCACGTGATTTGCGACCTTCCACCTGGAACAAGACGCAACACTTACTTGCCTCCAGAGCCAACGAAGGGCTACAATTACGACACGCCAGGGATACCGTTCCCAAAACCGACCACCACACGACGACCATTTTCTACGACAACGCCCTATCCAACAAGACCCATCGGTCCCAAAACAACCACGAAGTTCCCAACAACGAGACCAACCCCTGGAACAGGGTACCCACCCCCGGGTCCAAGGCCCACTCCGGACTTCCCGGATTATGGGCCACCGACTGGGCCAACTCCTGGTGGTGTGAGTATTCGCATTATTAACAAGTAGGTTTACGGGACCCGTCAATTTGACGGATTTCAAATTTCGAAACGAAATACCCCAAAAACCATAGCATTAATTTGAACCATTTTGCATCGTAAATGAATCATTTCATCCAAAGTATTTATACACACCATTATTTTTTCCTACAGCTTTCTAATTTTTGAAATTTTTATGTAGTATACTTAAGTCTACCTATCTCTACGAAACCCGTCAGATTGACGGGCTAGCTTATTTCATAAACAATCCTTATATGTTTGCTTCGTTCGTCAAATCGTTCATCCAATAATAAATATAAGAATGAAAGTAAAGTCTTTATTTTCTCCTCCTCCAATTCGTTATCTCAATCGCGCCTCGATAATGTAAACCAAAGCGGATTGTATGGCCTGAGTGTTTATTTGGATCTTCAACGAAATCGCTTATGCCTATTGCCGTAGAGATCTCTAAAGCAAGGGACGATCTTCGGTATGATTGCTGCAGTGACAGTGTAAGAACGTTTTTCATAGACAGTGTGCAATAGTTTCAGTTATTGTAGACAGTCTCCGCTCATTGTAAGTATTTACAATAGGGTAATTGAATTTGGGCACAGTATTCTTTTATTTTGACCGATCCCCCTTTTCCAGCAATCATGAGTAAATCCAGAAGATATAATAAGATATTCATGTCCGCATCATTTTATCATTTCCGTGACAGTTTTTAAAAATAGACTTTTTACTTATTAATTATTTATTTCCACGTGAAGCCTAATATTGTTCAATTCAGACATACTTTGAATAAATCGGTTTTTCAAAGAAAATGCGTATTTTCGTTTACCCGTCAATTTGACGGGTGCTCGTAGAGATAGGTATATTATATAAACATAGGTATATTATATAAACATTCAGTATATACAAAGACTCTACGTAAATGTCTTAATTTCCAAAATTTGAATATTCGAAGGTGCATATTTGTTAAATGAATGAATCGTCAACAAAATTATGACTTAACCCATCCCCTAATTTCATATGAACTTCGTTATGGTTGATTTTGGACAATCTAGCCCAACGTCAATGGCCAAGAAACAATGATAAAAATTTGTTTCAGCACGATCACCATCATCACGAGCCAGGCATGCCGTTCGACTTTAATTACGCGGTGAAGGAGGACGCGTTCGGGAATGATTATTCCCACAATGCCATCAGCGACGGAGACATCGTCCGCGGGGAATACAGAGTCCAACTTCCTGATGGAAGATTGCAGATCGTCCGGTACACGGCCGATTGGAAGCATGGCTTCAGCGCGCAGGTTTCCTATGATGGGAATCCCCGTTTCGACGTTCCTCGGCCGACCGGCACCTTCGCGGGCTATTAAACACCTCGTCGAGCCTAGGGTTGCTAAATCGTACAGCGTTAAGGGGCCCCATACACCTAAAAACCAAAAAGAATCGAATCGTTTCCGTCAGAAACGGAGATTACATTTTTAGCTCGATCTGATGCATTTCAGGATTTCTGTTATATCTTAAAATAGAAAGCAAGTAGTTTTAACTGCATTCCCAAAAGATCTCAATGAAAAATCTCAAAATATGTTGGAAATGTAAACATTGTTTGAAAGTACTCCTACTGTAATAATTCTTTGAAAAACGAAGAATTTTTTCAAAGTAAAAAAATACGATCTTGAGCCCAAAAAAATCGTTCCTTTTTTTTACTGTCAAAAAAGTTTTGAAAATCCTACGAGAAATGTAAAACTTTTTACGTAATTTTTAGAAAAGACTCTTTAGAGATGATGCATTTATACATATTTTTTTGCTTGTCTAGGTGTATGTTTCCCCTTAATAGACGTTTGCCTCGCGATTCTCGCCGTCTTGTTGCATACCGCTAATTAGCCGAATCGTTTGGATAAATGAGATTCCAATGTATTTTCTTCTTTTCGACGTCGCTTCAACTACGGTTGATCCTGATTAGGTTTTTGGGCATTCAGGAGTCGATGTTACTTCACCCTGCTAACTCTCCTGAGACTTGAAGAGGACAATGACTTTGACTGTATGATTGTGTTCGTAGTACGTCATAGTAAGGGGTAGGAGACACCGAAAACATTCGATTAAACTCCATTCAGATAATCAATTTGTTTTCAGAGCTGTAAAGCATCTAGCTTTCAGCAAAAATTATTTTACGAAGAGAGTATTTAAGGAATCGAAGAGTTAATTGGAAACATTGTAGTAGCATCCTCCTGCAGAATCAAGTGGTTTAATCGTAGACGTATTCCTTTTCTATAGGAAGTATTAATTTTCTGCCAGTACTAGATACAAATAATAAGAGCAACCCCTTAGCCTATACTTTTATTCCTCAGTTAGTTGTGTCCAATGAACATGGATACATAGAAGGCGCAAAATAAAAAGTTGTTAAAATCAAAGTGTACTTCTTTCTGAAACACGAGATGTCAATTAAGGACCAATGTTTTGTAGTAGTAATATTTAATTTAATCAGCGCTAATAGAAGACCAGTACTAACCCCTTGCAGTTCAGTTTCTTGCAATGACTTCGCTCTGAGAAAACCATAGAAAATAAAGAAGCCTACGTCTCTGTCGTGTGTCGGAGATTATAATAATGTAGCCAAGGAGATGATGAAGACGGGAGAATTCATTGTATTATTTTTATAATAAAAATATGTGTAATTTAACATCCTTTTTTTTCTGTAACACTTTTCTACTATTCAACCGGATAAAAATTGTAATCTGTTGCTACAAGATAATAGCCTACATCGAAAAATTATATACTGAACAATATATTCTTATGACTTTTCACGTAGTCTACGGACAGAAACATTTAATAGTACACTGACACTGCCAACCCTAGCCTCGACCAATAATTGTAACCTATTGTATAGAAACCAAAACAATACTCAAAAGATTATATTAACAATTCGTTCGAATAAAAGATTTGTTAAATATATATGTACATAATTTTCTTATTTGCATTACTTTTTTGGAAATAAAAATGACCTTCTCAACTTTTTAAATGGAATGCTATATATCTTTTTATATCATATATATACATAAATAAATTGAGAGAAACCCTGTACATTATTTAAGACTATAGAATTAGAGGCCACAAAGTTAGAGACTATAAAAATTAGCATATACCAGAGAAACGGTTTGTTGTGCTAACTGTTGCTATAGTAAAATCGATCGTCGCGCATGTGCGCCGAAAATGTTACATCCTATCATTGAAACAGAGCAAACAGTGCACTACTGTACTAATTGTTAGCTAAGACAATGATTCATATTCACCATTGCTTGAAACTAGAATAATCAAGCTAAACACCCAGGTTTCATTCTCAACATGACTCTACCACTATCAAGAATTGACTACGTAGCTGTCGGTGTCACATCAAGAAGTACCACAAAGATCTTCTCTCCGTCAGATCATAGGCAGACTCAAAAGTTTGCTGTCGGTGATCATGATGGAGTGTTACATATATACAGTAAGTTTCTTGCTGTATCCGACTAATCGAGTCTTCGCATTAATTTCATTGATGAACTGTTCACTGTAGGTATCAAGAAAGGAGAGCTACAGGTGTCGTTTAAATCTCTGCCAGGACCAAAGATCAACAGACTGGTCCTGGGAGGCACGGGACGTGAGAAGGTTTACATCGCCCACGAGAACACTGTGAAAGGATACACGAAGAAAGGAAAACTGTTCTTAGATTTCGACACGAACCTCATAGATCCTATTTCAGCAATGTTAATTCTTTATACTAGCTGGAGCATATAAAACAGATCACTAGATCGCGAATCTTTATGCAAAATTTGTCATATCATTCCATTTATAGGTACGTGCTTGGACCAGATCTAGCAGCATGCGCCAGAGATCTTTACCACAGGTACCACGATTGCAAGGACGCTGACTCTTACCTGGCAGGCGAAACCTTGTACGATGTACTTCTTCTACCAGCTGAAGGTGGATCAGTATATGCGCTTCTTGCTTGCGGAGATTGTGCAGTAAGTGAATAGTTTTACAAATCATCTAAATCGATCCCAATGAATCTCACTTCTTTTAGGTACGTGTTGTTCATGGCACGAAGACTCCAGCAGTTCTCAGACTACCGAGTATACCCACAGTGCTAGCTTTGTACAGGTACCTTGTGCTCCGTACAACTTTTATCAACCCTCATCGGTCCTTTGTGTCGTGATGGATGAATTTATTTCTCAAGAATGTTTCTTACGGTTTCACAGAGAAGGTGAGCACGAATCCAAGGATAGAGTTCTACTTGGAACCATGGATGGTAGAGTGGGACTACTCATTCTTCAGAGTAATAGAACGTTGAGGATCACTTGGTTATTAAACATGATTGGCTCCGAGGTAACTGCTCTGGACACATACGAATTGCAAGATGGTTTGGACATACTGATCGGCCGGCAGGATGGTACTGTTGATGTGTACACTTTTCCCGACGAAGAGTCGTTACCATCCCTTCGGTATCGTTACGTAGGTACATCGTGATCTGACGTGATCTTACAACGTTCCCTTGTGAGATGTCAAAGCAGACATTGCTGATAATGTCTTCCAGAATGCCACCGAGAGCATCAGTTCGGTGGGTGGTGGAATCATTGGAGCAGCAGGATGTCCAGAAGTTTTGGTCACTACCTACTCAGGTCGAATATTTGGCCTAACTACCAGGTCACCTGGACTCCTAGAAGTTGATCAGAACGAGGGCATGGCGAAACTGAAAGCAGAGATCCAACAATTACAAGACAAACTTAACGAGGAAAAAGAGGCAGCCAATTTTACCGTGGATCCTTTGGCACCCTTAATTTTATCAGTAAATCATAGGTAACATATTCATTGTTCGTCATTGGTCTTCCAGAAATTCAAGTGAATTGCTTCCAGAATGGTTTTGAACAAGGAAGACGCATCGTACTCGCTTTCCATAGAACTCGATACTCCTATCGACAATGTGTTGGTGCAATCAGATACACCCGTAGAACTGTTGGATGTCGAGAGTAACAGTGCAGTTGTGAGTCTTTCTACCTGTAATCCGAGAGAAGGTAATTTTGTTCTTGCCACCTACCGTTGCCAAGTAAGTAGAAGCTGTAGAAGTATGCTCATTGATGTATCAGGCTTTTAGAATAATTTTATAGCAATTACTATGTGAATAGGTGAACATTAATCATCTTGAAATGAGAATAAGGACTGTCGAGGGTCAGTCAGGCACACTGCAAATCTATGTAACTTCACAGGTACAGAATGTACATAATAGACTGTAGATTTTATGCGTTTGTGATAAAAATGGAAATTTTTATTTTTAAATGATATATGGATAAGGTGTCTCATTTAAGTTAATCATTCTAATTCATAAATATTCTATATTGTAGGTGCAGCCAAAATGCTGTCGCAGAATATTAATACCCATATGTGCTCTTTCGCTTCACGTAAGACAATTCGAAGATGAGAATTTAAAGTCTCCTGCCGGACCGTTCAATGAACTAAAATTAATAGGTGGCTTCACAGTTGCTGAGGTAGTTTCATAAATACACCTTCCACATTGATTTTGATTAATTACATTCTGATATGGTTTAGATGCATGCCTGGCTTTCTTTGGCATTGCCCAATGTACCTGAAAGGCCTCAATTGCAAGATGGCGAAGCTGTTTTAACGTACATCTCATCTTTTGTGGGCACAACCTTGAAATGCACATACAAGTAAGATATCCGTAACGCATTCGCCTTGCTCAATCAACATATACTCATAATTTTAAGGAAAGGGAATGCTGTTTGCCTTGGAGAGAACATATCGAGCATCATAATCCTGAGAGACATACTGACCCGGGAAGCAACGAAAAGGAAAATTAAGTTGGATGTGTTTTGTGGTATGGTATTCGCGCAAAAATTCTTTAACCCTTTGCATTCCAAAGTGTTTTCACTCTTTCGTTATAGGTATAGCAGAAGGAAGCATATCCAGAGTACTGGAGTTGATCCTCCCGAGATTGAACGCTGCCCACGAGCTGACCAGAAAAGTGAAAATTTTGAATGCGCTTGAGGAATGGGAACTGAAGGAGAATCCAAAAGAAAATCTGAGCTCTGAGTACCAGGAGCTACTGCAAAATGAAGCAGAGATTAAATCACAAATGGTGAAGGACAATGAAATCTTGGAGAGACTGCACGGAGCGATTACCGATCTCTACGTTGACTGGGAGAGAGCTAAACGATCTCGCAGGTAATGGTGTAAACAATATGATATGTATTGATAATATGTTACAATTAACAAACTCTTCACATCAATTTTGCTTGCCGTTTATTCATTTTTCTATTCAGTTCTTTTATCTTTTCTAGATTTCGTGTAAAATGTCGTTCATTTCATTTTCCCTAACTACACAATATTGTACAAATTATAACAAAAAGATTAGGAACATAATTTCAAACGCAACACGAATCATTCGTGTATTAAAGATTAAAATCCAATTTTAAAATTTCAATCTATCAGAAATTGAAAGGATTTCGTTTAATTGCATTGCTGTACGTTCTACAACGTTCCAGAATTAGTAGCAACGATGCTGCCGAGAAACTGAATGCAGCACTCGCGACAAGAGAACTGGCTCAGCTTTTACAAGTTTTCATCGACACGAGTAGCACGGTGCCCGCACCATCATCAATGTCATCAATTACCTAAGACTGACCTACAAACATCGTTTGTGGAGAATGCAATAAAAGTGGACCACGGTGTTTCTATAAATGTCTTTACGTAAAAAATATATTTTTCAATGACGATTCGCGACATAAACGGCTAACTTACCTAGGTCTTAAAAATGTACATGTACAATGTTATCCTGTATTAGTGTTAATTATAGTACAATATAGATATCCATATTTATGCAATTGAATTGATATACGTTCTGGTAGGATTTCCCTTCTAGTTCCGTACTTTCCAAGAGTTCCCTGATAAAAACAGTCTTGAAGCGCTTTCTTAAGGAGTATACAGAGAAACCGGAAAGCACGCTATGCATATTACATAGGCGGTATGTGTGTCGATACGCAACACTTCGATTAGTCATTTACAAAGAAGATTCGTCACGTGCCAATGCTTCGTGGTTTATAAAATAGATATTTCACAGATTAGTTTCACAGTATCCCAAACACATGATGGTGCGCTATAGTACAAAAACAACTTTCGGCTTACTTCCAACAACTGTTACATGAAGAAGTACTGCCTGCAATAGTAACAATAAGACAAATCAATCTTTGTACATTTCACGTTACGGTAAATAATCACCGCTAGACTGCGAATCCTTATGCAAAATAAAAATGTTTTGCATTGATTGTGAGAAGTAGGAATAACATGAAAATTGATTTCACCCCTCAACGACTTTGTTACGTTAAAAGCAACATTACAACATTCTTGAACTTTTTAAATCTTTTACTGTTCTATATTTCGCCCAACAAATTTCTTCATAAACGCATAAAGATCCACAGTCTAATAATCACTGTAGAGAAACTCTATAAGAGTCACCTAGTGAATGTTGCAGATCAAAGTTGGTGTTACACAGCATAATTAACTTACATGTTATCAGCAGTGCGTACAACCGCTTCTAACGGATCCCTCTCTGCATTAGTATCAGAAGTAGTGGTCACCGTGTACTCCAAAGCTGGTCCTCCAGGATGCGGCAAAATACTTTCAGGATTATCATCTGGGGGGATGATTTCCACGACTCCATTCGCCTCCACCTCTAGCTTCAAGTCTCTAACGAGATCTTGAATGGTTTTCGCTTGTGCTTTCTTGTCGTTTTCGTCCTCTATGTTCTTCACCGTGATCACCCTGCTCAGAGACCTTCCTTCAGGTCTTGTCCTAGAATGCGTGTGCATGTGTCTCTTCATGTCACTCCGTACTCTAAAAGGCTTTCCGCAGACTGTACACGGGTGCGGTTTCTCTCCGGTATGAATACGACGGTGGTTCTGCAAGTAGCTGCTCGCTCTGAACGTTTTGTTGCAGTATTCGCACCGATAATTTTTCTCGCCCGTGTGGATCCTTCTGTGGACAATCAAGGAGTACTTCCGGGCAAAGTCTTTCCCACAGTACTCGCATTGGTACTGTTTCTGTTCCGAGTGGATGCTCGTCGAATGGTACTTCAAGTCACCCCACTGACGAAAATGCCGGCCGCATTCTTCGCATTTGTACGGCTTGTCGCCGCTGTGAAGCCGTTTGTGCACCTGCATTGAAAACAACTTGGTTAATATCAGCATTTACAGGGTGGAGCATTTGTAACAATGTTAACAGTGCACAGTGGTTTTTTGTGTTATATAACAATTAGATTACGAGTACATTCAGGTGATATAGTTATGGGGGTAAACTCGTTTCTAGGATTGCAAGAGTGCGGGATGCACTTTTTCATTTCTCAATAATGCAAAGATGGGGTTTTTAGTAGTCAAAAGCGCTAGATAAACGACCAATCTAATCTAATTTGTTATGCTTCCGAATAATGCAAATTACGCCTCGTAAACGTAAAAATAGGACTTTCGAGGGCGATCGCGGCCTAGATTGATCTTTTATGTAACGCTTTTGGCTACTAAAGAAACCCATCTTTGCATTATCGAGAAATGAGAAGGCACCCCTGCAATCTTGGAAACGAGAGTCTGCCCCCTTAAGTGACTCACGCTGTGTATTTTTAACTTGATAATGTTCTAACTGCTGTCGAGACGAATTCAACGACTTGCTATACTACATATTACCTTAAACTTTGAGATAACGCTAAAATGATTTTAGGATTTGAAAAACGAGCTTCAGCTCCAGTACCTTTAACGCGCTCGCTGCGAAAAAACTTTTTCCACAGACTTCACACTGATGCGGCCGTTCCCCACTGTGAGATCGCATATGATACACTAAACTATTTTTATGGTGGAATGACCGATCGCATTGAGGGCATGTTAATTCGTCATCTATAAAAAGCAAAGAAATTTTATTAAAACACGTTGCTCGAGAAAGGAACGCAAATATACGCACTTGATTTCCGAGCTTTTAAAATTTTTTTCTTCTTCGATGTCTGTGGAATGTCAGTCTTTTCTTTTTCATGTAAGTCCTGCTCATTAACAGTCGACGGTTTTACATGGTCCCTATGTACCTGATCAGTGACATCTGTAATAGTCCACAATGGTGATTCATTATTTACGGTAGATAGTGGAGATTCTGTATCATCATCTATGTGAGCACCAGTTTCTTCCACTGCAAATATTGGAAGAGTGTCAAAACTAAAGTGTACTGGATAGTTAACAGTTTGGCTGACTACTGTGCGCTTACCAACGCCTCGGATGCCCTCCATGAGATCCTCTGGTTCACTGAACTCCTCGATCACAGTGTTTTGAAGATTCTGTACCGACTCCGGAACAGATATAGTGATATTTGTATTTGTTGCTTGTGCTATTCTGGTTTCCTGCTTCACAGGCTCGTAGTGTACCTTTTATAAGCGAGGGTCTCGTTACTATTGCTCTCAATTACGACTTAAAGAGGTAGACACGTTTCCAGAAATGCAAGGGTGCGGGATGCCCTTCTCACTTGTCGATAATGCAAAGATGGGGTTTTTCAGTAGTCAAAAGCGCTAGATAAAAGATCAATCTAGGCCGCAATCGTCCTCAGAAGTCCTATTTTTACATTTTCGAAGCGTAATTTACATTATTCGGAAGCATAACAAATTACGCCTTGTAAACGTAAAAATAGGACTTTTAGATTGATCTTTTATCTAGCACTTTTGACTATTGAAAAGCCCCATCTTTGCATTATCAAGAAATGAGAAGGCCCATCTGCACTCTTGCAATCCTAGAAACAAGTCTATCTGACAAATTATCATATTATATTATGTAATTATGTGCGAACACAACATACCTTAAGATGTTCGAAAAACTTTAATTGACTGCTAAATCTAGAGCTACACAACTCGCATTTAAACACGTGCGTTTGCATTTCCCCGGTCACCTCTGTGTTCGCAGTGTTCGAGTTCGCCTTGCCGCTGTCTTTTCTGGCAGAGCTTCTCTTGGTCTGCTGTTTCAGTTTACGGGGAATTCTCTTTTTGTGAGGCAAGGACCTCTTTGGCCCGGAAGTTGGCGCAGCGTCCTCACTGCTTTCTGCAGACACATCCACGTCGTACTCGCTCTTCACATTTATGAACTCTTGCTTGACACTATGCGGGATTCGTTTGAAAGGTTGCAAAGTTGGGTACACCGGCGGACCGTTTGGCTGTGTCACAGTTTGAATGGAATAAGTATTAACAGGCGTTAGGGTCTCTAAATGAGAAACATCTGGCAATGTCGGATCGTCGTGTTGAGACTGACTGTGAAGCTGCTGCTGTTTTTGTTGTTGCTGCAACTGAACTGCAACCAGAGCTGCTGCTAATCTACGATCTTCCTGTAGAAAATAATTAACGTTCAATTGTTATTCCACAGATTTAGGAAAGTTAACAATTACCTCTGTTAATTCGTGTTGTAACAGATCATCTGCTTCGTAATATTGCGTTGCCGTAGCATAGTCAGTACCAACGCCAGCATTGATCATGTCGACAACCATTCCCTCGGAAATCAACTCTCCGTTCAACGTCAAAAGCGGCACACTCTTGCCCAGGGACTCCCCATCGGCCCTTTGTATGGTGATATATTGGGCACCTTCCATTTCCTCGAGCAGAACAGTTTGTCCCTCTTCTGTCGTGACTTCCATAGCGAATTGGTTTTCCTGCCGACGGGAGAAAGTGTCTTCTATGATTATTTCCTTTCCATTTGTGAGAGCTAGCTGTTTGTCCCTGGAAATCACAATGTTTCTGTATCTAGAATTTCAAAGAGAAAAATTCAAATTATACTATTTACATTTAGAAAATGATTATGATACGATTAAAAAGTAGTTGTGCAGTTGAATCAACAAGTACGGAGACGTAATGGAAATAATGATTTCTTTCTTAGTTCGAAACTAGTTTCACGGCTGGAGAAGCGATTCAAATTTCCCGCGTCCTCGTACTTTAGAGATGACAGCGGAATCAAGGTCACTGCACCCGGAGCTCTCAGAAAATTCCTCTCGTGGCTTAATTCGTCTCCTGCTGGAAGAAACGGTGTTCTCTGGTTTCCCTGTACCAACCTTCGTAAGCCCAGACGGATTTCTTGTTTTCGTTTCGCGAAACTCGAGCGACATAAACAAAGCAAAATATTGAAACACTGTAGGACAAAATGTGACAACAGTGCTTGGGTCTTGACGCCATTAGAACGGATGTTCCCTTCCCTCGCCGCCTTCACGGATAACCCATCAATGACAACATGACGCCTCGAAAAACACTAGAATCCCGATTCTTATCGCGATCATCTCAAAACAGATTTCCCCCTTTCGATCGTTGTTGCAAAATATTTCAGATACTTTACCCGCGTGCACGGATGTACAGCATAAGTTTTTCGTTCAAACGAGTCTCTTTGGATTTCGCGGAGCTTGCAGGGAGCTTTAGAGTTTTTCCAGTTTGGAAGCCACTTCCGGGAGCAGTTCAATGCAGTTAGGCACGCAATTATCGCAAAGTGTCAAAATTTACACTTGTGCGATTTTGATGTTCTATGAATCGCATTGCTGGGATAGTACTGCGACGATAACCTGTTAATTAGACCCGCGTAATACGCGGTTTTCATGTAATCGATATTACATAAGTCGTTTCACTTTCGAATCTGATCGATTAAAATTGCGATAGAACGTCGCTTTGTAGAATACAGTAAAATTCAATGGAAATTTGTGTCAATGAGTCGAATGTACGCTATACCCTTATAGTACATATAGATTATTTAATAGAAAAATGTTGAAAACAGAAGAAATTTCAGAATAAATGAAATTCAAACAAATCATTTTGAAATATTTCCCGTAATCCTTCGACACGAGAATACGTACAGTGGGTGTACAAAAACTTTTTCAAAATTGGACCCAACAGCTTGAGTTTTTTTTCAGATGTTAGAAGGATTGGTTTACTAGCTATATAATATGTAAATAATTTTTTTTAAATTGTTATATTATTAGTCGCAATTTCGCCGGAAAAAGTAAAGGTCATGAAAGGTTTCAATTTTTTATTTATGCCTGTAATGAAAATTTAAAACATATATTTTGTAAATCGAAGTAAGTTATATACATGTACGTTTCATTGAAATCGGTTGACGCATAAAAAAGCTACAAGGATTGGAAGATGTGAAAATCTTTGAATTTAGGGTTTTTACCATTTTTGCTATTTTTAATATCAATTATATTTCATAACAATCTTCATTGATTTCGATGAAACTTTGTACATGTATATATAACTTACTGAGGCTTACCAAAGGCACTTCTAAATTGTCATTACAGGCACAGAGGCATCCTCTTTTATTTGTGCACAAATAAACAATTTAAAAATCGTGACCTTTACTATTTCCTTTGCAATTGCGACCAATAACAATTTCAAAATTAATTATTTACGCATTAGGTAGCAAACCAATCCTTCTAACGTCTGAAAAAAACACAAGCTGCGGAGCCCAATTTTTACGAATACTTTGTACACCCATTATTGTATTCCGATGAAACTTTCATTGATAGCAATTCCCAATTCCCACTACTTGTTCGCTTATTTTACTCTGGTATATCTCGTAAGAAAACGTCGTCGGTAAGGTATGCTAAAATATCAGCGAAGCTTGCGGGTGCCTGCAGCAAGTTAATGAAATCGAATCGAAATTAATGATCATTAATAATCCGCGCGGATCACGTAATTAAGGACGCAGAAAAGGGGGAAGTATCTGGCTTCCCCCCTTCCGTACTGTCATCGTCAGCTGACTCGTTGTGGTTCATCGTCGATTCATCGTGCGCGACAAGGATGTTATGACTTCTTCGATACGTTGTTACATACTGTACAATGTTTACGCTGTTGTTGCCGTCTGAGGAATCGTGAGACAGACCTGTTGACAGTGAATAATTCCACGTTCAATGGAAACGTCATTCGAATTCGTCTATTTATCCGCCGAGTCGAGGAACATTAGCTAGGTTCGCATAACCTAAAATTGGGAACGGACGTACGAGATGCTGTCAAGAAACCTGTCAGGCTACATTAACCGTTCTTTCAGAAGTTGGAGCGGTCCGACCGGAAAATTATGTGATAGTTCCGTTCCTATTTCAATCCTTCAAAGTGATGGCTTCTATTTGTCGCCGCTGGAGACTATGGATTCTACCAGTTCTAACGTGCCTCTATGCACTTTTGATTATTATCCTTGTGCCTATTTTGTTGGCGAACTCTATTAAGAATGGCTTTAAGAAGCAGGATCAGGGAGCGTTGGTCGGGGGTGCATTCGTGTTGCTTGCACTGCCTATCGCTTTCTACGAAATTGTGCAACACATGATATATTACACGCAACCCAGACTGCAGAAATATATAATCAGGTGAGCTGCTCGATATTGTCTAGTTTAGTTCGAATGTGACACTCGTCGATCTTCCGGACCGTAATCGTGTGAGTGCTGCAGGCAAAAATTGCTCAGTTGGAAAAACAAGAATGGTATAGAATTAGAGGGGAAGGGATACGCCTTCTCAATTCTCGATAATGTACACGATGGAGTTTTTCAGTAGTCCAAAGCGCTAGATAAAAGATTAATCTAGGTCGCAATCGTGTAATGAAAATAGCTACATGCGCAGCTTTATGCTTCCAAATAATGCAAATTACGTCTTATAACACCTAGATTGATCATTTATGTAGTGCTTTTGACTACCGAAAAACCTCATCTTTTTCAGCTAAAGAATTTGAGATGATGCAAGACTATGTTACTTATTTTGATTGTATTAATATAGTATATCGCTATAATTAGTCAATGAACACATGCTGTATGTGATATATTGTTTGACTCTAGCTGTGATATTCATTGGGCAAATGAAACAGAGAATAAAAAAGGTAAACCTTTTTATTACACTGGAATATTCCACTCATGTTGATTTTGCCTAGATACATTGCCATTTTGTGTCTACTACACTATTTATTTACTATGTGATTCATTTTCCCTTAGTTTCATTAATAACATTAATATGTATAATTGTAGATAGTACAACTTTGAGTCCTAATAAAACATGTATATTTTATGCACCGAAGGTCAAAGAACTTTGATTGACCTTTGATACAGAAAGTATCAACAGTTAGAGATATAACTGAAATCATCCTCTCTTTTAGACACTGAATTTTTTTGTTAATAATTTTTTTTATTTTCATTTTAAGTTTCATTTTGTTATAGCATTAAAATAAAAATAATATCAACGCATTGTACATTAATGAAAGAATCAGATTCTAGTATTATATTTAGTATTTAATAAGCAAAATCATTGAATTCTAGATTATTAAAATAGGGGAAACAGTATGGGGACAATATCGTCATTGAGAGAAAGCAACAAATCAAAGTTCACTTTCATGGAAGACTGATATAGAACCTAATGCATGATATAGTATCACAATTGCTACTATTCTTCTACAACAAACGATCTAACTGTGCAGTGTAAACTATAGTCCCATTATTGAAATATCTCTGTAAAGTTGAAAAATCATTTAATGTGTATATTAACGCTCACAGTTTTTCATTCTCTCAGAATTGTTAAACGTTAATATTTGTAAAATCGGCGGACTATTTTTAAATACTTCCGATTTATTACTAAGTCATCGGCTAGATTCTAGACTATTTCTTATATACACTGATATCGATCTAACTTTCATATACCGGGTGCTCCGAAAACACGATTATTGATTCAGCCCTCGAACGACGTAATAAGCGTTTTTATCGATTATAATTAGAGTATAGATAGCTCTATAAAAATCTATAACTGTTTTACGATAATCATTGTATACAAAAATAATTTACGCAATATTGCATAAGAAGAATTACATACGAAATAATTTACGCATCATTTTAATCATTAATAATTACAATTATAATTATTACGTGTACTGTTGTGTAATGATTAGATCAGGCCGTAATTAATTATATTTCTCTACTTGTTTCAGGATATTATGGATGGTACCAATATATGCAGTAAACGCTGTAAGTACCCACCATTATGTTCCATCTAATTGCAATATTATTTGTAGATGCTAATAAATGTTTTCAATGGTTTACAGTGGCTTGGCTTGGTTTACCCGGAGGGTAGCATATACGTGGACAGTTTAAGGGAGTGTTATGAGGCATATGTTATATACAATTTTATGATGTATTTATTGGCCTACTTGAACGCGGACCGTCAGCTAGAACATAGACTAGAAATCTCTCCTCAAGTGCATCATATGTTCCCGTTGTGTTGTTTACCTGACTGGGAAATGGGAAGGGAGTTTGTACATATGTGCAAGCACGGGATACTGCAGTACACTGCTGTCAGGCCTATATCGACTTTAATATCATTGTAATTATCTTATTGTGCTGTATTGTATACACGAGTCGCGAAGAACAGAACATTTAAACTTGAAATTGACGATCTAAACCAGTGCTTCCCAAACCGTACGCCGTGAAATAATTAAAATTATATCAAAATTGAGTAAAATATGAAATAATATTCTCAATATAAATAATTAAAATAATTCGCTATTAAAATATACATTTGCATATATATAATAGGCGCGCCGCAATTTTTTCATTTACTGTAAAATGAGCCGAGAGTAAAAGAAGTTTGAGAAGCACTGATCTAAACACTCTTTCGTGCGTTCTCTTTTCTGCGACTCGGCTAACGTACGTAACATATATGGTGTACCGATATCATTTACTATTTTCCAGCATCTGCGAACTCAATGGAGTATATGGCGAAGGAGAATTCAGAACGGACGTCGCATTTCCTTATATGATAGCTCTAAATAACTTATCGCAGTTCGTAGCCATGTACTGTCTGGTGCTTTTCTACCGTGCCAACGCGGAAGCTTTGAAGCCTATGAAGCCTGTTGGCAAGTTCTTGTGTATTAAAGCAGTCGTGTTCTTCTCCTTCTTGTGAGTCTCGCAATGTACCCACGGATCGTCAGACGCAAGATCAATCTGTAATAATGATTTTCGCTGTTACAGTCAAGGTGTAATGATTTCGTTGTTGGTGTACTTCGACGTCATATCAAGTATATTCGACACAAACGACATGGACGACATCAGGAATATATCATCGAAGCTGCAGGATTTTCTAATTTGCATCGAGATGTTCCTGGCCGCGGTGGCTCATCACTATAGCTTTTCTTACAAACCTTTTGTAAATCTAGCACAAGGGCAGGCGTGGTGGGACGCGTTCAGGTGAGAACAAGCTCTGTAGATATTTTCTGATTTTTGTAATGTATGACTTTATTCTAAAAAGGAGAAAACGAATTTATATTATAATCTAATATGGGTCATTCCACGCGAAAACGGACACTTTTCGGCTGTTCACTTCAAATAATTTTAATTTCGTCAATTTTCAAATGTCCATCTTTTTAAAAAGAGATCCTAATCCTAATTTTCTCGCATTTTTAAAAAGTGGCCATTTCACACGTCTGTAAAATGAAAACACGGCATTTGTTTAAAACAATTACAAAATAAATGGTGAAAAAAACATTTTTTTCAAATAACAACATTTTTAGTGAATACTCTTATGTTATCACTACAAATTCCCAAAAACTCATTTTTATCGGTTTGATAGTTCCAGATTTATGATTAAATGAAAAAAGGGCGACACGTTTCTTCACACGTCTGTAAAATCAATAATTTTTAAGATATCGAAAAATCCTTTGGAGCCTCGTTCATAGGTCACTAAATTTTACTCCAAAAAGTGTTCGTTTACACGTGGGATGACCCATATTAGAATCTATAAGAATCTACAAATAAGTTGAAGTTTGTTGGACAGTTTTACGGATCATTTAATTATTACCAGGGCCATGTGGGACGTATCCGATGTGCATAATGACATAAAGGAGCACCTGGGCGTGGTGGGATCATCGTTAAGTCGCAGGATACGTGGTCGAAGTGCTTATCAGCAAACTTGGGGTAGCGCCACGGAACGAACCTTACTCTTACCTGAGGCACCGGTGACGACAGCAAAGAGTGCACCTGCGTGTTCCTTTTCTGGTTACAATACAGGTGAGATTGGACAAAACGACGGCGTCGACGTCGTTCCGGACGTGCAGGATAATAGCAACTCGGTGAAGACGTAACTGGACGGTGATATTTTCTTCTTCTATTGGACTCGAGAGCATTGGGAAAACTCCAAGACGCTACCTTGTTTTAGAACAATTTGTCCGAGATCATTCTCTGTATCGCTAGTTCATTGTACGGCTGAAACAAAGAAGTCTAGTTTTGCAACGAGCATCCCCCTCTTGACTACCCTCCTAGAACGTGGACTGTACAGGGTGTCACAAAATTATATGTCGTGGACACTATAGCACGATTCTACACCCCCGATTTAGTCGAAAATGACATAAGGAATCCCCCGCAAAATTGACCTTGAACGTGAAAAACAAGATAAAAGAGAACAAAATGTTTTTTAAGATTAAAGATTTCTGATTTAAGATTTTTAATCTTTAAAAATATTTTGTTTTTTTGTTTGACCTTGTTTTTCACTAAATTTATTTTCATTAATTTTCGACTAAATCGGAGGTGCAGAATCGCGCTATGGAGTCCGCAACATATAATTTTGTGACACCCTGTACAAATTGTCATTGTCTTAATCATGCCAGCCGCACGGTCATCACGGGAGACCATGCGTCACATATTATACAAATTAAGGATTTGATATACACACACGATAATGGTCAAGCGGCTGAGACAGTAAGGTATCGTCTTACCTCGTCCAATTTTACGAATACGCTTCTTTTCCTCTTGATTTGCGGGCAAGCATCATCGCCGCCTTCATTGTTACCAATGATGTACTACCAAATAATTGTATATAATAATGTTTATATTTAGAACAATATATCGGTACAGTCCTATTTATAAACGTGTTGCGCTAATTATCGCTGGTTATCGACCTCCGGCAATATTCAGCTGGACAGAGTTTGGCACTTTTATCGTAAACAAATTGCGAGGACACGATGGGATTACATAATTGTTTTTCGATTACGATCAGAATAAGTTTATTCGAGGGAGAGATTAATGTGGCGCCTGAACTCTGACCTCTGAGTATACCGTAAACAATGAGGAAAAAGAATATTAAACATTCCTGCCAAATGTACATCGTTGTTTAATTTTATATCAGCTGCGTTGAATAGAAAAAGTGTACGGAGAAAATAAATACTCGGACACACACACACACACACACGCGCGCGTGCGTACGTACATACATACCTACGTATTAATGCATGAACGACAAATGAAAATTGGCATTTTCAAACGAGTCGATTAGAACAAAAAAAATTTTCCTGTCGTTTTTGTATTTGCATATATGTATATGCATACACACGCATACACATTCACATCATGTTGACCTATATCTCGTGCATAAGTGGTGTTAATTATTATAGAGAGAAATTTGACGAGAAACGGATTTTATTTTGTGTACGTTGTTTAGGACGATCGATAATTTTTACAAAATTTTTCGTAACTTTAATCGAATAAAGATTTACAAATGCTAGAGAAAGGGTATTGCGAGTTTCTGTGTGACATTTGCGTGGAGGTGTACGAATTTGAGATATTTTATCAGACACATCCTGGACCAAAGATAGGATATATGTATATTTTCTCTCGGAATTAGCATCCTCAGAGTTCGAAAACAGATTTCGAGAAAACGATCGTAGTTTTGCTGGCTGATCTAGCGGTTTTACATCGTCAATTAAATATCCTCCGAGAATAAAAGGGAAATATTTTTAATATGTTTCTACCAGGTTATTTGTAACGTTGCAATGTATGTGGAATAATTAGATATTATTTTGTGTCTTTACAATGATGATGATGATGATGATGATGATGATGATAATAATAATAATAATAGGAATAAAGATCGTCAGGATACGTTGTAAACTTTACATACAACCAGAGGAAAATTTTACTATAGATTCTGTATTTTAATAATCTCTCTACCAATCTTATACAATAGCATATCTCAATTTCATAAGTACTTAAGACTCGGCGAAGAATCTGCTGTCACTGACAAAATTTCTGGGAGAATGAAGGTGATGCATACAATAAAACGAAAAATGCATTCGAAACGATATCTGTATAAAAAAATCACATGTACCGAATCATTTTTATTGTATTTTCAAGAGAATATTACTGTTCTTTCTCACACGATACATTTTATTTTTTCTTAGATAAAAAAGCCGATCAATCATAAAAGAATTTGTTCTATCCTAATCTGAGAACCGTTCGAAAAAGCACTCGCTATTTACGTGTTCCATCTCCCTTTATTTTAATCAGTTTTCTATTCGTACTACAACGTTTTTCTGCACTCGTTCCATGTTATTGAGACAATATATACAAGATGCAATGACCGCTATTGTTTTCACATCAATTGTGAAATGCCTGTACGAATTACTATTTACACTGGACATGCTGTTAAACATGTGCGCTGGTTTAATATGTTTACGAAAGCGTTATTTTCGTAGTATTCATAATTATTTTTGGTATGATTAACGTCGATTACATTCGAGGAACGTGTTTCCACAAGAAAACCATAGACGAGCGAGAGCAAATAATCAATTTCGATCTACCACGCGTGTTCAATAATTGTTCAAGAAAATTCCTCATTAAAAACTGGAACGACGATACGAGTGGTCACTCTATTCCAGTGTGCCACGTCGTTCAGCAACAAGAAGAAATAATTAAGTGTCTAACGATTCGCGCCTCAGCCACCAAGGCTGTTATCATTTATCACATACCATATTAATCTGGTTTAGAATATCTACACATTCTCAAATCGTCCTCTTCATTTCTCTTTATTCAACGCCTGGATGAACTCCTCCAGCTTCTCTTGAATTTGCCTGACGCGTTCTGAAATGAAAATCGAAATGTACAGTAATATACGACTGTAAGTCGTGCTGAAAGCTTAAATGTCGCTACGCTGCCCATTCCACTGGGCGGCATACCCCGTGAGGGGCCCAGAAGCTCGAGCTGCCTCGCAGTGTAAACACGCCGTGTAATCAGATACCAGACGGGTATATCGGTGCGAAATACTAATCCAATTACAAAACTTTATTTTTCATTATTTTTTTATGGGACTGTTATGCATTTTTTATAGGAACTATTTCATATTTGGTATCATTTTCATTAGAAGAAAAAAAAATAAAGAAGTTTTGTTATTGGATTAGTTACGTTTACACTTTTTGGCGACCGAGGCCTCTCGAGCTTCGCTGTCCTTTTCTATGTTCGGCGCGGTCTTTAAAACCACAAAAAATAGTGTCCCGCTCATATCTAGGTCGCAACACAGAACCGAGAAACGACTTACAGTTGGACATTACTGTAGTTCTGCCAATTTAACTCGCAAACTTTGACAAACTTACTGAGTTCCTCGGCCAACGTTACTCTTCTACCGGCCAGCAATTTCTCCTTGATATCACTGTCCTGACTATACTCTTCCAGCACCTCTTTGATTTCTTGGTGCAGTCTGCGAGCCTCGCGGTTCATGATCTGCTGTCGCAGCGCATTGGCAGTGACTTTCAACATCTGTTGAATCCTCCAGAACAGCACCACATCGTTGCACTCCATCTAGAAAACATTGCTCTAGAAACTCATTTTCAAGACTTGAACAGGTTCTTCACAACTGTTTCGAGAACCGAAACCGATAATATTATAACAGTTTTCAAGCCCTGCTCATTTTGTTTTTTATATTTCATTTAATTCTCATGTAACATACTTCCTCCTCGTGCCCGGCATGGTACATATAGAATCCTTTTTTGCAGTCGTTCGCTTTGTTCAGACTCTGCTGTAGAAAATACCTGAGACAAATGGGATGCCATATCTCCTGGATAAATTCATAATCAACCTCTATGCCGTACGATTGCAAGTTCCTTCTGACCACTAGGAGCTCATCCTGAGTGAGGTTGGGAGTGTATTTCTGTTAACAAAAACATGATATTTAATCCTTTACACTCGAAGCTATTTTGACGGCAGAATCCGAACGTTTTATCTGATCTAGAATATTTTCCTCGTATTGTAATAGCTCGTAATGCTCGAGCTTTTAGCAATATATTAAATGCACAGGCGTTTGGTAATGCAGAATTTGCTATGAATTATTACAGTAATGTTTAGTGATGTTTCAGTGGAGACAGCCGAGTGCTAAGGGTTAATATTTCAATTTTGAACAAAGTCCAGGATGTTCTCTCCTCACCTTGCGTGCTTGCAGTATCCGATCCAATTCATTCTTCACGGATGAACATAACTGTTGTTCTGCAGTCGAACTCTTCCAATAAAGCCACCGCTCGGTACGGCCAGGGCCCAGCATGTCTCGCAAAGTCTGATCAGTTATTTGCAGCTTATCACGAATTGATGTCTCCAGGAAACGCACTGCTTGGTCCCAGTCCCTTTTGTCGTATATGCTTCTGTCCTCCAAAGTGTTCAACTGAATGACCCGCAGCATCTCGGACGCCTAGATGCAGTAGTGTTCGTACATTCACTATGGTCGATACAGTTGGATCTCGATAATCTGAAGTCTCTACTGTCTCAACACGTTTCATAATTCTTGCAAGTTAACGATCCACGGCTAAGAACTTTTTAATAGTACCTACAGCGGCAATGGCCAACTGTTAATTATAACTAGACTGCGGATTTTATGCATTTATAACAAAAATGGGTACGTACAATATAAACCAGTGGACATATTCAAAAGATTTACGGACATCGGTATATTATATATAGTTCCAGCTTAGAAAGATGATTAATATGATGAATTTACTTTTGATTCCCAGGAATGTCGTCTCATCGCCTCGCTGACCACCGCGGTCTTCAGTTGATCGAACACATCGTCGTGATCAGGACTGTGTTTCGCTTTGTTCATGAATTGCTCGAACTCGTGTTGTAAACATTCCCAACCACTCTCGACGCTTCTAGCCGGCAATTGTTGTTCCGCCCAATGTCGGAGTTTGATATCAACGGTCGTGTTGAATGTACCTGAATTATAAATGATTTTTCAAGGTACATTCGCGCGTTTTATTCGGCTGTGATTATGATCGTAACATATGTACCTGGGTTTTCACCTTCGGCAGCTGTCTTGTAGATATTCTCGAACACGTGCGTACTAACTTTCTTCCACGTATTAGTCAGCAGCACAGCGTCCCAATATTTCGGCGTGAGCTGGGACAAGTTCACAACCTCATCCAGTATGTCGCCTCGCGCTCTCTCGAACAGTTCGTCTCTATCTAGCTCTCTCAGTCTACAGAAAAATTCGTTTAATTTAATAAACATATTCGACACTAGCATTACGGAGCATTAAAACTGACTATTTTACATTAATTTATAAAAATAACAGAATGTGTTTATCCAAATTTTTAGCCATTTTTTCAAATAATGTATACCCGAAAAATGAATTTGTTTTTCATCTACCTTGGGAAATTATTTTTCCATTCCGTTTCAAGATTAAACCTGGTAGCTTTAAATGCATCAGCCTGCTGCTCGACAGTCTCGCGAACCATCTTCCAAAAGCATTCTGCGACAGCAAGACTCAGGTTCCTTGTGGTCACCTGTCCAGACATTGCCAAATCGTTCCTGTTCGAATAATCAGAAATGATCGAACACATGGAAGCTTTCTAGTATTTCAATATAATTGTGCGAACGTACTTGAACAGCTTAGAATTCCCAAAGAACTCTTGTTCGTAGTCCCTAATCGTTTCTATGCTATCGTCCTGCCTGCCACGACCAGTGACCACAGCGAAGTAACCTAACGCTTTCATAGGGAACAATTTACCAGACAATATCTTACGCAGACGATCAGGATTGGTCATATTCTTTTCTGCTAAGTCTACCTATCAATTTCAAAATATTATAAAATGAATCTTATTACTAGACTCCGGATTTTTATGCATTTATAGCAAAATTGAGTAGATGAAATTCAAAATTGTTGGAAAATTTTTAAAATTGAAGATGTCAATATATGATTTCTCCTGTATTAAAATAATTAAAAGAAGAAATAACATTCAATTTAGTTTCTATTCCTTGCAAGCGATGCAGACATTTTTTATTTTGCATAGAGATCCGCAGTCTACTTGTCACATTAAACCCCGACTGGTGACGTCAGTCAAGTTTCAATGTCACCAGTTAATAGTTAAATAACTGCCAGCGTTATTCTACCTTCGTCAAAACGAAAATAGTCCGTTTCCCTGTAGGATCCATCTGAGATACAAGGTCAGTGACGTTGCTTCTCTCAGCATCTACAGAACCGTCTTGTATGCAAAGGATGATGGCATTAGGGTTGCTCATGTACTGCTCAGACATCTGTCGAATGGCATCTCGAGTGCCTTCTGCCATGTCAATTGTAACTGTCTGTTGCAAAAGTTTTGTAAGTTACGAATTGTCTTTCATGAGAAATCGTATCTAATCAAGGTATCACTTACACTAATTATTCCAGGCAGATCAATTAGAACCATGCGCTGAAGGCCTGGTCCATTTACCGTCATCGAGATCACATCTGGACTGACTGTCTTTCCATTTTTAACGCTGTTCTTCATGCGTAGCTCTACTTCACGTCTCAGTTCTGCTAATTCGGATTCTTTCGTTAGGTCAAACTCCCTGGAACTGTCTTTGAACTGTGCTATGTGATAGGGTCCTTCACCTAGTGTGACTTTGACTGGGGCTCTTGTCATCATTTCTCCACCACCTCTGAAGAAAATTATAAGGAGAGAAATTATTGAGAGGGTATAGCCGGATAGGGCCCCTAAAGAAAACCCTCTGCGACAAACTTTTTTATAAAGTGCATTGTAGTCAATAAAATAAAAAATCGGTTTTTAGGGGGTTTTCTTTGGGGGTCTTATCGAATGGTAAAATGAAAGATCAATTTGGTTTGGAGTCTGTCTGCGTAAACAAATTGGGGAGCAGAATGTGCCACTGTACCTAGGAAATATTCTTGCCTGAGCAATCATTTCTAGGACAGAAGTTTTACCAGAACTCTGATCGCCGACAACCACTACTTTCGGTAAATGATCTGCAGTGGAGTAAGCATTATCGTATTCGCAGAGTTCATCTAGAACATCACTGTACATGTCGATCAATGATTTCTAGAAAAATTCATAACTTTATAACACAAATATTAATAGCAATAACATAAAGTTTCTAAACGATTGGTTACTTTTATTTTCTTGCTGCTCAGTTTTTTATTGCCACGCAAAAGCAACTGCTTTCTAAGCTCTTTGTTCTCTCTCTCCAGTCTTTGTAGTTCACGTTGATACTTCAACTGCATTTGCATGATCTCGTCTTGCATAGCATTCAATCTTTGCTGCGAGTTACCTTGAAAGAGAAATTGGAGCGTTTGTAATTACAAGTTGTTGATCATTTCAATAATGAATTTATAATACACTAACATGTACATACGAGCTTTCTTACGATCCTCTTCAATATTGTCGTTAATTAATGGGTGAGCGTGTGCTACTGTACGGTTAAAAAATTGATCCTTTGCCTCTGTTCAATAAGACATTTATAATTTCAGTGAATTAGGGTTACTTGCAAGAAAGCTGGTAATTGCTCACAATAACACTTTACTAACAATTACACGCGAATTAACGCGTTTACAATGATAATTATTGAAAAACGAGCTAGGTTAATAGTAATTCAATTGCATAAAAAATTATTGGTAAATATCTAGACATTTACACTAACTTTCGTCACAACTAAATAACCACATATAAGCATCAGTAAAGTGTTATTGTCAATGATGCACTATTGACTATGCAATTAAACACTAAAAAGGGTAAAAATATGTGCTATACTGGTAAAATTAATAATTAGACTGCGGATTTTATGCATTTATGACATTAGGTACGAAATTTCTAATTGTCTCTCTCGTGTCATAAAATCAATACAAACATTTTATTTTGCATAAAAATCCGCAATCTATTAACGATGAATTCATCTGATTTGAATATGAAAAAAACGAGAAACAGGTCTGTCCCATTCAGTATTTAAGTTTATTTTTACGTTCGATTGAAAATTAAAAAAAAAAGCTGTTAGCCGAGAGTCTATGTGAACGTGTACAAAGAATTATCCTGAAACTATAAAAAAAAATGCTGAATGGACAGACAGTAGTACGAGGATAATTCCAAAGATTTTACACACCTGAGTAAAGTTGATTTGCTATTGCTGTGATAGTGTGAAATATACCTGAACAGAACAGACCATAATAAAATAAGTCTAAATGTACAGTGGAATAATGTATGATATGAAACTGAACAATAATACAACATACCGACTACTAACTATCAAATCAAGAATGATAGAAAAAATACTGATTCATGAAATGATATAAATATGAGACATATGTATTGTTGCTCATGTAAATATTAGACTGTGGATCTTTATGCAAAATAAAAATTGTTTACATCAATTATGAAGAGCAGAAGAAGATTCTTTTTATAATTTTAATAAGCTGAGCCTAATACATTGATGTTCTCAAATTCTTTTCTCGTTTTTGTCAAAAATGCATAAAATCCACAGTCTAGTAATTACAATAAGAGTATAACTTTCCTTACCTACGCATTCTATTTGACTTACTTCGATACAGGCTTTCGCAGAATAGAATGTGTCACTTTTCGGTGACGAAATATATAACAAATTAGTGAGAAAATTGTAACGAAAGCACATAGGACAGCTGTGGCTACGATCGAGTCATAATTAGGTAAGAAAACGTCAGGCAAATTAAAGGGTGGTAGCAAGGTAATGGTTACAACATTGACAACAGAATCGTCAGCATGCAATAAAATAAAAAAAAAACCCGAAAACAACTCACTCTTCTTGGTAGGTACTGCCACGCTCATATTATTTTCAGTATCATTTGCTGCTTGGATAGCATCATCTAATCTCTGATTAAACCAGTTTCTGTACTCTTTATATTTAGCTTCCCCAAGCTGTTTTATACGTGGATCTGTTCGTGTCATGTTTTGTAGCTTCAATTTGTATTGCCTCACGTTTTCACGTATGTAAACTCTACTTTGTGTTCGTGCACTCACCAATGTCTATTTTCTCCGCTATGGTATCCTTAACGGTGATTAGAGATGCACGAAAATTTTGCCACTCTTTATTATCGGGAAGAAAATCGTCCATCCAACTCATATCGGGTAAAACTTCTTTCCACTGCTCATATTTCTTAAGGAGACAAAAACATGATAACAACATTGGGGTCGGTATAAATGTTTTAGTATATTTACCTTCTGTAACGTCACTCCTCCGCCAACTGCACCGCCCAATAATAGATACCGAACTTTCAAAGCACCCCTTAGGATCCTTCCAATAAACATTGCATATCCACGATTAGGATTCCCAAAGTATCGTACATGGGGCGAGGATAATAGTGGTCGATAGACTCTGCTCGTTCCACCTGACATTAACTTTCGTGTACTGGTTATGGATAGCGGGTATCTGGACGACTTCGAGATCAGCAAAATGCTGTCCCTGAAAAAAAAAAAACATGTAGTACTTTACCATACAACAACATGATTATTCTACAATAATTACATTCAATATAACAGCTTGTTAATAGGCTTTCCTGACTAATATTTAAAGTTTATGGAACACTCCGAAACGCTAAACGACTCATACAAATAAGATTTCAGATAAAAAATTCTTCATGTGTTTCGATGCAACCATAAAAATATTCTGCAGCATAAAATGATTCACGATACATTCTTATGCGAAGAAGTAATTAGCAAAATGGTTAAGGCTAACAGAGAAATAAGATGTTAATAGAAAATTACGACACTTTCACGTATTTAGGCAAGTACCGAGACATAACCTAAAAATTGCGAAACTTGCCAGAATAAATGCAGACAATGAAAGTATGTCACGAGTTTGGAAGTCGATTATACACGATTAAAAATGTTCGTTTATTCATGTTTGTTTAATTAACGGTTTAAATAATCTTACCCTATCTTGCCACACAGAATTTGTTTCATTTTGTGGGTCACCACTCAGCGGCGAGATATGAAGAATGGGTTACTAAAATATGCTTTTGTCAGTGTTGTACATATGAAGTATCAAACTAGGCTTGTAAAACTTCTCTAAAATTCAATGTCTAATTAATAATTCGTCATTTCGTATCCCCACCTTTTCGAACGATACAAAAAGAGAGACACTGTTTTCTAAAAGCACATGCGTGAACATTCTTAACATTTCTCTACGTCCTGCCAATCGTTTAAATTTAATTCTAGATTTCGAATCCGGTCTCAACAATCATTGAAATATCAAATTCAATTTGAATTTCTCACATAGATTCGGGGTCAACTCTAAGAAAAACTGTAAATTCCTGGTAATTTTATATAGAGATCCCTTGCATTTGTAAGCCTGCCAAATTCTTACGTAACGTTTCGGAGCTCAAATTTTCCCGCGTTCTTGAAAATTTTAAATTACGTAATTAACCTACGTGGTAACCCCGCGAATTAGAAATTTGAAGCTATTATGTAAATGAATACAGTAAGTCCTCCACTTACGCGGTTAATTCGTTACAGCACTTTAAATTGAAATTATTTTGAATGAAATTTTACCAATACATTTGCGACATTTCTCTGATTAAAATGACACCAAACAAGATACAATTTGGCCCATATTTGCTGTGCATGTAAAGCATAATTTATAATTTATCATATACATATAAGAAAAAAATTGAATGTAAAAAAGTTAGCATAGCATTGGTATTTTAAACAATACAATAAGTTTTGAATTTTTGCCAACCGTCGCGGTCTCTGTTTCTCTTTCTTTTTCGCTCGCTATCTTCTTGTATGTCCTAAAGTTACTTCATACCGCCAATTAAACCACATTTTAATCAGAAAATGCCATAAATAAGTTTGTGAAAGTCCCATAAAAAAATAATGAAAAATACAGAAGTTTAGAAATTGGATTAGTAATGGTTCACATTGATTCTGGGCTCCTCGCGGGGTTGCGCTCCAGTGGAAGGGGTAGGCGAACTGACTTAAAACAGTCACTTCCTTCGCGCTTATTGCCAGATTGGGACTTTATTGTATCGACAAAGCTACCGTTCTGGCAACAAACAAATTCCACAGTTCGGAATTGATTTTCTGATTCGCTTATAAGAATCCGCATATCTATGAATCCGTGTAAGTCGAGGACTCACTGTACAAAGAATACAGTTTTTGCTAGAATTTGCTACTTTTTGTCAAGGAAAAACGGTGAGAATGCATTGTTGAAGGAGACTTGAAGGTTTGAACTTGTAAGTGAGATTTTCTAGAAAATGAAAGTTTCATTTGTCGAGTAAATGTAACTGTGAGAATGGTAGAAACTGAATAGAAAGTAAAAACTGAAAATATCGTTCCAGATGTAAAAATAAGTTTTCTTCTATAAAAGGAATTTTAATAGGTAAGTTTGATCGTTTGTTTTCGTGTGTTTGTGTACATATCAAATTTCCTTATTTCTATCCACAGCGTCAACTATAATTACTTGCAAGAAGAGAACTCAGATCAATGTAGGTTTATTGAAATTCACTTGAAATTTGCTACACCAAAGCTATTCCGTGTGTACCACAACTTCGAGATACCCTGTACATACACGTTACAATGCAAAATAACGTATGACACCTGCGTCTGATCATGCTTCGCAAGCAAAGGTTCCTCATTCATTCCATAACACGTACCATTAGAATGTGATTCTTTAATAATTTTATTTTTCCTTTGCAATCCTTATATTACAAAACATACTTTTCCAGACACATTGAAAATATGCTCTATTTACATTGGATTGTTGTCTAGTTTTTTTGTGCTAAATATTTCTTTTCATCTTGTCGTCGCCGTCGTTCTGGTTGTTCATCTTTACAGGAATATAATAATTAATAACTATTCGCATAGGCTCTCGTATATAATAATATGATTATGGCAGTACATTTACATTAAAGTCTATGATCATTTTTTTTTGTAATTGTTTCTGTTATACATTCAATTTATTCTCTCATATTTATATTTATATTTGCATACATACATGAATATATATATATATATATGTGTACGTATATAAATATGTATATAAATATGTATATACGTTTATATTTATATATATATATATATTTATATATAATCTTCATCTCATTTATTTATATATTTATATATATATGTGTGTGTGTGTGTGTGTACATATATATATATAATTATTTATATTTATACCATATGAAAATCTACGGTACTTAGAATTATGTGCATCAACTAGGCGTACGAAAGGAAAGTTTTTCTATCGCTCCTCCCTCTGCTTTGTTTTATTATAAGCTTGTATATTCCTTAAATACGTGGCGATCATCACAAAATCATTGATGACGCGACATGAGATCTAGGAATTCGAACGCATCAAACGGAAATAAGAGGTTTTGCATTGAAAATGGTTTGCGAACGCGTCAAGCAAGATCCTCGAAACTCCTGGATTCTCCTATTACAAATACGTCTACGAAAAGGACTCGTTATCCGTGTTTCATCTTCCTTAAATTTCGCGATATGTACGATCACAAGAAAAAAAGAAAAGCCAGCGAAAGCGCTATACTCGATTGGACCCCAGTTTACAATCGTCCTTTCAAACAATTTAAATTTGCCGCCCTCCTCGTCCCTCTACCCCATTTCCGTTGTCGTGTACCAATTTAATACATCTCCACTTCCTTTCCTTTTTTTTTAATAATATTTTTGATTAGTCACCTAAAGATCATCCGCTTGGGATAAACTAAACATTACAAATGTCCTAGGTATTGTCTAAAGGTGCTCTTTTTTCATACAATGTTTTTTTTGTCGGTTTCTCGTTTAATTAATTCCGCTATTTCTCACATTCAGTCTAAATGGTAGGTAATATTTATAATATTTATAAGAGCTTGGAATTATAATTATCCCTTAAACGTAAATTCGAGCTTGCTCTTTTTAACGTGAAACGCCAAGCCGCTATGTACAATACAAGGTTTACTCTAACACCCGCTCTTCCGGTCTTCTTTCTCGTTTAAACAAAAAAAAACCAAAAAGAACGAAACAAAAATTAACATCTCGCTACGATGCGTCAACGAAAGCAGTCGAATTTCTTGTTGGCAGTACGTTGCGTTTCGTTCATCGCGGAACAAATAAGCGTCGAACGGAACAATTTAAGAGTAAGATCATTTGCCGTGCGAATCAATTAAGAACATTCGGAAAAGAAATTAAAATTCGACCATTTTACGCAAAGAACACAAACAAAGCTACCAGATTCATCTCCTTCTACGACACGGTCCATCCTCTAATTAGCTAATCCCACATTTTCGCTCTACCAGACATGGACAGACTAAAAATTGTGTTTTTATAGTCCTCGTTGCTGCGCCGGCAACATAATTCATCTACCATGATGAACTGAATTCCTTCGGTTACCACAAACCTAAGACTAGTATCAAAAAGACCTAGTTACGCTACTTCTTGTTACAAAAGTCTCTCTTCTATTCTTCCCATCTAGCAATCCTGGCGTGCGGTTCTTTGATTTCTGGGGGGGAGATAACTTCAAAAAACGTGCAACACCTATCTCTTCAAGCATAACGTTTCTCTCATCTCACTGTTCTCTACAGAAAACCACCGTGTCCTCTCGGTTAAAGAGAAAATACCTAAAAACTCTCCCGTATTTTTAAAGATTTGAACGAACCTAGTCGTGAAACACGTATCAAGAGGTGCTGTTTCTATGCTTCTTACTCTTCGCCTTGCCAGGCTCGAACTCGTCTTCGCTTCTCCTCCGTTTCTCCTTCAACTGTTTTTCCATGGCTAGCATGGTGATCATCCTCTTATGGGAATCCCCCACGATCCAACCGTGCTGCTCCTGTCGATCATCCTCCTCCTCTTCCACAGCAGGAACCACCTCCAGTATCTCTTCCTCGTCGCTGGAGCTGGACCAGTAATACAACTGATTCACAGCAGCGCGTTTTCTTCTTCCAATCGCCACTCCAACGCCCTCTTCGACTTTGTTCCACGATTTTGTGGTCTTCAACTCTTCGTCATCAGAGTCCCTTCGGCCACTAGAGGATCTGCGCTCTTTGTCCTTCGATCCTTTCGTATCCGTCCTGCTCCTAGACTTGTCAGAGGTCGAGTTTTTACCTTTCTTCCCTGTCGCAACTATCTTCGTGTCTCCTTTCGAGCTCCTCTTAGGCTTAGCCGGCGATTTCGAGTGCTTCTTCTGCTTGTTAGGAGACTCCTGCTTGTCCTCGCTCTCCTGGTTGCTCTCCGCATGGGTGGACCTGCTGCAATTGTTCTCGACGTCGCTCAGTTGTTCGTTAATCTTCTTAACGTTTACTTCGTCCTCTTTGTTTTTCTTCTGCTTCTCTTTCGTTTGGTGCTTCTTCTTCCGTACTTGCTCTTGAGCAATCTTATGCTCCATCAACTCCAGATCCTTTGGCTCGCTCTTCTCGTCAGAGTCTGATCTTATGTCCGACGAACCCTGCTCCTTCTTCTTTCCAAGCTCTCGCAGGATCTCGTCCTCTATAGCCTTTTGTTCTTTGGCTATCATTTGTTCGTGCTTCTTCTCTATGTACCTCTCCTTACGCTTCTCCTTGGACTCCCGTTTCTGTTTGCGTTGCTTCTCGTGATCAAACTTATCGTTGGACCTCTTATTGTCCTTGAGACTAATCTCCTCGTCCGAGCTGCTTATTTCTGCCAGCAGACCTTGCTTACCAATCGCACACTTTCTCTGTCTTCTGGTCGGTTGGAAGTCCAGCAGGATCCTCTCCTGTTCCTCCTGTATCTTTTTCAACTGTTGCTCTTTCCTCTTCTTCGACTCCTGGACCTTTCTGCTGAGGAACACGTGGAGCGGAAGGTTTTCAGACTCGTTCTGCGGCTTCTCGTTGGTGGACAGCTTCTCTGGCAAGGCCAACACATCATCATCCTCCTCCTCTTGTTCTTCCTCAGGACTGGGACTCTTCTCTGCTGTCTCCTGAACTGGTTCAAACTGCTCTTCCACAGACTCTGCAAATGCTATAGCATCAATTTGTTCTTCAGGCTGTGCCTCTTTGTTCAGATTATCATAGCTTGTCTCAAGGTTAGCGTCAGTCTGATCGAGAAGGTCCAAAGCCTCCTCCAGCGGAATCAGCTCGTCTTCCTTCGGATAATCTGCCTGATCATCCGCTTTCTCTGGAGATAAATTCTTCTCGTTGGGTTCATTAACATCCTGAGCCTCCGCAATCGTTGACTCTTCGGCGTCCGACTCAGTCACCGAACTGTCCTCTCTGTACAAGTCATCCAACTCGAAGTTCCTCTCGTACTGAGCCTCGATCTCCTCGTCACTGTTCCGCTGCTCGTCCGAGTCCTTCCTCTCATCGATAACCAAAGGTTGATCAGACATTTCAGACTCCGACTTTTTATTATCGCAGTCGTTCTTGTTACGATCGTCGTCCCGCAAGCTCTGGTCTCTCCACTCGTCCTCCTCGTTTTCCAATCGGTAATCCTCCTCGATCATCTCCTGGCTCTGTCCGATGTTCCCAAGATTTATCACCTTCGTCGCGCTCTTCTTCGCTTTTCTTTGCTTCTTCGTTTCGTAATCCGCGTCCTCGTCGTCGAGCTCGCTCTCGGACGTGTACAACTCCGCGAAGATGTTCTGCTTGCCCTTCGAGCAGGTCCTCTGGCTCTTCGAGATCCCAACGCCGACGTCTTCCTTGGCTTTCACCGCGGTCCTATACTCATCGGAGCTGTCGTTCTCGTACCAGGCATTCCTGGTCTTCTTCCTCGGGTTCTTGCAGCGCTTCTTCAGCCTCGAGTGCTTCAGGTTCTGCTCCGCGACCCGTTTCGGCTTCTGCTGGTTCCTCTCGACGAACTCGTCCATGGGCCCAGTGACCTGGCGCTGATGTTCCTCGCTTTGGAAAGCCTTCAGCGCCCCCTTCGTCTTCGGTGCGAACTTCTCCAGCTCTTTGAACTTCCTGTCTATCATAGACTCAAGCCTCGTGCTCAACGCGTCCCCAGTCTTGCCATTTTCTAAACTTTCGCCGATTGCCTTGGACATCAGACCTGCCACGTCCACCTCCTTAGTCCTCAAACAACTCACTTCATAGCCCGGCCTGTTCCTGTAGGACATCACGCCGCCCAGGTTTGTCTCCATCTGGCTCTCCTCCTCGTCGAACTCGTACACGTCCTTCACCCTGTCCGATGCGAACTCCTCTTTCCTCTCGAACCCATCACGACGCTTCTTCCTCTCCACCAAACCTCCACGCTCGTTGCGACGGATCAGCGGGAAGTCCTGGTGCTTCTTGGCCTTCTTGGTCTTCCGCTGTCTGTGCACGTTCAGCTCTCGAAGAGCAGCCTCCGCTTTCGACTTCTCCTGCTGCTTCCTCTCGTTCATCTCCTTCTTTCTCTCGAACAACTCCTTGATGGGGTTTCTAATCTTTTTCTGCTGATCTTTAATGACAGTTAGTGGAATCGTTTCAGTGGTGGACTCCTTGTTTTGCGAACCAGTCTTCATCGAGGGCTGAACATCTTCCTGGGAGTTTTGGTCGCCTGCTGTCGACGTCGGGGCTCGGGCACAAGCTAGCTCTGCTAGAACCTTCATTGGTGTCGATCCACTGTGAACAGAATTGTCGTAGTATAGACAAACTGTAGGCTCATAGTCATTCAGGCTGCTAATCTTGGTTGCAAAACGTCAATCAACGGAAAAATTTTTTAAATGCAGATTTCGCATTGAAGTTTAAGGGGTAGACTCTCGTTTTCAGAATTGCAAGGATGCGGGATGCGCCTTCCCATTTCTCGATAATGCAAAGATGGAGTTTTTCGGTAGTCAAAAACGCTAGATAAAAGATCAATTTATGTCGCGATCGCCCTCAGAAATTCCTATTTTTACGTTTACAAACCGTAATTTTCAGTATTCGGAAGCAAAACCGCTTTTTTCCGCAAGAAACTAACGTAAAAAATAATTACTTACTTATGATCGTGCTTTCCATTGTTGTGAAGCAGGTTCGACAAAGCTTTGTCCAACAAACCGCCGAGCGTAGAGTTCATCTTGCTCTTGAACCCTGGAGAGTCCAAGTTCAGCTTTCCGGAGTTCTGTTCTTGCAAGCATCTGACATGTAAGTCATCGTTGTAATCACCATTCGACAGATTGGTGACAGTCACGTGACCCTCGTCCGTCACATTGGCGTAAGAGTTCCTCAGAACGTTCTGTTCGGTGTTCTTCAATGGGTGTTCGCCATCTGCAATCTCATTGTCGCTCTTGTGACCAAAGGTGCTGGCTATCAGACTTTCGCTCTCCCTCATACGTTGCTGGATCTTGTCCCTGAGCTTATTGTTGTGCTCGAATGCTACGTCCAGACTGTCCTCGTATCCCAGATTCTCTGCTCTGGACATGTCTGGGCTGGCAGACCTGCTGGAATGTTCGCTTCTCAGATTTCTACCTCCTCGCTTTTGGTAACCCCTCTCTCTGGCACTGTACATCTCTTCGCCGAGTAACTGAAACCAGTTGAATTTGTTAATATCTATTGACTTAAGCTGACATCCCCTGGAATGAAACTTAACGTATCTTTAGCATTGCTTTTAGTCTCTGCGAGCCTACAAAGCAGACCATTTTGGAAGGTTTTAGAGTTTTTTTTTGGACGTTTTAAAAATTTCAAAAGAGATCAAGTTTTCGGCAGACTGATAAAATCGGGAAGAAGACCAGTGAGTGTAATGTTAAAATTAATGAGGAGGGTTAGCAATGCCAAGCTGAACATTCGTTTCTACTAAAGAGAAGAGAAAAAAAGAAGAGAAAGAAAAGGAAGAAGGAAAGCTCTAAGTTCTCGTATTGAAACCAACGGAATGAGCATGAAAATTATACAAGTATGAAACTACAATTGAGTAGATTATACGGTGAATGGATTCGAGAGTGTAATTAAAAAATTGTTTAGCAGCGGTTAGACTTAATTATTCGTATGATCAAACCGAAACAATCTTCTGCGACATCGTTGTAATGGCAAACAAATGTCATAACTACCGTACACACTAAGAAATGTCGAAGGAATGAGAGAACTACCTTTTGCATGCATACTGAGAGACATTGTCTGTATAAAGCTGGTTCATAGGTCCTGCAAACATTATCACAATAATGTATAAAGTATTTCCTTTGTGGAATTCCATGTAAGGGTGTGACCCATTAGTCAAGTATCTCGAAGTGCGAAATTAAGTAGGACCTAATTAAAAATGTAATAGCCGATAATGTTACAGATCTTCCTACAAACTTTTCTAAATTTTTGTAAAAGAACCCTCAAAAATTGTTACGCTCTTACGAAATTAAAATAGAGCAAAGAACACAAATTTTCAGACAGAGATTTTGAAAGTGATTGTTCAGGAGACACCCCTACAGATAAAAATTCCACGAGCATGTATAAAAGAAAATGAAACCTGCGGAATTAAAAGCTCTCTTCATAAACAAGACATTAAAGCACACCGAGTGAGATCATGAAGCAATGGCGTAAAATTGGAAAAAAAGGAAAGAAAGACTGCATGCAATGTGTAGTGTTATTGTGAAACGGTGGACTTTTGATAATCTCATGAAACAAAAGTAAACGTCTTCCGGGCGCAAGAACGCGCCAGAACGTTCCCGACTTACCGTGAAACTTTTAATTAAAGACACTCTCTTATTTAGTACGATAGAAACAAAACTATTATCTTTTAAATACAATAGTGTCAAGCTAATGCAAAGCTACCATGTCTTCTGTAATTCAGAATTTCTTTTAGATTCTATAATCAACTTTGCATCAACTCGCGAGTGCACTTTGCTCGCCAATCAAAATCTTCACACACTATTGAGTCTTCTTCTTGCGAAATTTATAACCATGACAAAACTCCAAATTGCAGAGCATGCAGTTTTGACACATTACTAAAATACTCACCTGATTAACGGACTCCAGGAGGCTTCCCAGACTGTTTTGGCTTTCAACGTCTCTCCAACGGTCTCTGGGCCCTCTGAATCCAAGATGTTGATCCTCCTTCCTATGGTAGCCATCGTTATGATCCAACTTGATCTTCTTAGTTCCCCTGAGCTCGTTCTCGGTGGTAGCCTTCAACCTGGAGCAGCACTCGACGAACAGTTCCTCATCGAAGTTCAACACCTTCCCTTGCCTAGGTTTCGCAGCCTCAATCTCCTGAGGAACGTCCAACGCGTTGTCCTCGATCGCATCAGTAGGTGCAATTGTGACCATTTCAGTCTTGTGAGTGGAAGAGGGCGATCTGATCACTATCTTCCCACTGGAGAACTCGCTGGAGCTTCTCTTCCTCGTTCGAACCTCGCTGACGTGAGCTTTCTCTTCCTCCTCTTCGTTCTCACTGTTAGAACTGCTCTCTATGGAGCTTCTGGGTGTCCCGCAGACAAACAAAGGCGATATCCTCCTGTGTCCCATCTCCTCATTGTCATCTTCCTCATCGATGTCAGAATCCCTCGATGTATGCGAATTCCTATCAACACTGGGCGATCTGTTCCTCACGTCGCTTTGAGCTAGGCTACTACAGCTGTTCGAAGAGTCCAGATCAACAGACAATTGATTAGTCAACGTGTCCCCTTCAGGATCTTTCAGCGAGTCATCCTCCTCCTCCTCCTCCTCCTCCTCGGAGTCCTTTGTACTCTTCTCTGTACTCTTCTCCATCGAGTCTCTCCATTCGCTCTCCTCATTCTCCTCACTCTTGCTTTTACTCTTCCTAGAGGAGGACGTCTTTCTCTTCTTCGTCGGTTTCTGATCTTCTTCTACAGGTTCCTCTAGAGCCTCCAACTTTGATGGATCATCTTCATAATTGAAAGACCCGTAGCCGTTGTCTCTGGCGCCAGCATCCTTTCCTTGGTTCCTCAAATCGTAGTTGACCTCCTTCTGCTTGTTCTTCTGGATTTTATTTCCATAAGAGTCCAACGCATCATCCTCGAAGGCTCTCGAGATTCTTTCTTCGGCTCTCTTCTTGCTGGGCCTGCAGCTGGTGGGAGGCAGGACCAGGAAATAGTAATTGGACGCCTCTGTGTCGCTCTTTTTCCTGTTCGAGCTCTTCGATTTAGCATGTTTAGAACGATGCTCCTCTTGATCTTCAGCTGCTTGGTCCTTGACCTTGTCAGACGAAGAGTTCTTCCTCGATTTTTTACCTGCTCGTTTCTTCTGGCTCGCGTGCGAGGACGCGGAGTGTCTCTTAACGTTCTTGTCCTCGGAACCCTCTTTTACTTTCAGGTTATGATGACTATCGGTTCTCGATGCGTCCGAGTCGTCTTCTGACTTCGATACCCAGTCGTTAAGAACTTCTTTGACTTTATCTGTCTTCTCACCGCCGAACACTCTTCCGAACACGCTTTTGACGATCTTGCTCTTGTTTTGGGACTCCAGCTTGTCCTCTGCATCGCTGTCGTCGCTCTCGCTGGTTAGAACAGCAATTTTGCTTCGTTGGGACACCTTCTTGGTCCTGGACTTTCGATGAAAATCCTTGCCACTGTACTTGTACGACTTGAACGACTTCCTGGTCGAATTCTGACGATCACTGGCGTTCGATTTCCGGCCATTGCTGATTGCTTTCTCGTCTACAGTGTTCTCAGCCTCGGGGACAGCATCTGTGTTCTCGTACTCCGATGAGATCTTGTCTATGTCCTTGTCAGAATCTTCCGCTGGCTTTAATATTTCAGATTCGTTCTCCGATAGGACTTCTAGAACAGCTATATTCGTTGGTTCTTCGTCGACAAATTTTCGAGTCTCCGTATCGGGCTCTATGTTTTCCGTAGTGGTATCCTGGCTTTCTGTTACCTCTTTAGGCTTCGCCTCTTCGAGGTCCTTCAGACAAGGAGCATGCTCGTTCTTTTCTATCTGCAATTTCTCCTCAGCCATCAGCAATATTTGTGACAAAGGTTTATCATCGAGGCTGGACGATGATTCATCCTCCTCCTCGAAGGATTTCGCTTCATCTCCTTTGATGCAACTCTCATTCTTCTTCGCAGACTCCTTCAATAAAGTCTTTACGTTAAGGTAGAACTTCCGACTGTCGAGAACTTCTTTCTCGTTCGATATAAACTCGATATCGTCGCAAATCTCAGTCACATTTTCTTCCACTTGCGAGCTAGACAACGACGACTCTAATTTCTCTTCGCTTTTGCGGAGCTCTGAAATTTGCGAACAATCAGCTGACTGATCCTGATTATTCACAGTTTCTACAGGTTTCGCGCATTCCTTCTGCTTGCTTTGATTACTTTTCGATCTACTCGCTTTCTTTACAGTTGGACCGTCTGGAGAGTTGTCTGTCTGTTCGTGTCTCTTGCTTTTGCTCTTCTTGGACTTGCTATGTTTCGAGGTCTTCGTAGACTCGTTTTGCAAGGCTGGAGCATTCTCTATCTTGTCTTCCGCAACCATGGGGAGACTCTGATGGTCAAGCGAGTCACTCGGTACAGTCTGATCTGTGGCAACGCTCTCCTTAACATGATCCGCTTGCTGTACCTCCTGCAAGTCATTCAACGAATTTGTGCTTGCATCAAGCTGCTCTTCAGGCTTCAAACTGTCCGACCGCTCGATCGACTCTTTCTCTATGTGATGATCTGAAACGTAAGAACTATCAGTCTCTCTGAGGATTTCTAATTCGTTGCTGTTACTGTCTGATCCCTTAGGACTTTCTTCGTTACATTTATTTACGGTATGCTCTAGGCTCAGAGGATCGCGATTATCTTGTGAGGTAGGATTATTGTCCGAATCAATTTCAGGGAAATTCTCAGTCTTCTTAGCAGGGTGCTCTTTTAGATCGAACAACTGGCTCTCGGAACACTCGATCTTCTGTCCGTTCAGCTTCACTGTCTCCATGTCCGGTGCTTCCGGTACAAAGGTATCAGTGTCTAAACGATTTTCTTCCTTTTCTATCGAATCTAATTTGTTCGTTGGAATCTGATCGTTTTCAGCGTCTTTCGGAACCTGATTTTTGTCGATCGAGGTCTCGGCAGAGTTTGCGAAGGAAGATTCGGAAATTTTCAAAGACGTACTGCTGTCCAGAACGTTCAACGTAAGGGAGTCCAAGAGCGCTTCGGGGTCAGAAATATCGGAAGGCAGTTGCTCCTCGACCAAGTTCTTCTTTTTCCCCTTGTCCTTCTTCTTCTCGTGTTTCTTCTTCTTCTTCTCCGACTCGTCCTCTTTCTTAGCCTCCACTTTGATCGGCGTCGAGGTGCATTCTGGCAGAGGGCTGGTGTGCTCGGTGAGCACATACTCGTCGTGACTCATGTTCTCGGTGATCTTGCAGATCTCCTCGTCCAGGAGTTCGTCCTCGAGGGTGCGCTGCTTTATTTGAGGATCGATCAGCAGCTCCTGCTCCACCGCATGCACGTCTTCCTCCAATCTTCTCAGGCTGTCCAACTCCTCCGAGTTTCCAGCTACAGACGAGTTCGACTGCTCGTTACTATACTCCTGCGAACAATTCACCGACTCGTTAGCAAAATTCTTGCTCTCGTCGCTCACAGTTTCGTCCGGATTGGACTTCTCGTTCTTCCAAACAGCAGAAGCTTCGTCGCTGCTCTCGCTAGCTGCTTTCTCCTTTCTCGAGTTAATGATTTGCAGCAAATGGGACTGGGACTGGTTGTGCTTCTTCAGCGAGCTCTTCCTGGTGAAGCTTGTCGCGCAGACGTCGCAGAAGAACCTGGCTGCCTCCTTCGTCAGCTTTTTCCTCTTCTCCACGATCAGAATCTCGCCCGTCTTCTTGTGCACCACTACGAAGTTACCTGCTGCGCGTTTCTTCGGGGTCTGGAAGTCCTCCTGAGTCTGAGGACCGTCGTCCGCTTTATCGTCCGCTTTATCGTCCGCTTTCTCGACGTCCGTGTCCTCTTCCTTTTCAACTGATTTCTCAAGTTCTACAGGTTCTACAGGTTGCACAGCTTCCACAGCTTCCACAGCTTCCGCAGGTTCTACAGGTTGCACAGCTTCCACAGATTCTACAGCTTCCACAGTTTCCACAGCTTCCACAGCTTCCACAGCTTCTACAGGTTCTTCCCTTGCTTCTTCCTTCTCGATCACCTTCTCTTCCTCATTCTTCTTGCTATCGCTAGCTGTTACCTCTTCATCTACCTTCTCATCTACAGCAGCTGATTGAATGTTCCTCACAGTCTCCTCCCGGTCCAAGCACTCCTGAAGGTCCATGGGTATGTCGAAGTCGTCGACAAGATCGAACTGGTCCTCGAAGAAGGATATATTCTTCTTGGCCCGCCTCTTCAGACTCTGCCTCCTGTCGGTGCTCTTCTGCGTATCTACGGATTCAGAGTCGGTGACCGAAGTGTCTGTCTGAACGTCCTCGGCAGGCTCCTCAAAGCCCTTCTTCTTCTTGGAGAACCGCTTCCTCCTGAAGTAACTGGACTCGCTGACGCATGAGCTTTCAGACAAATTGTCCGTGCTCTCTGGCCGTCGGCTCAGGTTATTCCGCTCGGACAGATCCTCGGACGACAACTGCTTCCGCTTGGAAGACCTTGCTCTATTCGGCTGAGTTAAATCGATCGATCCCGAGGAGCTGGATCTTTCCAGAAGCTTGCTAGAGCACTTAGCAACACGTTTCCGTCCCTCTGGCGTTTCCTTCTGGGAATTGTCAACTTCTTCTAGTCTCTCGGTGTCGATCTTGCTTGCATCCGAGCTCTCAACGTTGCTCATTTCCGACTCCGCTGAAGGAAGGCTGCTTTGAACCTCCAGATGTTCATCTGTCGTTGACTTTCTCTTGGACGTCCTCTTCTTGGTATGCTGGAGTATTTCTGTTAGCTCTGGAACTTTGAAGTTGTCCGAATTCGAGGACGCAGATCGCTGATCGTCGCCTTCCTCCGTGGTCCGATTCACTCTCGAGGATTTTCTGCTGGGAACCGGATTAGCAGCGATGGTTAACAGTGGTTCTGACACCACAGGCGGCTGCTCGTCCACTTTAGAAGCTTCTTCAGTATGATTGGGCACAGTTGCAGGTTCGCCAACCGATTTCTTCTTGCGGCCACGTTTCTTGAGCACCTTGGGACTCATGATGGTGGTCTTCTCTTCTTCTTTACCTGTCTCTGCGCTCTCTGCAATTTGGAGAGTGGAGTCCTCTTCGACAACTTTTGCTTCTTTCACAGATGGCACGTCTTCTATCGGGGGAACAACGTTTTCTAGAGAATTACTCGTAGCTTCTTCAGTAATTTCTGTTACTATATCGTTGCTAGTAGTGACATTCTCTTTTGGCAGCTGTTCTTCATTCGATTGGATGTTTAACTTCGACCTCAGAGACCTTCTTCTTGTCGACTCGACCGCCTCTGGGACAGTCTTAGAAGATACTTCTTCTTCTTGGTTCATCTTCTCGTCTACAAATGATCTCCTCTTCGAGGACCGTCTGATCGAAGACTCTACTTCCGGTTCCCTCTCGGTAGAAGACTTCCTTTTCCCTGCTGCTTGTGGTTCCTCTTGCTCAACGTTCACTCGAGCTTTCTCCTCAGCATCGACTGGAATCTTGTCTTCAACGTTCAGAGTCTTCTCTTCAACTTGAGCCTTTTCCTGAACTTGATCCTTCTCTTCAGCATTGCCTCGCGTCTGTTCCTCGGGGCTCTCAGATACTCCAACATTTTGCGCTCCTTGCTTCTCCACTTCAGTTTCCGATTTAAACTTCTTCGCGCCGTCACTGCTGTCCATGGCTTGTACATCATTGGCTGCTTTGTTACCCGATGGATCCTCCGTGCGAGAATCATCATCGTTCAGCGTTTTTCTCTTGCCAAGCACAACCTTCTCAATATGGAGCTCGTCCTCGTCGGTTTCTTTGGTAGAAGGCACTTCCTTTGACTTGTTGATCAGCTTCATGATGCTGGCAAGGTGCGACTCCTCAACGATCGGGTTCTCCTCAACAATGTCCGTCGGATCGACAGACTTCCTCTTGTTTTTCTTCGGTGAGCTACCTTCCAGCGATCGTTTCTTCGATTTTCTGTGAACTTTTGTTGTTGGCTCCTGCTCCTTCTTCATCAGTTTGTCATCTTGTTTCTCTGATTCCGTCATGATTGTGGATTCCGAGATACATTCTTGCAGTGGCGGTAGAATTCCGTTCGGAACAGACTTAGGCTCTTCGACGACCACCTTCGGATCTTCCGGGACAGCTCCCGTGATCTCGGATAAATTATTGTCTCCTTTGTCCAACGATTCGGATTCGGACTCAACGATTTGGTCTAAGGAGGGTTCAGGGGATTCCCCTTTCGTTTCTTCGTGAATGATTTCATCCACCTCGTTTTGTTCATCAGATTGGTCCTTGGATTTTAAATCAGGTAAGCAGTTCTCATCGGATTTTGCTCGACTACCAGCTTGGATCCTCTTCTGGACACTAGCCTTGTCACTCTTCCCATCCGCTGAACCATCTTCCGAGAATCCAGGCGCAACTTCATCCAAAATGCTAGTCAGCTCGTCAGCAGCAGTGTCCAACAGAGACCCAACCTCACCTTCCAGAAGAGCGTCCTTCTGTTTAGCTATCTTCGAGACAATCTTCTCCAAGAAAGAGCCTTTGCCCTTCTGCTTCCTCCTGGACAGGTCCAGAATGATGTCGTTAGCAGGCTCCTTGATATCGTTGAGGTTAGAATCCGCTTCCTTGGCCAACGGGATATCCGAGCTCGGCTCCTTCTCTTCAGCATTCTCGTCGCAGGCGCTCGACTCGTCAGCTAGCTTGTCAGGATCCAGATCAGCCTCGATCTTCTCGTTCTTCTCCAGATCCAACGACTTCGTGCCCTCCTCTTCAGCTTGTTGGCCACTGGCTTGGACAGACTCATCGTTCGCGTTCTCCAAACTCGTCTGAACGGTCAGGACAACACTCTGCTGGGACTCCACGGGGATGTTCATGCCCTCCGTGAGGATGCCGATCACGTTGTTCAAGGACCTCTTCGACGCTTTCTCGCGCCTAGTTCCCCAGGACTTTCTCGGTCGACCGACTTTCAATTTCTGAACACCGACCACCGTTTCCAGAGAATTCTCCTTGCCACTGTCCATGGAGCTGCCTGTCTCCAGCTGCAGATGGTTCACGCTCAAATTTACGTTTTCCACCTCAACTTTCTCAGCCTCCGGTGGATCGACTTTAACCAGACTACCCGGGTCCTCTTGTTTATCCTTCGAATCCTCATCCTTCTCCGACGACGATGTGACTGCTCGATTTCTTTCGCTGCTTTCGTCTTTGTCCAAGGTCTCCGGTTCGGCGACACTTTTATCTACGTCGTTCTTCGACACCTCGGGATTCTTCTTCTCAACGACGTCGTTGCTGGATTTGATCCTCCCTCGCCTCTTGCCGAGTGAGGTTGTCTTCTTCAGTGAGATGTCGTTCGACTCCACAGGAGTCTCCTTGGTTTGCTGCTGGTCCCCGTCGGTGGTGTTCATCAGGGAACCTCTGGTCTGCCTCTTGTTGCTGGTATTTTCATTATCAGCTTCCGGAGACTCAACTTCCTTCGCTGGATCCTCGGAGACACTGATCGTCGATTTAAGCTCATTAGGTAGACCGCTGCTGTTCCTTCTTCCCCTGACAGTTGTCTTCGCTTCATTTAACGCTGTCACAATTTTGATCGTCTCCGCCAGCTCCGACAGATCACCCTTGTTCGCCATCTTCTCTTGCTTCTTCTCAGTCTTCCTCAACGATTTTCTTCTGAACTCCGACTTCTCCTTCTTCCCAGATCCCTCTGAAACGCTTTCTTGCTCAAGGACATACTTCTCCGGCTCCGAATCCCTCTGAAACTTGCTCCTACCTTCGCCCTTCGCCTTCGAAGGTTGCCTCAAGCAACGCTTCGAACCGCCGACTCTGGACGTCAACACCAGCTTGGTCAACAGGTCCTCCTTATTGTTCGATCCTATCAGCTTCTTCACCTCGAACGGCACGTTCTGAATCTTTATCTCGGGATCGACCATGTCAAACTTTGCTTTAGAATTGCTCCTGGTCTCGAGCGTCTTCTGCTTCTGCTCCTTCTTCGGGATCGTCTCTTCTGCAGTAGTCTTCGCTGTCTTTTTCTCTTCAGCGTTCGCGAGCCTACCCGGCGCGCTCTTCCTCTTCATCTTCTCCTTCACGACCTTTGGCTTCTCTTTCGCAGAATCATCCTTGACGTTCTCCAGGTTCTTCTCCAAATTTTTCGCGTCTCCTTTCTGCCTCCTCTTCTTAACCTGCTTCGCGTCTTTGTCCTCTTCAGTTGATTCACTCGTGACATCCTTCTTCTCCTCTACCTCCTCGTCCTTCTTGGGACTCTCTTTATCGTCCAAGGTCTTACCAGCCAGATTCTTGCCTCGCAACACCTTCTCCGTGCCCGACGGAGTAACCGGTGATAGAATCGGCAGATCGTTCACCGAAGTCTGAGCGTCCTCTTCGTTACCGGAAGTTATCTGCACCGCAGGCTCCAGCGTCGGCATCTTATCGCTGTCCGAAGACAATCTGGTGATCCTCTTCGGCAGATGGTCGCTGATCCTGCTTTTGTACACTCCTCTCAGCTTGGACCTGGTGATGGTCTCTGGACTAGCTTCGTTGCTCTTGCTTTTAGCCCCCTGGCGACCCGGAGACTTCGTCTCCTGAGGCGACTTCTGAAAACTTTTGTTCGGATTCCGGGCGAACTTCCCGTCCTGGCTTCGGAGCTGCGACTTCGCCTTGATGGAGGCGTTTAAAGAGGCCACTGGATCCACTGGCCTCTTCTTCTTCGGGGTTGTCTGAATTGACAGCTTGTTCTTCGTTGGGGGACTGGAGGATGATTTCGACTCTGAAGAACTGGTCTCTGGTTCCGAGTCCCTGTCGCTGCTTTTAGCTGCAAGCTTGATACTCTTCGGAATCTTCGCTGGTTCGTTTACAGTGTCCACTCTCCCCTCTGGAGAGTTCTTCATCTTGTACTTGGTCTTGAAGTTACCTGGCTTCTTCGCTTGCTCCAGGATCTTGGCTCCCTGCTTGATCTTCATGTTCCTCTTCTTGTTCAGAATTCTAGGACCTCTCACGATCTTCGCTCTGGTGCCTGGTTCAGGTATGGATTCCCCCTTCGCCTCGTCTTCCTTCTTCTCTTTGGCATCCTTCTCGACGTTCGATTTTGCTACCTCGGACTTCTCCTCGGGCTTCTTCTCCTCCGCGTGGTTGCAGTTCCTCACCACGCTCTCGATCACCGCCGATATGTTGTCGATCCGGCACCGGTTCCGCTGGATCGATTTCGCGTTCTTCAGCAGCTTGTTCTTCAGGACCGCTTTGTTGCGGGACATTCGCGACGCGGTGGAATTGTCGCCGACCATTCGAGGTCTCGACCTCGTTTGTACCTGTACAGATAGGTAAAGCCTTCGTGGTACTGTGTGAGCTAAATGGGGGCTTGTGAATGATCGGAGGCTCGCCGAAATGCCATTAGCAACCTTGAAAATCGTTTCTACGAGTAATTATGGGGCCTAGCTAGGGTCTTTAGATCATCTTGTAAATTGCATGATCGCTTTAGCAATTTATACGAACGTTGGACAACCTACTCGAATTCTTTCAGTAAAATAACTTCCGATACGAACAATAGATTCGATCTAGCTGCATCGGAAGTTATTTACGACTCGAACCTAATAATAGGTTGGACATTTAGAACAGGCCATTCGATCTTGCTATGATCTGCTGTTATTACTTGTTTCGTAATGATAGAAAAATGAACTCTGTTGTGAAAATGGCCTCGAGGTGACGCTGACAAGTTACTAAACGCGTCCCGACGTTCACCAATGAAAGCGTCTACATCTAGCATAAATGTTCCAGTAGTCGATCATTTACGACGGGACGAAAATTCATCTAGAGCGTTGTTATTGCGAATGCACTCCTCGAACGTTTTATATGGAGACATGAAGCTACACATTATAAGCGAGGAAACAGACTGATCACTGTGCTCGTTAAAGGTCTATGAAAGTTAGTACAATTTACAGGGAAATTTTCTTGAAAAAAATTCAGCCCAACTCCAAAACAATGTCCCAAAAACGATGAGCCAACAGTAGGAACTGTCCGAGGCCAACGAAGGCAACTAATGTACCCTCTCAGCAAAGGATGATGAAGGAGGGATCGTAGTCAACGAGTGACCAGGAAGTGAAAAAAATCATCCTGCCCGTACAACCACGGGACACGTCCTGTGCGATTGTGCGAGAGCCACACACCGGCGTGTCGTGTCTCCCCGTGTCATGCTTGTATATGTGCACGTATAGACGTCCGTGTTGGGTAATCAATACTCCACTTATATCCGTGTCGTCCAGCCGGAGCCGGTCCCGCGTTATTGCCTTATCATTATCGAGTTTCATCTTTTTCGTGAGCGAGAACACGGATTCGGGTCATCGGTTAGCTGCGGCTCGTTTACCTAATTTCGAGAACCAGATACACACACCACACTACACTGTAAACTTTCGATCCGGAGAATCCCCGTCGCTCATTTCCTCACCGATTTTCTTGGCATTCGATGAAAGCTTCCGCCGACCACTTCACCGGCTTGATAGCCTGCCGCTGAACACTCGATCGTGTTCCCCGTCTACTTCTTTCGTTCTAGCGAAAGCCCCCCACCGTGCTTCACTTAAAGGGAAAACCATCTTAGTGGTTCAGAAAAGAATTTGTTTCTATCTAATTTTCTCGGAGCAATTCTCTTTGAATTTTCAGCGTAGAACATTCTGTCAATGCAATTTTTAAAGTACATTACACGCGGATTTTGCTTTTGTCTCATATCTCTCTTCAAATTTTAAGTATCCCGTTGCCAATGCGATTTTCAAACATTTATTCATCCAGAGAAATATTGGACGCGCTATGTTCCAATTGTATCAATGTTTAGAAATATTTAGAGTTGAGTTTTGTTCGGTTGGTTTTCAGATTTTTGGGAACACGTGTTGAACAGTTTAACGACATTTAAACGAAGTTTAGGAGGAAGCTTGTATTAGGTAGAGATAGTAGAGTTGTTTATAGAAATTATAACTTACATTGCGGAGTCTACCCTGTGTTCTTAGTGCACTGTCCTGCATCACTTTCCGGGTGGCTCTTTTAGGGGGTAAGTTTGCCAACATTTTCTGAATGCTTTCACCTACAAATAAATTAAAATACGACCACGAATTATTAAAGTAGAATTCAATACTATTTGCGAATGTATTGCTTAGACGGATACAAATTTTGATGAACTACATTCTATGCAAAGTGGAGTTGAATATAAATGTATTTTATTCAGTTCTGGCTATATCTCTAAATCATTTTTACTATTTACATAATACACATTGATCCAGATTGTTTTTATTTTATTGTCTTGAGAAAATTCATTCGAAGCTAGCACCTTTTTCAACTTCTGAGAAATAACTTCCAAGCAAGGCAACGCTTTCATAATAAACGGATAAAGTAATTTAGAATGACTGGGAGTGATTCGAAGTAACGACCGTCATTCAAAAGGCACGTGAAACGTATGTCATACATTATGCACGATTATAATGCTCGTTTCGTTCTGCTGAATTTTTAATTGCTCGAGGGCAACTGTTGCATTACATTAAATAGCCCTGATACATTTTCTTAACGGAGCCGCGTCTCTTCTAGATTCTTTTAGCTAATCGCAATAAGATGTTAACATTAATCCGGACATGATTAATAGATTTACACGCCTGAGCCAGTGCCAGTGAAATTATTGCATGGCTGATGGAAAATTGTCGGATAAGTGATTCGACTAAATGAAACAAAGTTTTAATTAGTGCAGTAATTAAACGCTCTTCTGAACCGGCGCAACAAATTCCACAGCCTCGACTATTCATATTTACATTTGCTTTTTTATTAACCCCGTCAGTGCGCCTGTGCGTGTAATTTCCCTTGAAACGTGGCGCCGCACCGGAAATATTTTTTAATATATCCCTTAAAAATCTCGGAAATTTAATCTTAATTGGAGCCGGTCATTTTTCATTGAAAAAGGATCCTTCGTATTGTATTTTGATATTGCGAAAATAAGCTGCAATAATTTCATCTCGAATGCTTTGGCTAATCAATTATCTCGAGTTACGCTTAATGGAATTTTTTCACGTTTCAAGTATAAAAATGGATTTTACATTAATTGCAATGGTTGCCGTTTAGCTTTTAAATTCCTCCGCGTTAAGAAAAGAACTGGAAGACAATTCAGTCAGTAACCTCGTAACGTAAATAGTCACTAGCAACAGTGTTCTAATTATTTCATGTTCGTATGGACATTTTTAGATATTCTACCGTGCTCGCTTAAACGGAAAAATCTCCACTGTTCAAAATCCTTGTACATAAAGAACCGACTAGAAAATTATTTTCCCGATTTAATAATGTTATAGATAATATTTTAGACATACATTTTAGGGAATAGGACTTACGGTCACTAGGTCTGACTCTAGGACCAGTCGGTTGTTTCTCCTTGGGGGTTGTCACCCTCGGTGTTTGCGAGTTCTGTATATTTCTCTTCATCCCTCTTTGTCTTCTCCTTCTGCTGCGGCTGCCGAAGGGTCTCCACTTGCACTTTTTCTTCCCATTGCCAAAAAGTCCTAGCAACCATGCCTGGTCTCCTCCGCACTCTAGCATGTGCCTGTGCAACTCTGGTAGGGTGTTGCAGTTCCTGGAGCATTTGGTGCACACCTTCTCGACCAGGATGGCTGATTTCGCTTTCGCAGTGGGCACATCTTTCCCTGGCAGGAACAGGTGCTTGTACAGCTCCCTTTGGTCACCGGAGAACTCGAAGTGGGAGCACCAAACGTTTGGATGGGACAAGGCTTTGTGCTCCTCCATCTCCCTCAAGGTGACCTGCAATCACCCAGCGAACACTCCAATCAATCACTGTGAATTGTGCCACATATCTAAAATAAAGTTTCATAGCTCTAGTAAGTTTTCTTTTATAATTTATTTATTTAGCTCCTCAACAGTCTGGTAAAACACTACATAGTCCGAAAGTTTCATAATTTTTCGAATTTCCGGGAATCATTCCTTGCAAGACAGGTATCGATAAATCACGTATCTGTGTCAAGAGATTAGTTTCCGAAGGAAATTAATTACTCCGACCTACACAATCACACTTATTACATTTGAACACGGAAACGATGTTAACAGAGAGCAGCGATCAATCGATATTCGTTTGATGCCAACTAATTGTCAATCAATAACAGAAGACGTCCTTTCACTGGGTCCTGATATCGATCGATAGTTGCCAATCAAGTAGTTGATTAATTAACTAATCACTCGATAATGCCAACGAAGACTGAACAGAAACGTTCGTGTAGAGGTCAACCATCTTAAACGAATCTTCCCTACACGTTCATTTTCTGAGCTATTCGATCATTTTCCTTGAAAGAGTCTTGAAAAGTTCTTGCCGATTATATACTTTTGAATCAAAGAAACATTCAAACTTTCCATCTGAAAGCGAAGGCTACATAAATTTGAATAAAACGTCAATCGATTAACTGTGGAAATTAATTCAGTGATCTTCCATTGAAGGAATTGCAAGACCATTTTGAATTCAAACATCTAACCGAGGTTTCGGTAATTTGGTGTACCAACTTAAATACCTACGAAGAACTTTACGAACTGAATGTACCAAATCTAAAAAAGAACATTACTGAACTCGTGGACGTTCAGAAACCATCATTTCCACTGTATCAATTACAGAAACATTTAAAATTTAAATATCTTCCCACCCTTTCGGAATTAGTACCAACTTTTGCAAAGTACCAATCGCTTATGTATATATAAAAAAAAAACTTTATCGCATCAAAATCACCATCTCTGCGAGCATTACTTCGTAACACTTTTCTCAAAATGTTCACACAGGTTCAATTTATCAACTACAGACTTTCTTATGGCAAGCATAGAGAGACTATACATGTTTTCTTGTATTTTAAAAACGCGAGTGTACCGTAAATGCATAAAGACCGGCAGTCTGGTTACAAATATAAAATTAAATTGTGAGAATGTCAAGGTGACTCACATGTTTGGAAGCGCAAGCACCACAGATGTAGATCCTGGGCCTGGACCACTCTCCAGTTAGCTCAGCGTAGACGACTTCCTGCTTTTTAGCAGCCTCGCTGGAGGTCTTCTCGTCCCACTTCCTTAATCTAAGGAAGTTGCCAAACTCAGGAGAAAACTCAGTGCTTGGTGAAGGTTTCGTCTCGCAGACCTCCAAGTCCTTCGACTTGGCGATCTCGCAATGTGACGTCTGCTCTTCAGCGTTCTTCCTGTCCCCTTGTAGCTCCTGAGACTCTTCCGACTCTCTGGCGGTGAGACTCTCGTCCTGAATGATATCGGTGACTTCTAGGAGCGGGGTCTGACGTATCCTGTTCAGTGTGATCCGCTCCTTCAGCAACTGCTGCTTCTTCCTGAGGGTCAGCTGCGTGGAGATATCAAACTTGCTGAGGTCCTTGATCGAGCAGGTCCATTGCTCCTTGCCGTCGTACTTCCTCGGGAAGTTGTACTTTTCGAAGGACACCCGTCTAGGATGGGACCTGTTGCTCTTGCCAGGCTTCTGAGCATATTCACTGGAATTCTCGTAGTCCTCGTTGCTGTACTCTTTGGAGTACACCGGGGTCGCAGCAGTCAACGAGATGTCTATAGGAAGTTGGATCTGGTTAATGCTGTGCTCGTAAAAGGACTGCTGGGGCTGTTGCTGCTGAGGTTTCGTGTCCACTATACAGGATGTTGTCGTGGCCATCGACGACGAGGAGGAGCTCTGCAGCTTGCCGTCCAAATGGTGAAGAAGGTTCTCCCTGATGTTGCAGCTGACGCTACTGTAGAAGGAACTGTCGAACTCTGGACTGCCTGGGTTGCTGAAGATATCCTTCGTCGGGACTATCGGCTTCAGCAGGATGGACTCTGTTCGGAGCTCGTGGCCAGGTTCTTCTGATCTGCGCTCTTTGGGGCTCAGGGACTCCGGCTTGTCCCTGGTGCTCTGGGTAACCAGCTCCTTGATGGGGGCGGACTCCTTCATTTTTTCCTGGTGAGGAACACAAGAAATACAGTCACTTGACAAACGAAATTTGTATATAGACGACTCTAATATACATGTGCATTAATATAAGGAGGGAACGATATAAATAAAATAAAAGGAGGGAACTCACCTGAGTCTGAAGGTTCCTGTCCACGTTTCCCCCATGGTTCTCGCTGATGTGGCACACCAGAGTTTCCCTGTTCGGGTACCTCGTGGAACATTGAACACAGGCATGGTATTTATCCCCATGGTTGCCCACCATGTGCTGGAAAAGTCCCTCCAGACTCTCAGCACACTTGTCGGAGCAGTACTGGCAGTTCTGCGAGGGTCTTCTCGAGTTTCTCTCCGACCTCCTGCCTCCGCCCTGCTGGTGAACCCTCTCGGTGTGTCTTTGCCTCAGAGATATGGAAAGAAACTTTCGGTCGCAGTAAAGACAGAGGTGTCTGACAGTGGGCGACGGAGGTTTGAAAGAAAACTTGGTTCCCTGAGAAGAAGAAGACGATGTGGAAGGGGATGGTGGCAACAGAGGACCTGCCGAGTCAGTCGTCTGGCAATTCTGGAGCACAGAGGCTACTTTGTCTAGAGGCAAACTGCAGTGAAGGCTCGTCATGACGTGATCCGGGTTCCTCGAGCTCCTGGACTCCTCGGAACTGTTCTCCGGCGTCTTCTCCTCCTTCTCCTGACAGTTCTCGTCGATCAATTGATTGATGCCGCTCAGAAGATCGTTCAGGAGGTCCCTGCAAACGTTCCTGAGCTCCACGTTCTCCGAGACGAATTCCCTAGGATCCTCCGTGACAGAGTCCGTGCTAATCTTCTCATCCACTTGATGATCGCTTAACCTCTCCATGATAATCGTCCCCAGCGAACGGTTCTCCTTCTTCTCCTCTTCTTGGACCTCGATCTTCGCAGCCTCCGAACTCTCAGACTTTGCTTCTTTGGAAGAACACTTACTGTCTTTACACGCATCCTCCTCGTCGACGTTGCCTGCCTTACACGACCCAATTTCTTCCCCCGTCTCACTAGGTTTAACCTCTACAGAATCCTCCAACTGCTGGGGGCCTTCGTCTTTATCATTCGACTTCTGATACTCCAGACAGGGCTCTTTACCAGCATTGCCTCCTACAACGTTCTCAGACGCCTCAGACTGCTCCAACAGCAAAACAGCAGTCTCCGTTCTGCTCTCGTTTGGCTTCGAAGGCTCGAACTTCGCTCGAGGACCCTTCGAGTCCTCGTCCTCGTGATCCTCGGCCAATTTCTCCTGTTCTACGTCTTTGTCCACCTCCTTCTTCTGCCCCACGTCGTTGTCCTCTTCGTCTTTGATCACACCGTTCAGCACCGTCATCACATACTTCTCCAGCGTCTCGAGGTTCCTCTCCACGCTGTTCCGGTCGTCCTCCTCTTTTCTAGCCGAGTCCCCGTTCCGCGTGTCGGGGACCTTTTTCCTGAGATTGTTGATCACGTTGCTCAGCCTGCTACGCTTGTCCTGAGCCGTTTGAGCCGATCTGTAGGTGTGACCGTGCTTCTCCTGCTGCTGTTGACGGTCGCCGTTCGCGCTCGCTGGATGGCTCACGCCGAGGTCGTCGAGATTATGCGTGGAAGCGACCATTCTGGCATCGACGCTCGACGGGGACGACGCTGTCGTCGTCGCGGCCGTGCTCGGCGTCGCCGCCGTCGTCGTCGACGGGGAGAAATTCGCCCCGTGGAACAACTCGGCTGCTTCGCTGCTCGTCTTGCTGCCAGCCACGTCTGCAGAGGCAGCTTCTGAAAATTAACAACAATTATCCACTGAAATAAACAAGTTTCCATCAGAATATATTTCTCAAGTTAATCCTTGTGTAACCAAACGAGTACCCGTTTACTGCATTTCTTTCAACAATTTGTTAACGTTCCTCTAAAAAAAATATCACAAAATTTCTCTGAACGTCCATTTTCTTTAATCGTTAATATGTTTAAAAAAGCATGGTAGATACAGAAAGGTTTTTAATAATCTATACATTATGGTTGACTACATGAGAGTCAAAATGGTTTTATCCCAATTGCTGCGCCTTTAAAAATTCTTCGAACCCATCTGTGTGCCATCAGTCGAACGTTGAACGTTACAACAAATGAGATATTTTAGTGACAAAAATTACTGCACCAAGTAAAATGTTTTACTTTTAAAGTCGTGCGGGTACTTTAAAATAAATAGCATTATCTGCTATTTGCTATTTAAAATACTATTTTACCCAGCTCTGGTTTCGTGTAATTTTACTTAGATAAACGAGACGAATGCTATGGTGATAGTTTCATCGATGAAAAACCAAAAATGTTCGTTTTCGAAATTATTGTCCTCTCTTCTTCAATCGCTATCCTCCTCTACGCTCGAAACACTACACGGAATGTGGTATTCACCTCTTCCATAACCGTCACTCTGCCGACCCCAAAGTTCTTACAGTTACGAAGAGAATAGTGCACTTAAAACTGCAGAATTGTGTAGTCAATGTCTCCTCTAAAAAAAACACAAGTATTGATTTCTTTGGAGGATCAGCTCTCTGACAAAGGATCGAGCACCGTTCTGGAATGGAAACGAAGGTTTTTTTTCCTTTCTCGAGGAGCTTCCTGTCCAAGGATTTAATTTACCGCGACCGGGTGCAATGGCGGATCCTTCACGAGCTTTTTCGTACCGGCTGAATGTCAGTTGCCGACCGTAAAACGACTTAATCGGCTTACGGGCTGGCTTTAATAACTTCTACACAGGATATCAAACGGGAATCGGTGAACTTGTACCCGTCGGTGTTATTGCGAGAATTGTTTGGCTTCGTGTAAATCTGTTTTTCCTTCGAATAAACAAGATTCCGAAGTCAGCATAATTTTAAGTTTCTGGAATCTTATCCGGCTATGATCGAGTACGAACCAGCCGGTGCTGTTGCCAAATTTCCGTTATCAATTGCAACTTCGATTCACGATCTTGAAGCAGCCTCGACGAACAGTGCAAGTGTTAATCCGAGGAAGCGTGTACGCTAAGCGAGTGCTCTCCTCTTTCACACGGGGCCCAAGAAGATTAAATTACAGGGTATAGCAATCCATAATCCTGTAGGAGTGGAATCTGATTCAAAGGTCCTCGGATTTTCAGACGTGGGCTGAAGAGGAACTTAAATTAGAAACTTGATGGATGGCGGCTTCAAAGGTCCGCGATATTAATAGACAGGCAAGATATTAGAGGGACAACGAGGGATTAGAATCGGATGGAAATTATAGATTCTCCGTGTCTATGGAGGTAGCTGGTCAGGTATATAGTGTAAGGTTCGTCGAGATTGGAATGTCGAAAGGAAGGGTCCGCTTCGGTCGAGATGCGTTTATTTTCACGGGCGGAACGCCAAGTGGTGCGCGAGGCCGTGTCCGTAGAATCGCGTTTCGATATCTCGTTACTCGTTCACGAGCTTTTCCGCTCGTGAACCTTCCTCTGGGATCGAACTGGACGTCCGTGAACACCCGGAAGAAAAACGGGAGTCGAAATACACTACTCTACGGAATTAAAGGGACACTGACCGAGGGACGACCAATCTCTCCGGACCCTTTGCAACTTTTTGTTTAAAAAATCGAATGCTCTGCCTGTGCTCATTTTAAAGAACGACTTCTCTTTTCTGTCATGAAAAGAGTGAGAGATTGAAGTTGCAAATTCTTGCAAGTTCAAACGACTGTACAAAGTTCGATAAATTCTTTCTCGGATTTCTTTCAAAGCGAGCTTGTAGACGGAAGTCTGCCCTTTACGACGAGCCCTTAAACATTGATCTGCGATTTTTCGAGGATTTATGGTACATTCGATTAAATGTGTGCCGTTGACATCACAGTAATCTGTTAAATGGTTTTAAATTTTGGCCGCACCAATTGTAACACTGGAAAAGTAACTATACGTGTAACTTGAGAATGCATAACCTTGAAAAAATTAACAACCGTCTGGAACGAGAAAACCCCACTCTCCCTTATCGCAGTAATTATAGTGATTTTTCTGTTCACGTTGGCTGGCATGATGTCGATGAAAGTTCTTCCCCTCGATCGATCAAGGGAACTAGCTATCACCAGGATGTAAATAAAAGCCTCGATAATATCTTGCCCTGGTTACGGTAATGGATTTGATGGGTAATCCAGATTGCAGAATTGCAATTCTATCTCAGTAATTTCAGTACGTCTGATCTGCTTCGCTTTTTCTGAAACTTGGCCGAGCAAGTTCGCCAGCAACTTACATAGAAGTTTTTTAATTGAACGTGCCATTTTGCAGGGAAAAAGTTATCGTACCGCCATATTGGGAACTCGTTGCATACAGAACTCTCTTCAACAGAAAATCCCTAGGATTTCATATTATTCGTATAAAAGTTCCATTTGGTCTTCAATGAATTTTATCACGTATAAATTTCATTAACGTAAAGGCGTTACTATAGAGATGCAGGGTTACCTAAACTAAAATAACAGTGACAAGAAGGATCTATTTAGTTTCGAGAAATTGTTCGATGCTTAGGGGAATGTCCTAATTATTGGAATTTCTTACTATATTAATGGTGAAGCTGCTTTTAGCACGCAACGTTCATCCCCAGAAAAGTCAGTGCCGACGAAGGCGACTCTCCCGCTTAGGGATGCATAGAATTTTACAGAAGCATCGTCCTCGCATTCATCGGCTCGCGCGCCTTGAATATTTTCCCAATATTTTTCGCTGCACAGGCTAACGCGACATTTCCGACGACAGCTGCACTAAAATTCTTCCAGAGCGAGTTTATCATCTGCTCGGAACTTCTGCCGAGAGTTACTTTCGCCTCTTTGCCTCTCTGGAAACTTTTAATTCGGATAGTGTTCTGTTGGCAAGACGCGGGCGATCTGAATCCCAATTACTTCATTTTATTCCATATTATTTTATCTTGTCTTGCTCCGCTTTGTTTATTAATATTTATAGGTAGACTGCGGATATTTATGCAATTTGCAATTTCTATAGACGAATTTTAACACATTACCGACCGGTGATTATTGCATAATTTTGAAAAATCTATGATGCATGGCTGAACACTTTTTAATGGATCTTTCAATAGCAACAGCAATTTTTATTGTGAACTAACAAGTCACTCTCAATAACGTCATCTAATAGTTTCATTTAAAATTGTAATGTGAAAGAAAATTTCTATGCTTTCTTTTGGTACAGCATAATTATTGAAAATCCTATTAATAGGCTTCCGGTAGGTAATGTGTTAAGAAAGTGTAATCAACCAAAATCTTATTTTCAGTGTTAGTAACCTTCGCAGGTATGGAATAAATAAAAATCGCATTAAATTCTGTCGAATTTTATATTCTAGTATTTTTTTGAAAATTTTGGAAGCCATAAATGCATAATGATCCGCAGTCTATTTATAAGTATTGTTTTCCGGTAACATTTTACTAAAACATACAATACCTTGAATAGTGGAAATGATGTTTTATTTTGATTAAATCATTTATATTTACAGTCAGTGTACAAAGTATTCATACACCTTTTAAAATAGAATAACTTTTTTATAATTGAATCAAACGACCTGATTTTTTATAATCAATTAGAAGCATTGGTTTACGAAATGATATGCAAAAAAGATTTTTCAAAAATTATAATTTACAAGATTACATGCAAAAATAAAAAAGGCATTTTTTTAAACTTTTTTATTTGGGCCCTTAAAGAAAATTTAAAATATATGTTTTGTAGATCTATACAAGCGGTTGAAAATGGTGAAAATCGTAGTTTTACGCGACTTTTGATCAGTTTTTGCTTAAAATCCACAGAATCGTACATCTTTCGATGCGTGTCGTTTTTTCCTACGTCAACCGATTTCGATGAAAGTTTCAGCATGTGTATAACTAACATAGATCTACAAAACGTATGTTTTAAATTTTCATTGAGAACCCAAATAAAAAAGTTTTAAAAAATACCATTTTTATTTTTGCATATAACCTTGTAAATTATAATTTTTGGAAAATCTTTTTTGCATATTGTTTCGTAAACCAATGCTTCTGATTGATTATAAAAAATCAGATCGTTTGATACAATTATAAAAAAGTTATTCTATATTAAAAGGTGTACGAATACTTTCTACATCCACTGTATTTCTTTGTAGCATGAAATTCATTAAATATTTTTCTTATCTATTTTTATCGTAAATACATAAAATCCGCAGTCTAGATTAAAACAATGTAGTAAAAATGATATATTGTTCACTTCGATAACAAGTATTTTTCAATAAATTCGTGAAATCATCAAAACGGTTGTATATCTTTCTCGAGGTTACGAATTGGCAATTAAACAGTATTACGTTTTATTTAAATGTTTGGACGATCGTGCGCGATAGGAAATTGAATAGTCGCCAATAGTTCCGCGACTGCACGTCCGAGCGAATTGCGAAAACAAAAAAAAAATATAGAAGAGCCACTAGAGATCTTGCAATTTTATTGCGTACACAACCTTATTTTTTCCCCCGCGTTGTAGAACCTTTTCCGTCGATGTAGTTCCCTCTCGAAACTCTTCCCATTTCTTTACTTCTCCCCGGGAACACCTTGACCCGTGATATTTCCACAGGATAGGGAGTAAAATAAAAAAGAACGTTGTTCGACCGGTAAAAGGAGAACCGGGAAGAAGTCGCAGCATTTTTCGCAAACAGACCCTTAGCTCCGCGTTTCGAGTAAAGCGTTCTTGTAAATAAAACGATGAAAAGACCATTCGTATTTATTTATTTATTTATTTATTCGAAGCTACAAACAATTCTGAAATAATTTTTACCACAATCGGTAGCAATGTTAGCTTTACAGAACAAATTCAGTATTATCTGATATTTAATCTTCCGTTGAAGTATTTGGACAACTTGATCCTAGTTGTGTGCGTACAACATTGTTGGACGCTCAATATGATTGCGTCAAGAGATTTACAATTCCGAACAGTTCGCGGCTTGTATTTGGAACAGACTTTGTCCATTTTATTGGACTGGTTACATAGAAAATGTTGAAGTATTTCAACAACTTGTTCCTAGTTGTTCGTACAACATTGGTGGACGCTTTATATGATTCATGTCAAATATATGCTTCTTGCGTCAAAAGATTTACAATTCCGAACAGTTCCCGGCTTGCATTGCGAACAGACATTGTCCATTTTATTGGACAGCTTAAATAGACAAAGTTGAAGTATTTCAACAACTTGATCCTAGTTGATCGTACAACATTGGTGGACGCATTATGTGATTCATGTCAAATATATGCTTCTAGCGACAAGAGATTTATACTTCCGAACAGTTCCCGGCTTGTATTTGGAACAGACTTTGTCCATTTTATTGGACTGCTTACATAGAAAATGTTGAAGTATTTCAGCAACTTGATCCTAGTTGTTCGTACAACATTGGTGGACGCTTTATATGATTCATGTCAAATATATGCTTCTGGCGACAAGAGATTTACAATTCCGAACAGTTCCCGGCTTGTATTGGAACAGACATTGTCCATTTTATTGGACAGCTTAAATAGACAAAGTTGAAGTATTTCAACAACTTGATCCTAGTTGATCGTACAACATTGGTGGACGCATTATGTGATTCATGTCAAATATATGCTTCTAGCGACAAGAGATTTATACTTCCGAACAGTTCCCGGCTTGTATTTGGAACAGACTTTGTCCATTTTATTGGACTGCTTACATAGAAAATGTTGAAGTATTTCAGCAACTTGATCCTAGTTGTTCGTACAACATTGGTGGACGCTTTATATGATTCATGTCAAATATATGCTTCTGGCGACAAGAGATTTACAATTCCGAACAGTTCCCGGCTTGTATTGGAACAGACATTGTCCATTTTATTGGACAGCTTAAATAGAAAATGTTGAAGTATTTCAACATCTTGATCCTAGTTGTTCGTACAACATTGGTGGACGCTTTATATGATTCATGTCAAATATATGCTTTTTGCGTCAAGAGATTTACAATTTCGAACAGTTCCCAGCTTGTATTGGAACAGACTTTGTCCATTTTATTGGACAGCTTAAATAGACAAAGTTGAAATATTTCAACAACTTGATCCTAGTTGTTCGTACAACATTGTTGGACGCTTAATATGATTCATGTCAAATATATGCTTCTGGCGACAAGAGATTTACAATTCCGAATAGTTCCCGGCTTGCATTGGAACAGTCTTTGTCCATTTTATTGGACAGCTTAAATAGAAAATGTTGAAGTATTTTAACAACTTGATCCTAGTTGTTCGTACAACATTGGTGGACGGTTAATGTGATACATGTCAAATATATGCTTTTTGCGACAAGAGATATACAATTCCAAACAGTTCCCGGCTTGTATTTGGAACAGACTTTGTCCATTTTATTGTACAGCTTAAATAGACAAAGTTGAAATATTTCAACAACTTGATCCTAGTTGTTCGTACAACATTGGTGGACGCTTTATATGATTCATGTCAAATATATGCTTTTTGCGTCAAGAGATTTACAATTCCGAACAGTTCCCGGCTTGCATTGGAACAGACTTTGTCCATTTTATTGGACAGCTTAAATAGAAAAAATTGCGTTTCTTTCTTACGAACGTAAAGAATGCGTGAAAAAGTTAAACAAACCGAACGACTATTTATTTGATGATTTACTTCCAGATTCTGATTAAGAAAGATTTGAATCAATAATCTATTTGCAACTCCAGGGAAATGCTGGGGAGTTCTGTAGAGATGAAAGCGTACATTAATATCTGCGTCAGAGATGCCTCAAAGTGCGTAATTAGTGCTTGCCATCAAACATGCTGTGCCTGTTGACACAGGTTATTTTGATCTGAGTAGGAGATACTACATTATGTGGTTAATTATCAAAGCGCCGGGCCACTAGGACTTAAATGATCTACAGTGAGTCACGAAAGTATTCGAACGCTTTGAAATGAAAAGTTTCACGCTTAAAAAGTACGAATCGTATTACGAATTACAAAACATTTTTATTTCTACAGTGACGTATAAGTATCATGATTATACATGTTAAATTTAAAGTCTCTCTGATAACATAAACAATATTTATAAAACATTTCTTAGTAACATCGGCTGAATGAACGCCACAAAAGTATTCGAACGATGAAACTCGTGTTACAAAACAAACCTTGAATGTGACAAACTGTAAACATTGGCTTTCTCAGTTGGCATTATACACTTTCCGCGTCTAGTGCTGCGTGTATTAATAAGATTGTTAAAGTTATACTAATAATGTACACAAGCAAATCAGAAACAAGCATCACTGATAGGAAATTGATAATTAACCGGCATAACGAAGGCAAAAGCTATGGTGAAATAGCTCAATTATTAGAAAGAAGTAAATCTACCGTTTATTACGTTAAGTAATTTATAATCCGTAATATGACTTATATTTTTTAAGCGTGAAACTTTTCATTTCAGATCAAATACTTTCGAATACTTTTGTCACTCGCTGTATGTATAATTTTAATGAAATCTAGATTTCGAAAAATAGAAGCTGGCGACATTGTGTTTAGCCCTCTATTGCATGAATTTTTATGACGAGTTGAAAGAAATATATATGACTGTTAGTCTATATAAAAATGAGTGTGGTCATGAAATAAATAATAAAATTTTATTAGAAAATGTTATTTATTGCATTTTATGACTGTCCCTGTATGGGAACTTTATACATATGCGGTTTTATTTATAAACGAATTGTTCCCGCTTGGAACCAACATGCTCGGAGTCTTCAGTATTGTCTGCTTAATTTACTATAGAACATTTCAAATTTAAGTCCCCAATTGGGAACGGGGTGCAATTGAGGGTTAAAAAAAAATACTACTTTGAATAAATTCATAGAAACGACGAATCTCTGTTAATTGATTCTTTGTAGCCCACGCCAACTTTTAGACGGTCTTTAATTAGCTAACTTCCACCTCTGATAAGCCGAAGTTTGAAGTCAGCTTTCCAGAGCACTGAATTATTTGTTAAAGTAGTTTTCTTCTTAAAGTCGGGGCCCCGGAGTTTCGGCAAGTCAAACAATATGGGAAATTCGTTTGCAGTGTATGCTACTTTCTAGAATTAATATTATAATAACCCCCTTCCTGATAATCCATTAGCTTCAGCGTCGTCATATTAAATTCTGACTTTCGGCGTTCCAAAAAAAAAAGATAAAATGATTATTCAAATGAGTGGAACTGTTAAATAAACGTTTCAGGTGTCAATTTGCTTCACCGTGCAGTTATTATCGGAGTACAGTTTGTGCAAATATATTAATCAAATTCAGAAAGACGAATCGGTTTCCTGTATTAAATGCTTATTGTGGTATTTGATAAATAAATTTCTGTTTAGGTATGGAGAGAGTATTTCTCGAGTTTCTGTAGCGGAGACTATAATTTCGCGAGTCTGCCAGCATAGAAAATCAGTATAACTGTATTTAGACTATCAGCCAGTTCATGTAAAACGTTTACGTAGCCGTAAGGTGCATCGAGTGGAACGGTCTAACTTGCATACTCCATTTCCGGTGGACGTAGAGTTTGCAGTGGGCTCCGCAACTTGTAATTGGGTCATTTGGATGATACTATACTGAATATTCGATTTGTCAGCCTCCCTGCACGGCGCAACCGTTATCAAGTTACTATCGAAAATCAAAGACGTAGTCGAACCCCCCGAACATGATAAAAATCAAACTTCGCACTTCAAATTTATTCTTTGAAGCAGAAAATGATCGCCACTGTTACAAACTACGCGTTCTATTCCTGCATTCGTTAAAGTTGGTCATGGATATTGATAAAATATTAAATTATCTTACGAAGTTCAGTCAAGTCAATGAAAATGAATTTATTTTATCGTTTAGCTTTTTGAAAGTTGAGATTCATATCAAAATACACTTTTCTACAGATTTTTCCTCGGTGCTCGAATGTTTTTTCTAAAAATACAACACCGTAGAATAATAACAAACGATGTCACGGAATTGTCGAACAATCTCGGACAGAATCCCATCGATTCCTAATGATTCCATAAGATCGGCGCGGAGCAAATAAATCGGTTGATAAAACTTTAGATCAATCGGCATTGTTGATGAATAATAATCTGAAAAGAAGTCCATTGAAACAACACCTGGGGGAAAGGGGGGCTGGCTTAAACGATTACCTGCTGTGTTTGCGTTCGTTCGTGCCGAGTGTGTTTTGCATTTCGCTTCCCTTGTTTCCCAGCCGCTGCACGTGACGCGCAGTATTGTAAAACAATTTTTATCGCTTGAAAAACCTTGTACCTGTACGCCACGCGTGTGCCGGTGTGTGTTTCTTCGTCAGCCCGTTTTATTTATCGCGATATTTCATAGAGCCACCCCCACGAACGAATTTTCATCGCCCCATCCGGAAGAGATAATCATTTTTCAATATTCTTCGATCCAATTTTCGAAATGAACGGAAATCGACAGAAATTATTTTTCAGCCGAAACTCGATTCAGAGGGACGCGAAACTCTGTTACGACCTTCGAAAATTTACCCCGCACCACCATTGTACAATTCATGCTCTTTGTGTCGACGTATTATACCCTCTATACCGCCATTCTGTCTTTCATCGAGTTTGAAAAAGGTGACGCGATTTTTCGTTTTTCCATTCAATCGTTACACCCCATTGTCAGTCAAAATAGAAGACGTTGTCGAACAATTTTATTTTATTCGTAAATTCGACTTCAGAAAATAAATGTACGGTTTCGAACTGACGTGTACAGCATATTTACAGGCCAGAAAGGTGATTTTAGATTTAAAATGTTTTTACTGGCTTAAAGGAGTTAGAGGGTGGTCGAAACATCCAGAAAAATTTCAGCGACTCCACCTCTGTTTATTTTCTACCGGCTGCACCCCTCCCGGCAACCCCTTTCAATCAACGGCACTAAAAAATAGACTTGGAAAACATGTTTACGCTGACGTGCTACCCTCAAAGCCGAAACTACCCCTCGTGCCAAACAGTATTAAAAAATTTATAAAAATTGCGATTCTTGAACCGTGATCGGAGAAACTGTTTCGCGACTTCAGGAGTTAAAGAAATGGACTTTGTAGAGGCAGAGATACGAATTTAATCAACCTAGGAAAATAAACAAAGTAAAACCTAGTAAAAATCAATAAAATAAAGTCTAAGTCAAGAGCTCACATATTTAAAAATTGAATGAATTAGAAGAGTGGCTCAAGGATTAAAGAAATTGACTATTTATAGGATGTACGAACTTACTACCCCCAAAAAATGAATCACTTTCCTCGGTATAATGTATGTCACAAAACCAAAAGTTTTCTATTTAATAATTGAACTAATTAGAAGAGTGGCTTAACGATTAAAGAAATGAACTATTTACAGGATGAATGAACTATTTACAGGATGTATGAACTTACATCCCCCAAAAAAATGAACTACCATCTTCAGTGTAATGTCTGTCACAAAACCAAAAGTTTTCTATTTCAAAATTAAACGAATTAGAGAAGAGTGGTTTAAGGAGTTAAAGAAATGGACTATTTATAGGATGTATGAACTTACTACCCCCAAAAAAGTACTACCCTCCTAAGTATAATGTCTGTCACAAAACCGAAAGTTTTCTATTTAAAAATTGAACGAATTAGAAGAGTGGCTTCAGGGATTTAAAAAATGGACTATTTACAGAATGTATGAACTTACTACCCCCCAAAAAATGAACTACACTCGTCGGTATAATGTCTGTCACAAAACTAAAAGTTTTCTATTTAAAAATTGAACGAATTATAAGAGTGGCTTAATGGATTAAAGAAATGGGCTATTTATAAAATATGTGAACTTACTACCCCCAAAAAATGAACTACCCTCCTAGGTATAATGTCTGTCACAAAACCAAAAGTTTTCTATTTAAAAATTGAACGAATTAGAGAAGAGTGGTTTGAGAGGTTAAAGAAATGTAGTATTTGTAAAATGTACGAACTTACTACCCCCAAAAAATGAACTACCCTCCTCAGTATAATGTCTGTCACAAAACCGAAAGTTTTCTATTTAAAAATTGAACGAATTAGGAGAGTGGCTTCAGGGATTTAAAAAATGGACTATTTACAGAATGTATGAACTTACTACCCCCCAAAAAATGAACTACACTCGTCGGTATAATGTCTGTCACAAAACTAAAAGTTTTCTATTTAAAAATAGAACGAATTAGAGAAGAGTGGCTTCAGGGATTAAAGAATTGGACTATTTGCAGGATGTATGAACGTACTACCCCCCAAAAATAAACTACCTCCTCAGAATACAGTCTGTCGCAAAATTAAAAGATTCTTATTTGATGTGAATGAATTAGAAGAGTGATGGAGAGTGACGTTTTAGCGATACTGTTGTCCGAAAATTTTCAGAAAAACATCTGCGGTTCTCGGTGTTTGTTTTCCGTTGGCCAGTCCCTCCACCCCTGTCGACCAGTAAACAATATTTCCGTTCCTCTCGTCGGCTGGTCGTCCTCATTCGACCAGTTTCCAGGGTGAAGCGAGTGGGACAAAGGGAGAGACAGGGTGAGGAGGCTAGAAGCAAAACGAGAGAGGGACGAGGAGGGAAAGAGAGAGCTGAAGAGCGACCAGCAGAGAGACAAGGCGAGAGTGTCGTGTAAATGCGGGAATTAGAAAGAGACGCAACAGTGAACAGAGTTGAGAGAGAAAGACAAAGGGATCGGTAGGAATAAATGGGAGACAAGGAGGACAGAACGAGCAACAGAGATACGTGCAGAGTGAGAATTGAGAGGCGCTGGGGCGAGGGAGGGAAGGCAAACACGTAGGGGAGGAGAGAAGTGTGTATACAGGGTGTTGGAAAAGTATGAGGAAAACACTGAAGGTCGGACAATGACATTTTTAAATTCTTTCTTGCTATGTCTGCAAAATTCCATTTTAAAACATTCTCTCTTACAAGTTTTTGGAAACACTGAATTAAAATTCCGCAGTGTAACCGCTGCAACCCCAAATGCAAACTTCAGAAGCAAACTTCAGAAGCAAACTTCAGAATCCAGTTCAGAAAAACAAATTTAAATTTAGAATCCTCGGGTCGGAGCATATGTTGTTTGGTAATCGCGAACTCGTTCGATTCGACCCCGATTTCGAAATCTTGGTATCACCACCGAATTAAAGCATATTATTGCCGTTACTTCTCTTGTTTCGTGTGTTTCGTTGCTTGACTTTCGGCCAGATGGGAGTCCCGGTGTTTCGCATTGCAGGAACTTCGAAACTTGAATCTTCTCGTCTTCATTTTGATTCGGGGAACGCCGAGATCCCCACCTTTGGTTTATCCCACCGTCGAATCCCCGGGTCTTTAACTTTGGGATTCGTTTAGAACTTTTCCGTTGGCGGACCGTCGCGTGGGAATTCTAATCGGAATGTTGACCAGGGGTCCCCTAATATAAATTGCTCGATCGGGGAAGCTCACAGCCTCGATATCGGTCGTGCGCGCGCTTACCCTTCGTGATCTCACCGAATGTATCAAAATTTTTTAAATCTTCGTTTTTCGTAATTCTACGATTTGCGCGCCTCGCCCCTTTAATTCCGGCTAGGAAGCTTCTTCTGGCGAAAAAGAACCGTAGGATAAATTGCTGATAAAACAAAAAGTTGTTGGAGCCACGAATAAAATGCACCGGAACGATAAAACGGGAAAACGAAGAAAGCATTCAGAGAGAATACCTTCCGTGGCTATTTTCGACATACGTATCTCCTGTTTTATATCAAAATTTTTCACGGAAAATTCTTCCCAAAATCTTTTTCATTTTTACCAATTATTTAATGAAACTTTTGCCATCACACTTGTGACATTGGTCCGACTAAAACGAGCCCAGACACGGTACAATTTGCGTCACATTTACGCGTGCAATAGGTTCGGATACTAGAGTTTCGATTGTATTGTGGATTAAACAAGTGTGATCCAAACTGCATCGTGGACTCATTTTAATCAGAGGAAAAAAATCTGACGGATACCGCAATAAAACATTCACGAAAAGATGATCGCAAGCAAATTAGTTAAATAAACAAAACTGTTGGGTTCGCCCTGTTTCCGAACCGTGTACAGGCACGTAACCTCATGATTCGACCACGAAGGGCGGCCAAACCGGCGAAACAAATTCCCGGCAGGCGGGAACCGTTTAAAAAAGCGGAAATTCGCATAAAGATCCGCAGTGGGCCGACAACGGGTGCTGAACAAGATACAATTTCGCGTTGGACAAAACGAGAAAGCGGCTGGAGCCGGCGAGGACGATGAAAACGTGAAAAAATGGAGGGTCGGCAAACGAAGAAAGCGGCGAAAGAAAGGGAAAGAGGAAAAGGGCGATGGAGGAGACGAGGTCTGGAGGGGAGAAAAAGGAGAGATAAGGTCGCGCACGTTTCTCCTGACGCGGTTCTATCCGGAAGTCGCGCTGGAGGGGGGCTCTAGAATCGATAACCGCCCCTCTGCCACGTCGAAAGGGGTCGCCGCCACCCTCCTTTTAAAAGAGAGGGGGCGGAGAGAGGTGGAGGGAGAAGTGGAGAGTCAGAGAGAGAGAGAGAGAGAGAGAGAGTTAGAGGGGGCCACAGAAAGATAAAGAGAGAAAGAAAGAGTCGGAGAGAGTCGGAGAGAGTCGGAGGAGGCCAGAAAGAGATGGAGAGAGTTAGAGAGCGATAGAGAAAGAAACAGAGAGAGAAGGAGAACAGGTTCGAACATCAGGTCGACCCCCAAAGGGGAAAACTGGCTGGCAGAGCGATGACGCCGACGATGACGATCATTCTCGCGTACTCTGATCAGTTTAAAAGGCTCCCGGCACTTCCGAACCTCAAACGCCATTTTTCCGATCCGTTCGAGCTTCATTTTCTTGCTCCAACAGAGAATACGTTCGTTCATTGGACTCTAACTTCTTCTCATTCGATCCTGGATGACTAACTTTTCGTACAAACGATTTTGAACATTCGAATATTCGATCCTCGCCGACTTCTGACGATCTGACGAATGTTTCTGTACATACATGCAAGCTCTATTATAATAAATATACGTACTGTGTTGATTGTCGTCGCGATGAAGGTCGCAGTCTGTATTGACACTAATTTCGAATCGCCTTGAAATTATTCTTTAAAAATAAAAACGAGTTGCAATGGAGAAAACTGTGCGCCTTGCAAATTGTAGCGTGAACCTTGACTACGTGCAAATGTCGGCTAATTGATGTCATAAATTGCTAATTGTTCCTGTCGATAACAATCTTTGCTCGATGTAAACGAACCACATTTCGACAAAGATATACAATAGACACGTAAGACCAACGGATCATTCGAAATAGAACAATTTTCACATTCGCTTAACACTGGATTTACGGGACCCGTCAAAATGACGGGTTCTAATATTCTTAATTTGCGATTCTCAAGATTGCAAAAGTGCTTTCCCGAGGAATTATTTACCAAAATTATTTCTTCGGGTATATATTATTGGATAAATAGCCAAACATTTGGATAGACACATCCTTGTTATGTTTACAAAGTAATGTGAAATAGTTGTTTCTACATCTCCGTAAACCTAGTGTTAAACAAGACCTTGTTCGTTTAACTAATTCTTGAATTTCTTGTTCGTTCACAGTTTTTTCTCCGCACGAATGATTTCGGGATTAAAAATTCTTCGATTTTTCATCGTAACATGAAATTTGTTGAACAACGTCGGGCAATTGAGTACAAGATCCAAGGAAAGTCGATTTACATGAGAAGAGTGAAATCAAGAGAGCAGGGTGCCTCCGATTGAAAGGATAAATCATGAATACTCCATTTCTGTTAACAACGGTCTAGGCGTGTGAATTCAACGGGAGGAAGTAGGACAGCCTGGCATGGTACCCTGAGTACCGAACGATTGATGCAATTCTGTGCAGAACTTAGTATTTCAGACGAGTTTCCAATTTAGTTTGCAGCCGTCCTCTCTGTCTGATAAGTTCGCGCGCTCGACTTAACTTCCGCAGCGAAAGACTACTGCTGCGAATTAGAGTTCTGCTGCTCAGACTAAATACCGTTTCTCTAGGCTCACAGACGCGGCTCACAGACGCGGCTCATAGACTCTGTATATTAGACGAACGTCAGATAAAATTCCTCGTGGAAGGAGAATATACAGAAATACTAATCATCGATTAGATAAGGTCAGGTACTCTCCGATAATTTATAGTGGGGCACTCAGAATTGATAGTGTTGCGCAACTGATACAAATAACTTTCGAGTAGCGTCTATCAAAAATTGATGACCCTTAGCTCGGTGCTCCATAAATGTTTCAAGAGTTCGATAAACAAATGCAAGGAAGAGATATCAGTCGACAAAAATGTTTAACAACAAACCTACCGAAGCTTTAAGAATGGCTGGCACGTGTTGCCTTATAAAAATATCATCATTCTTTGATTTGCCTGTCAAATATTCTGCGATTTTTGTTGTAATATGTGCTTGAAATGGGGTAGAATATTTCACGCGTGTAGAAATAAAAAAAAAGGAATACCGAAGTCTTATTTTTCAGACCTTTAACTACGTCGGACAGGAAAAGTACGAGTCGCAGAAAATTTTGAAATCGATTTCTGTCCGACTTTTGGGGCCAAATACCCGACTGTGCGGCAGACAGATCATCGGAAGAAGAAGCACGCGACGAGCCAAGTGATAAAGGACTAATCAGTCGTGGAACTAGCAGAATCCGTGTCAATTCCGGGTCCGAAAGACGTGACGGAAGATTAAAAGGAAGAGCTGGCAGTGATCCAACCGGACAAGATTCCAAAATCGTGATCGACGAGGACACCAGTAAGAGAGTGCCCCGTTCTACCGGTTGTTGATGATGATTGCGAGCTTCATAATTCCAGGTCACGCTCGTTAATGATCCCTCGAGTGCGACCCTGTTTCCGTGGAATCAACGTGACGGTTCATTGACGAATTCAATTGCGTCGAATGGAATTTACATGGTTTCCTGTGTTAACGGCGACTTGCGACGTCGACGTATCCTGGAATTGCCCGGGCTTAGCTTGATCGGTACGCGGCCGAATTGAACGCTCGTTGATTGAACTTTAATAATTTGTAGTCTCCCAGCCGACGGCACACACGTTCGCCGACTATTCCGATAGGATGATACACGCCCGCGTATCAATCGCGATCTTTCAACCGGTAAAAATCTTTTCTGGCTATTTTCGATATACAGTCGTTCATTGAAATATTCATAATATGAAGAATAAATGTTAAGAAATATACGAAATTTATAACGAAAGACATCGGTGATTGAAATTATCTGGAAAAGTACTATATAAGTAACAAAGTAAACAATTTTGAATATTATTTTAGGACAATAAAAGTTAAATAATTAATTAAAAAATGATTGCACGAAACATGTATTTATTACGGTAATTATCAGTAGATAGGAATCATTTTTTAGTGGATATTAATATAATAATAAAATGTCAGCAAAGTCTGAGACTGTACGTCGCGGAGAAACATGGGGTTATATTAACGATTTTTTTGTGAAACTTTTACCATCATATTTGTGAGATTTTCCTGATTAAAACGAGTCCAAACACGATGCAATTTGCATCACATTTACACGTGTTAGTTGATCATTACTCGGCGCGAATTGAATGTTCGTTGACTGAACCTTCAGGCGGTAGACTCGTTTCCAGGATTGCAAGGGAGTGGAATTTCTCGATAATACAAAAATGGGGGTTTCCAGCAGTCAAAAACCCTAGATAAAAGATCGATCTAGAGCGCTATCGACCTCAAAAGTCCTATTTTTTCATTTACGAGGCATTTATGATAATAGCTACATGCGCAGTTCTATGCTTACGAATAATACAAATTACGACTCGTAAACGAAGAAATAGGACTTTTAAGGACGATAGCGTCCCAGATCGATCTTTTATCTATCGTTTTTGACTACTGAAAACCGCCCATTTTTGTATTATCGGAAAATGAGAACGCGAATCCCGCATCCTTGCAATCCTGGAAAAA
>CM052204.1:6942137-7008605 GCA_028455805.1 Lasioglossum figueresi
CTGCCAAATTTATGCAAATTACACCTTGTAAACGAAAAAATAGGACATTTGAGGGCGATAACGTCCTAGATCGATCTTTTATCTAACGTTCTTGACTACTGAAAAAAGGAAAAAGGAGTCTACTTCCTTAATAATTTGTACTCTCTCCCCGTCGGACGGTACAGGTTCGGCGACTATTTCGCTAGGATGATACGGCCGGGTATCAATCGCGATCTTTCAATTGGAAATTGAATCGCTAATGGCTATCGATGCGGATCTCGAGCATTAATTAAAAAAGTTCCCCAACAAGATGAAGTTACCGATAAATTTAAAGCAATAATTGCAGCCGGAGATACTTCGCCAAGATTACTCCGATCGTGTTTCAGTTTTAATTGCAGTCGTTAACAGCGTAGTCAAAGTTCCGTCCACGTGTCAGCATCGTTAAACGTTATCATCATTGAAATCGTTGTTCCAGTAACAATGTCATCATCATTAAATACGATTATAGACTTTACGCATCGTTATTAAACATTATCGAAATCATTAGCATCGTCAGCGTCGGTATCATTGAATGTTGTTAAAATTACAAGATAACGATGACTATTGTCACCGCAAATCAACATCGTCGTTAAACCTCGTCAGAGTTATTACTGCCACCGATACTATCGGTAAACGTAGTTAGTCATTAAAAATGATCATAGTTATTAAACATCATGAAAATTATTATCATTAAACGTCATCAAGGTCGTTACCATCAACACTACCGACTCCATCGTCGGACATCGTTACAATCGTTAAAGATCATCGAACATCATCGAGATTATCATTGAACTTGATCAAAGATGATCAAATATCATCGAGATCATCATGGAAATTGATCAAAGATGATCAAACATCATCGAGATCATCATGGATATTGATCAAAGATGATCAAACATCATCGAGATCATCATGGAAATTGATCAAAGATGATCAAACATCATCGAGATCATCATTGAACGTGATAAAAAATCGTCATTGTCGATATCACCGTATACCTCAAAGTGGTTATCGTTATCGACGCCATCAACGTCACCAGGATCATTAAGCAGAATCATCATCAGTGTCGTTACCGTCAACGATATCGCAGAAATAACAATCGCATCGGCAATGACTGTGCAGAATTGCAAGACAAAGTTGTTACACTTTGTCCAGTTACCGAGAAGTATTCCGATACGATCGTGATCGTCAGCCGGAAGTAAAATACAAATCTAATGAAAGCGGCTGTTGATAGTTGTACAAAAGAGAGGCGCACGACGGTGGTATGAAGGTTTTCGAGGGGTTTCGTTCGTGATCCAGTTTCTGGTGTTCTTTTGTCGCGTGGAGGAATCATTCATGAAAGATCCCGCCAGGAAGTGACCCGAGCTAGAAGAAGAAGAAGCGTTCTCGAAGCGCCGCGCCGTCGAGCGTCATCGATCCGAGGTTAGACTGTATATACTTATAGATTCGACTTCAGATAACATGTCATGCACATACCAAGATATTTAGGATACTAAACAGGGTGTTTATACAATATTTTCACCTGTAATAATTCTACCGTCCGACAATACGGACTATGTCTATAGTCGTTTAATCTCCTCCTACAATATTATAGCAACGAAGCGAAGTTCCAATAAGTTCATTCTCCATAAGAATATCTTAGATATAAGGTCGTTTGTTTTGTAGTTTTATTTAGGCCAGTTATTGTAAATATTGAAATCGTATTGCAAATAAAAACTTAAAAAAAAAAAGTTACTTCATCCACCAAATGACGGATGTGAGGAAAGTGCTAAGAAGTCGCTGAAAGTTTGCTGAGAAGTCGCAGTGCCGCGATGCTGGAATGGCAGAGGGGAAAGCGGAGTCGTCGCTGTATCTCATTCCGTATAAATATTTATGAAAACTGTAACTGTAATATACAGGATGATCCATTTATCTCGAGACAGTCAATTATTAACGGTAACCAGCAGGAATATGAAAAAATGTTTTATATAAAATATTCTTCATACGAAGGGGCACATTTAACACCAGGTTTACGGGACCCGTCGAAACGACGGGTTCTAATATTCTTAATTTGCGATTGCTAAGATTGTAAAGATGCTTCCCTGAGGAATTATTTACCAAATTTATTTCCTTGGGTATATATTATTGGAAAAGTGGCCAAAAACTTGGATAGACCCATTCTTGTTATGTTTAGAAAATAATGTGAAATAGTTGTTTCTAGAGCTCCGTAAACCTAGTGTTAATGGCGCGACGCACATTTTTCCATAATGGCCCTTTTAAGGGTCAGATGAAGGGCAACTTCATTTTTTCAAATGGAAATCCATATTTTTTTATTTTACATTCTTATTCCACATCGAAAAATAATAATATTTCGTGTGAAACATTTGGGAAATCTCTGCTATGTGAATGCAATCACGGTCTTAGATTGTTTGTCCTTATTTGAGCGAATTTTTGGGCTGGGCGAGGGCTCATTCCAAAGAGGAAGGTTATATGCACAGCGCTGGACCGCATTATGTCAGTGAAAAAATCTTTTAGAGACAGAAAAATCCATTGGAATCTGCGAGTATTCTTTTCGATTTTTGCTCTACTTCGGACACTTATATTATTAGATATAAACATAATCTCGTTAAATAATCGGTCCAGCGCTGTGCATATAACCTTCCCCTTTAGAAATGAGCCCAGAGCCAGCCCAAAAATTCGCTCAAATAAGGACAAAAAATCTATTCCCGTAAACCCATGTTTCGACCCAAAATCTAGTTAGATTCTAGTTCCTTTCTAGTTATGTCACGAGGGTACCCTTCCCCCTTAAGGGTGCGCCGGAGCGAACATACGCCACCATCGGCGTAAAGGTGAACTAAGAAACAAAGATAGAGAGGCAGATATGTTTCTCGCAGGAGAAACACTTGCATTTAGCGAAGAAGCAATATTGTTTTATGCTCTTTGTGTTAAAATATTCTCTGAATTATTGCACGTTCCTGTACAGAGCCCTTTCTTGCAATTTGTCTCTTGAAACTTTTTAAACAATAATAACGTACGTTTTTATAGAAGAATTTTTTTTCTGTACACTTTTTCCAAAAAAGGGCTCTGTACAGGACCCCGCAATAATTCAGAGAATATTTCAACACGAAGAGCATCATAATATATTGTTTCCTCGCTAAATGAAATGGGAGTGGGATCATCGAAAAAAACAAGCTGCTTCGTAATCTCTGTCTTTGTCTCTCCTGCGAGCGACATATCTCCCTCTCCGTCGCAGCCCCATAGGAGAGACGAGGATCTCTCTATCCTTGTCAAGAAGCTACCTAGGGAATTCCGCAATTGTCACTAACGAAATTTTCTCTGGCTCCGGCGCACCCTTAAGTATAAAATAGACCACTTTCATAATACGCATACGGTCTAAGGATCCGAGTGTGCCCTAAGCGCCGCGAGTTTCTTCGGGGCCTGGCTTCTCCGGGCTGAAGAAGTAGTTACGCCGCATCATTTAATCAGACTTACAACCGGACTGAATTCAACCGTGCTTGCCTAATGGAGGAGCTGGCCCGGTTCTCCTTTCTCGACTGGTAAAACTTTCCGGGAATTTATGAAACGTCCGCAATGATCGATGACCGACCAGCTCCTATCGTTCAACGCGCAGACACGCTGTTAGCACCCGTGCTAGCAATTATAGATTCTCCCAACCGGAGAGAAAGAGAGAGAGAGAGAGAGAGAGAGAGAGAAAAAAAAAAGTTCGAACCCCGGGACACACAGGGCTTCGTGCAAAGTGAAAATAGGATCGGCCCCGGGGAAAGGGACCCCGAGCAAATAAAGGTTTACCGGGGAAATTGATCGGGAACAGTGTGTCCCATTGTCGAAATTCATAACATTAAACCCAGCAGGACATCGCGGATAGGATCCGAGCAGAATGGAAATCGGGTTCCCCTGATCTAAATATTTATGGTGGACTGGAATAGCCTGGATCAGACCTGCTGGGAGACGTGAAACTGCCGATCTTTCAGATTTCTCGTAGATATTTTCTCTAGGATAGATCGAGTGATAGATTTATGCTGGCAAATAATTGTACTCCGGTAATGTCAGTTACCAGTCGGCAAATGGAGAGGAACATTCGTCTATTTTAAAACGAATTAAAAGACTGTACTTGAAATCTATAATTTCTACAAACGCGGGATAGATTGAAACAGATTCAAACTACAAAGCTATAATTGCATTGCAGAAATAATGCCCCGGTAATAATGCCCCGGAAGATTGAGGAAAGAGAAAGTTAATCTGTCGCAGAAGATACATTAGGATAGATCGAAAGAAAGATTTATGCTGTATGCCAATATTTGGACGAAAGTGTAAGCAAAACAAACGTGAACATTCTTCCTGGTATTCCAAGAGATAAGAGGATTCATAGCATTCCAAATACAAGATTATCTCACGATCCCTATTATGAGATAGATTAACTCATATCATTTCAATTTGCCAACCCGAAGATTCTATTTCGCTGATAACAGAACACAACCAGATTTTAATATCGCCTCGGATAACAAATACATACCTAGGTTTATTTACACTAGAATCGTTTCTGACACAACACGATAGATTCAGAAGGAAACAGATAGATCAAGTATTTTCTGTATGAATAACGACAACGCGTTTCAAGTCCACTCTTTTGCCAGATAATGGAAATTTAAAGAACTATCACCGATCAACCAAATCAATCTGTCCGACTGTCTTCTCTTGTTTGACCCAACGACGACGGTGCCCGGGTCTGTTTCGACTCATAGATTGACTCGTAAATTCGTAATCTACCTAGTAATCGATTCTTTTTTCCTGAAGAAGTTTCCAGCAAATTTCTCAGTGCTTCGAAAAGCCAGAGAAGATTGCTTTTCAGTTTTGAAGATCTTAAAAGCCCGTATGATGGGAACATCTGTTTCAACGTGTGGAGACGGATAACACCCACAACCCTGTGTACGTCCTTTCGAAAAGCCCGGCGACAGTTAATGTTCCACGGTTCCCCATACGTTTCGCCACCCTAAAGAGTTTCGTTTGAGGGGACCCCTTTTCACCGAGCTTGACACTCTTTCAACTGAACTCGTTCTTCCCCAAGGGACATTACATCCGAGTCATTAGGAGGACAGTGGCGCAGCGCGAGCCCGAAAGGAACCGTGGCTAATCCGTGTGCCAGGCTCCTCTCGCCATCTTTGGCAGATGTTCTGGGGCGTATGAACGTGCCACGTATCACCGACTGCTTCCGTCTTTCCTTGGATTTACAGGAGAGATAACGTCCTCTAAGTCCAGCGTTTGGACTAGCTGATAACAAATGTGTTCCTTTCTGTGAGGGTTGGATACCTAACTTGAGCAGATGCGTGCACTACCCCTGGCAAAGAATACTTGAAAACATGCGCGCGCGGTTCGGCGAGAAATAAATTTATACAAAGAAATGCACGCTGCCTGTTTTCTATTATTCCGGGTTTTCATTCTGAAAGTTCCAAGTGGAAGGAACAGAGTAACCGGAGGTGTCCCAGGTGGGAAAGAATATTTCTGGGTTGCAGAGGCTTTCTTTCAGCAGGAGGAAGAGGGGTGTCTCCAGTGGCCGAATTCGATGCTATAGACAGCGATGAAAATAAGTCGCAGAAGCCCGGAACGATCGGATCGGTGATAATTTAGTCGCGGACGCGGCTTGGAATCGCGGGCGAGGTGAAAAACGACGCGAAAACGAACGCACCGCTCTGCGGATTCAGCAAACCGGGTTCGTTGAACCCCCTCGTTTAATTGCGCGGCACCGCACCGGCTGCAACGGCCGCTGAAACGATACACTCGGTCGCATCCTTCAGACTCCGCGTTCTAACGATTAGCATGATCATCTTTATTAATTCGATGACACGTTCCGCTGAACCGACTCGATGCCCCCCCCCCCCTCTCGCCCTGTACAACGGAAACGTAAAGGCTTTCTCGGAACGGACAATTTTCATCGTTGGAACGATCGACATAACCTCAAACCACCGGAACGCTTCCCTAGGGACTCCGACCGGGTGGAACGCCCGATCCTCTGGCACAACGAAATTCTTTTCTAGAAGCTGCTTCGTCGAACGGCGAAGACTCGCTTTTCGCAAAAGCAATCATCGTAACAGGAAAATCTGGAACAATTTCTAAGTTATTATATGTTTTATCGATATCTAGCGAAATGTTAGCTGTTTGAAAATATTGTTTGGACACGGTTTTTCTCGATAATAATTGCGATAACAGGAAGCTCTAGAATTCGCGACGTGACCTGAAATTTTTCAGCGAAGCCAACACGCTACGCTCGAACCTAGGGATTTTATCTTTCGTGTTCACGGTCTGGCCTGCACACAAGTTTCTATAATTAATAAGCCTGTAATAACGGTGTCCGCGAGAGCATTGTTTAATCGTTATCGGAGGATCGAACCTTGATAAAACAGACGTGTCCATGTTTAGCCATCAAAACACGGGCACGTCTCTGCGTCCTGCCCCAGTAATTCGCAATAGCCGCCTCTGGGAAAGTGGATGGGCAACGATCGGAATGAGTTTGACGTCCATTAACGCGAATCATTATTCCGGCTAGGATTAATTAAGTTCAGCCTCGATGCATACGGGTCTAGGACATTCGACGCGTGTTCAACACGTAAGCGTTCAAGGCCCGATGCTGTGCATAATTGAAAAGTTAGAAACTCCCGGCAAGCAATTACCCCGACGACGACTTCCGGGTGGCCCCAGCTAAATTCGTTTCGGATTCCGGTTAACGTCGAGGGGGCCGAAGGACTTCGATGTTCCTGGTGAATTTTCTATACGTTGCTCACTGTGTCGAGTATGAAGTTAGACCGCTAATTAATCGAGTTTCAATATGACATAGGTTAGCCAGCGCTGGAGGGGAAGAACGTAGGACATCAAAGCCTTTCCTAGCAACGGTTTCCTATACATTTCTCACTGGATTTACATTAGAATGTTTAGGGCGCTAAACGCAATTGGCATGCGTCGCCTTTGTCGTGATCCCGAAAGGAGAATAACTTTAGGACTTTGTCGAAGGTATTTATTTTACTGCTGACGATGCGAACGGTTTCGAGGACTGAATTCTGCTGTTGAGATGGTTAGGAGAAATGGAAAGGACGACTTTAGAGTGGGGGAATTGTAGGGGATGAAAAGTGAAAGAGTTGGTAGAGAAATAAGGGATGGTCGCTAGCGAGGATGACTGGTCTACGTCAAGAATGGATCAAGTCTTGTAGGAATATAGTTGTAATAGAAGGACGGAAAGAGAGAGAAGGGAATTGGGAGGATGGTTAAGATTCATGGGCGGGGACAACCCTGAGTTTGAGAAATTACCATCGTTGGTACAAATCGGTCGACGATGGGACTCGTACCCTTATTGTTAGGAAGACAGAGACGAAAGCGGATAATAAGGGCATACAGTATCTGACACCTTGTAATAATGAGAAAATTGAATTTATTTAGGTTTCGTACACCAGTTTTGTTTACATATGTTAAATATGTACTTTAAAAGTTCATTAAAAATATTTCTCAGAGGAACATACTTTTAAAAGAACAAATCAGGAGCAAGTAATTTTGACTCATCCGGTAGTTCTCAGTGTAAAAGAGAGTGGGCGGTACGCGTGCAGTGTTGCCAACCGTTGGCAACAGTTGCCGTCCGAAACAAAAAAAAATCTAGGCGAACAACTGTCTCGCGAGAAGAGAAAGAACACTAAAAACCGTTTACTGCGTGCACCGTCGGATTCCGACATCGTTTCACGGCGCGTAGTGCTTTATTCGGCTGCTTAGAGCAGAGACGTATGACCAGCACGAACGAGGGAAAATTACAATGTTCCACGCTCTCTCGGGGAATAGGCTTGGACCTTTTGTGAAACGCTGGCGCGCGACCGAGGAAATGAGCGAAAGATGTTCCGGCGTTGAATAGCTTCGCGAAAAGGAGGCGAAGAACGTCGTCGCCGAGTCGGCGACCATGATCGAACAAATAATGACGGCCATGAGGAATATGAGAGCCGAATGACGCGCTCTGGGAGACATTTTCATTTCACTGTGGCCAAGCTGAAACGCTGATGCATACCGTTCAAATTGAAATATCTTCGAAACTAATAGCTTCGCATAGAAAGAAATTCGTACTTTCCTATAGAGAATTTCGCGCGGTATCGAATCAACTTCGAAAATTTTCATATTTTTCACATAAAAAAAAAATACTGGCTGAACGAACAAACATTAGGGAATAAAATGCAGAGAATCGCGTTCGACAATCCGTTTTCGTTTCGTCAAGAAAAAATTGTAAAGAGGCGCGGAATGGGAAAATTGGTGTCTAAATCGGAAAACTGAATTCTCCGGATTTCGATATTTTTTCGGGCCAGCATTTCGGCGGATTCGCGAACTTTTAATTGCAACCTGTGGTCCGGTTTCGCGCGTGCAACACCTCGCTGTCGGACAAAAAGGAAACCCTGCAGGGGCTCGGTCGGCCATCGCATGCAGACACCGTTATGCATGTCGTACGTGCGAACGAAAGGGACATACCCGCGGGGAATGCAATCGCGAAGCGAGAAAATCAGCTTTCGCAGGGGTTCTCAACCCGCGAACCCAACGGACGAACACGCCCGATAACACCTTGATCCGATTAAAGTATTATCTCTGCCTCAAACATTTCGGAAATTCGACGAATTTATTCCTAGATTCTATATTTCGAGGATTTCACGTTGAATGCGAATCGAATTCTCATGGGGAATGTTCTCCGTTGATTTCGGTGTGGCGAAACCCTGATTTCCAGTGTTACACCACGATAGTAATCTTGAAACTTTAAAATTTCACGAAATTCTCAGGGACTTCTTGTTATGCGGGAATTGAATTGTCCGAGACCATAGGGATTTTTTGTTGCTTCCGGTGTAGCGTAACTCTGATTTTCAGTGTTATTTCACGTTGAATGCGAATCGAATTCTCATGGGGAATGTTCTCCGTTGATTTCGGTGTGGCGAAATCCTGATTTCCAGTGTTACACCACGACAGTAATCTTAAAACTTTAAAATTTCACGAAATTCGAATGTCCTAGGGACTTTTTATTACGTGGGAATTGAATTGTTCGATACTATAGGAATTTTTTGTTGCTTTCGGTATAGTGTAACGCAGATTTCCAGTGTTGCCATGATAAGGATCTCGATTCATTTCCGTCGGGAATATCCCTTTCATTAGAAGTTTGATGTAGATTTTACAAACTGCACAGTTTGTCGGCTAGCAAAGCCTTTCACTGTCAAAGTTAGCGAAGTTGAGTTATAGTGACAATTTGTACGGAATGAATTTTGGTTCGGCAGAAAGGGTCGATTGGAAACGTGTACGCTGGGCGGTGCAGTGTTGTCGATTGAAAAAGAGGAGCGAAACAGGCCATATGCGTCTCCCACAGAGAAAAGGGAGAGTGCAAGGGGAACGCATATCGTTGCAACTCGATGCACCGACCAATCGGTCACGTAATAACAGCCAAAAACTCAAAACGTTTCTCCCTTATCTCTCCACAATAACTTCATCGGAATGGTGGCAACACCTCATTCACAATTTCACTCAAGATTATTTATCGATGCACTACTGTAACATTTCACGAGATTGTTTTTACGTTTCTAATGTGACATTTTTCTCATTTAAACGATGCCCAGCACGATGCAGTTTGAATCGTGCTTCCATTATCCGAATGAAAAGCGGAAATAAAATCTGCACCCTGCTTGAGCACATTCTAATCAGAGAAGTGCCAAGAGTATGTTGATAAAAGTTTCATAAAAGAATCGTCGGAAACAAACAGCAATGTTATGATAATAAACTGGTATCAATTCATCGACACACCGATGTTTTGTTTACTCTATCCATTGCTACAATCTAGAGATCGAATTACAGTATTTGCAGACGACGTAAAGAGCATTTTGAGCCGCAAGTTGGAACATAAATCGAGTCATTACTGCATTTTAAAATTCCCCAGGCGTTCCAAAAAAGCAAAGTTGTGATAATAAATTGGTATCATTTCATCGAAACACCGATGTTTTGTTTACTCTATCCATTGCTGCAATCTAGAGATCGAATTGCAGTATTTGCAGACGACGTAAAGAGCATTTTGAGCCGCAAGTTGGAACATAAATCGAGTCCTTACTGCATTTTAAAATTCCTCAGGCGTTCCAAAAAAGCAAAGTTATGATAATAAGTTGGTATCGTTTCATCGACACACCGATGTTTTGTTTACTCTATTCGTTGCTACAATTTAGAGATCGAATTGCAGTATTTGCAGACGACGTAAAGAGCATTTTGAGCCGCAAGTTGTAACATAAATCGAGTCATTACTGCCTTTTAAAATTCCCCAGGCGTTCCATCGAGCGTCGGCAACGATCCCGAAGAAAACCCCGGTGCGATTATTTCGCGGCGGTTTTCAAGGCCCCGTCGATCGGCTCGTTTCACTGGCACACATAGCGTGTGTACGTGGAACCTGTCTCGCTGGCGTTATCTCGCCTTAATATCGCCGGCTTATCGTTACTAGTTCTCCGACTGCGTGCGACACCCGCACGCATCCGTGCACACAATCGCCTGACGGTGCAACCTGTGCGCACAGCGAACACCGCAGCCGCCGCCGTCGTCGCGATTACATAACACGCATCATTCACGAACCCGGCTGTTATGCGGACAAACTAGGCGTTTCGAAAGTAATCGGGCAACGCTGGCTGACAATTAGACGCCTAAAGCGTCGTCGGACACCGTTTCGCCGGCGTCCAACCGACCGAGCGCGGTTATTATTAGACTGAACTCGAACTCCGACGGTCGAACGCGTCCGTTTCTCGGATTCCGATAGATTAGACGACCCTAACATCGACGTTCTTATGCTAACTTCATGTAAACAGACTCGTTCGGCATCGATACCTCCGCCGATTTGTTTTACACGTTTTTTTATAGATTTTTGTATTCTGGGTCGGGATGGACCCAGTCACCGCCGGAACCATCCAAGTGCTAATCAGCGGTTTTTAATAATAACTTCATGTAAACGGACTCGTTCGGCATCGATACCACCAACGATTTGTTTTACACGATTTTTTATAGATTTTTGTACCCTGGGTCGGAATAGACCCGGGCACCGCCGAAACCTTGCGAGTGCTAATCAGCGGTTTTTAATACTAACTTCATGTAAACACACTCGTTCAGCATCGATACCTCCGCCGATCTGTTTCACACGTTTTTTTATAGATTTTTGTATTCTGGGTCGGGACAGACCCAGCCGCCGCTGGAACCTTACAAATGCTAATCAGCGGGTTTTAATAATAACTTCATGTAAACAGACTCGTTCAGCATCGATACCTCCAACGATTTGTTTTACACGTTTTTTTATAGATTTTTGTATCCTGGGTCGGGATAGACCCAGGCACCGCTGGAACCTTCCAAGCGCTAATTAGCAGTTTTTAATACATTTTCAATACTAATTTCATATAAACAGACTCGTTCGGCATCAATCCCTCCACCGATTTCTTTTACATGTTTTTGTTATAGATTTTTGTATTCTGGGTCGGGATGGACCCAGGCACCGCCGGAAGCATCCAAGCGCTAATCAGCGGTTTTTAACACTTTATCTACAGGAAGCCTACTAATAGGATTTTCAACAATTGTGCTGTACCAAAAGAAAGCATAGAAATTTTCTTTTACATTGCAATCATAAATGAAACCATATGATGTCGTTATTGAGGGTGACTTGTTAGGTCACAATGAAAATTGCTGTTGCGATTGAAGGTTCCATTAAAAAGGTACCATGGAATTTTCAAAATTATGCAATAATCACCGGTCGGTAATGTGTTAATACATTTTTAATACTAACTTCATGTAAACAGGCTCGTTCGGCAACGATACCTCTACGGACTTGTTACACGCCATTTTTATAGTACCCTGGGCCAGGATGGACCCAGGCTGGGTTAATTACTGGTACACAGTCAGTGAGACAAAGTGACGATTAAAAGTCGATTTATACTCAAATATATCCGACGGAATATGTTCGACCAGACAGATATTCTTCAATGTATTTTAAGGCGGTAGACATGTTTCCAGGATTGCAAGGCTGCGGGATTTGCGTTCTCGTTTCTCGATAATACAAAAATGGAGTTTTTCAGTAGACAAAAGCGTTAGATAAGAGATCGATCTAGAGCGTTATTGCCCTAAAAAGCCACACTTTTTTGTTTACGAGGCGTAATTTGCATTATTCGGCAGCATATAACTATGAAAATAGCTACATGCGCAATTGTATACTTCCGAATAATGAAATTTTCGCCTCGTAAACGAAAAAATAGGACTTTTGAGGGCGATAGCGGCCTAGATCGATCTTTTATCTATCGTTTTTGACTATTGAAAAACCCCATTTTTGTATCATCGAGAAACCAGAACGAGAATCCCGCCCCCTTGCAATCCTGGAAAAAGGAGTCTACTCCCTTAATGGAAGTATGTACACCTACCGTAGATCTACATATGTACTTCCATTAAAATGGATTGAAGAATATCTGTCTGGTCGGATATATTTGATTATAAATCGACCTTAACCCAGGGTCAACATAGCCCCAGGCACCGCTAGAATCGTCGAAGCGCTAATCTTCGATTCTTGATAGATTGTTAGGGCTAACCTTCGCAAGGTAATGTGGGGTCTCAGAGACCCCAGCTTGAGATTTTTGAAAAGAATTTTTATATGAATAAAATTAAAGCTGTTTACTTTTTATCCTGTATATTTCTTTATCCCAAATTTATTAAAACCTAGGCTGTCTATGAAATTCATTTATCGGGGTCTAAGCACGCCTTACTATTTACGTGTTATTAGAGACCTTACCTTGCAAGGGTTAATATCAGTGACCAAACAGTGCGCATACATGTCACTGAAAATGCAAGTATATTTTGTCCTCGCGAGGGTGAATCATAGGGGCAGTTACGAGTCGAACTAAAATATGCTGGGCTATTGAATAAGTGACATGAGTCACGTAGAATGAAACTCACCTCTGGGTGGAGCCGGTGGTGCCCTCTTCGGGGTGTCGTCCGCAGAGGGTGTTCTCTCCCTCATGCTTTCCTATAGGACCCCTTAGAGCCACCACTTCGGTGAACCCATATGCCACGTCCTCCTGAAACATATCACGGAGAGAAATCTTAAAGACTCATTCAATACCGCATTCCTATTTCGTTGGGAACCGAAGAACCCTAATGAAAATGCTTTTCAGACGTTTCAGACGTTTCAGACGTTCGCGGGCCAAATCGATTAACCACCCTTCAATTTTCAAGTGAAACTTCTTTGCTGAGGGTAACAATTTTCTGATGTTACGGAAGTCGATGTTACGGAAGTCTATGTTACGGAAGTCTATGTTACGGAACTTGGCGTTACGGAAGTAGAAAGTCAAGCGCGAAAATTTAAACTGAAAATGAACGGAGAAAAATAAATTTCTTACACCGACATCTTACAACCTTACTTGACTGATACTCAACTATTTTTGAACATGTCGACTCTATTTAGACTCTATTGCAGACAACTATTTTTTTACTGTTACTGTTTTCCTTTTTGTTACTGAATAAATTTCTCTGAATGTCTATTCTATGCTCGCTAATATATTCGTTTGTTATATTTGTTTTAACATTAAACCTCCCCCACCGGTCAAATAACCGGCTCCTAATTGTTAATTTCACGATTATTGAAATTATAAAGCTGCTTTTTTGTGATAAATGATTAAATAAATACATTTAGTAGCGCAGACATCACAATATGAACCGCACAAAGTTCGAATAGATTTAATCTAGTCATTTTTATTATTTAAGCAACATGTACCGGCTTCTTGTATACCTCGGTAGGTTCAGCATTAAATAATCTATACATTTTGGTTGGCTGCACAAGGGTTAATGCATCTCTGCAGTCTCGATCAATGTTTACATAAAATTTCAATAGAGTAAAGAGCATAACTGTTTCCACACACTTTAAATCAGAATAACTTTTTTACGAATGGATCAAACGACTTCAATTTCTCTGTGAGGCTAGAAGAATTAGTTTAGTAAATTTCGTACAATAAATAAGTTGAAAAATTGTATTTGGTCGGAATTGTGATAAAAAATAGTGAAAGTTGATTTTTACAACTTTTTTAGCTGGGCCGATAGCAAAAATTTAAAAGATGTGTTGTAAACCTGTACGAATTATATACATCCCCGATCAAAAATATGTGCACACTTTGTTGCAAGTATAATTTACTTTAATAGTACGAAATTGTACAATTTAATTATTAAAATCTCTTGAATAAATAAAAGTTTCATCGGCAGGTCTAATACTGTTTCAATCTACGATGATCCATTACGGTTGTTTGCTGTCTTCTCAAGACAATAATAATAATTATTGGTGAGATATCTAATGAATTTATTAACTGTGTAAACTAGACCGCATAAAAAATTAAACATGTCGTCCACATACTTTTGAGCGTGAGTGTATATATCATAGACATAAAAATAATTTGTTTATTTATCGACAAAAGCATCAAAGAAGTTTTAAAAAGATATTTAAAGTGTGTACCCGGTTATCGACACAAGGGTTGAAGAAAGAAAATTTCGAAATACGAAACCCACACAATTATTATTAAAATATATATTCTCTAGTACTGTGTAAACTAGATGCGATGTGGTGTGCTGTCTTTTCAAGACAATAATAATAATTATTGGTGAGATATCTAATGAATTTATTATTAACCCTTTGCACTCGGAGCTATTTTAACTGCAAAATTAAACATTTCTTTCGATCTAGAATACTCCCATTCTGTATGATTTTTTAAATTTGGTGGATATGAAATTAATGTAATAGCTCATACAATACTTAAATGTTGAGTGATTGATTCGATACCGACAGATCTAATAATGTAAACAATATTTAAAAAAATAGTACATCAATTATTAATGGCGCCTCAGAGGCGTCACTCGAGTGCTAAAGGTTAACTGTATAAACTAGACCACAGAAAAAATTAAGCGTGTCGTCCACATACTTTTCAGCGGGAGTGTACGTTCTGAAAATTATGATTGAAATTGTTTAATTGTGATTATAGTTGTTTTTTGATATCATCGGTAGAAACGCTGCTAATCCATCATTTCGAATTTTCCAGTGTAGCTCACCGACAATCACCACAGTGGTCCTCATTGGTGGTTTGCTTGATCGCAGAACACATACATCAATGATCATTACCGGGGTGTAACCTAGGAATGATTGAATTTGTTCGTCATTATAACGAAATATTGTCCGAGGTCGGTTGAGAGCCACTGTTTCAACGCTCGATGATGCAGTAGGAGAGGTCTAGAGCTGCGGCCTGGTCATATCGCGATGCTCGGCGCAGCTCGTGTCGTGTCACGGTGTGAGAGTACCGGTAGGCGTGTACGTGTAAGTGTGTTCGCGGTGCCTGGTAGCTTGGTATCACCTGCGCGATACTGGTATTCGATTCTGCGGAGGCCCGGCTTTTTCATCCGGCGTTTGCGTTGCGCAGAATCCGCAACCGGGCTTCGCTTTTCCGTGCTTATTGGAACGCGAACCCCCCGGCTTCTCTTCATCGAGTGGATACATACCACCTCGTGCACACGGACAGTTTCGGGGCCGGCTTTATTTGCCCGGGTTTGATTAGTTCATTCGTTTCACACGCTCCTGTTTTCTTCGTCTATCGCGAGTGCGCCGGAGCTTGGCGCGGTACGCACGTGTACTCGGCACTGGGTTTCTATTATTAGGGAACACAAAGGCGAACGGCCGGTGATCGAGCGAATTTTAAGTCGCGAAAGATACTATGTTCGTGATCGATCGTCGATCGGGTTTGCTCGAGGTCGAGGATACGCACGTCAGAGAGAAACGAACTTAGGACCAGTACCTAACTGTAGATACATGAATAGGTACACGAATAGGGACCTGAATGTATGTACCTGAATGCAGGTGAATATCCGGATCGAATGACTAAATGTAGCCGTAGTGAGGAGGTTAGATTAGGCAGCTGTGTAAGTGTCTGAGTCTAGTACTCATAGCAGGATCGTCGATCGGGTTTGCTTGAGGTCGAGGATACACTCGCCAGAGAGAAACGAACTTAGGACCAGAACCTAACTGTAGATACATGAATGTAGGTACCTGGATGCAGGTGAATAGCCGGATCGAATGACTAAATGTAGCCGTGTAAATGTCTGAGTCTAGTATTCATACCAGGATCGTCGATCGGGTTTGCTCGAGGTCGAGGATACGCTCGCCAGAGAGAAACCAACTTAGGACAAGTACCTAAATCTAAATACATGAATGTAGATACCTGGATGCAGGTAAATAACTGGATCGACTGACTAACTTTAGCCGTAGTGCAGAGGTTAAGTTAGGCAGCTGTATAAGTGACTGAGTGAAGTATTCATAGCAGGATCATCGGTCGGGTTTGCTCGAGGTCGAGGATACACTCGTCAGACACAAACGAACTTAGGACCAGTACCTAAATGTAGATACATGAATGCAGATGAAAGCCCGGATCGAATTACTAAATGTAACCGTAGTGCGGAGGTTAGGTTGGGCAGCCGTGTAAATGTCCGAGTCTCGTATTCATAGCAGGATCGTCGATCGGGTTTGCTGAAGGTCGAGGATACACTCGCCAGACAGAAACGAACTTAGGACCAGAACCTAACTGTAGATACATGAATGTAGGTACCTGGATGCAGGTGAATACCCGGATCGAATGACTAACTTCAACCGTAGTGCGGGGGTTAGGTTAGGCAGCTCTGTAAGTGTCAGAGTCAAGTATTCATAACAGGATCGTCGATCGGGTTTGCTCGAGGTCGAGGATACACTCGCCAGAGAGAAACGAACTTGGGATCGGTACCTGAATGTAGGTTTTTGTTTTAAGATTGAGGATAAAACCGGCGTACCGTAAACACACCTCACCCGGGACAGCCAACGGGCTGTCCCTCTACTATTTGCTTGCCCAAAATAATTCTTCTTCAGGTTGCTACTCTCCGCATTAACGCCTGAAGAAAGCGGCTTCAGGCTATAAACACGCCTGTTCTTTTCACATCACCTCAATGTAGGTACCTGGATGCAGGTAAATACCCGGATCGGATGACTAAATGTGGCCGTAGGCAGCTTTGTAAGTGTCTGCGTCAAGTATTCATAGCAAGTATCTAAATACAGGGTGTGTCCCAAAATTCCTTCAACATCCGATAATGGGAGGTTCCAGAGATCATTTGAAGCGACAATTTCTTTTTGCAAAAATGGTGGGTACCTGAATGCAGGTACATACCCGGATCGGATGACTAAATGTGGCCGTAGGCAGCTTTGTAAGTGTCTGAGTCAAGTATTCATAGCAGGTATCTAAATACAGGGTGTCCCAAAATTCCTTCAACATCCGAAAATGGGAGGTTCCAGAGATCATTTGAAGCGACACTATCTTTTGCAGAAATGACATTCGCGGCTTCGTTTAGAAGTTATTATGTTATTACAGCGGATTGATTCTGTCTCGGCCAACAGCGACGCCACGATAAGCTTGACCTGTCGCCGAATCGGACTTCGTTCGCTGTAGCCGCGCTTTGATTGGCCCGTATTTTTCCGTAAAAAACTCCTCAACAAAGCCGCGGACGCCATTTTTGCAAAGGAAAATGTCGCTTCAAATGATCTCAGGAACCTCCCATTTCCGGATGTCGAAGGAATTTTGAGACACCCTGTATAAATATACCCTATAATACCCGGAAGTGATCTCTAACAATCTATAGCGCGTGAAATAAAGATATACCCGTGTAAGGATTCGAAAGCCTATAGTGCTGGAACGAGAATTACAGAGATTTATAGTACCTGAAATCGATCTCTTAAGAGGGAACGCTATTCATGTAAATTTCAGATTTTAGAGTATTTATCAGTGTTACCAACCTCTGTGCAGAAGAAAAGCTTTTTTTATGGTAACACTACATAAACATACGAGGTGTGATAAAAAAATAAGGTGACTTTTTGAATTTCGCGGGATACCTACAGTCGATTTTCGTTCTCTTTTTTTTCTTATGCTGGTACACTCGTCCCGAACATATGTTCACAGTTTCAGCTATATAGCATTTTTTGTTTGTTTGTGAAAGCATAAAGGTTAGAAGTGTTTTGCGTGTTCGGCGATTTTCTGCTGTCGAAAAAAATGGATCAAAGAATTCGCATCAAATTTTGTGTAAAAAATGGAATTAAGTGCTCCAAAACACTTGAAATGTTGAGAGTGGCATACGGTGAGTGTACTCTGAGTAAAAAAAATGTTTCTAAGTGGTACAAGCTTCTCCAAGAAGGCCGAGAAGATGTTAATGACGAAGCTCGCCCTGGATGCCCCAGCACGTCAACAACCGATGAAAACGTTGAAGAAGCGAAGAAAATAGTGTTGGGAAATCGTCGAATTACCTTTCGAGAAATTGCCGATGATGTCGGCATCTCGTTTGGTTCGTGCCAAGCAATTTTAATGGAATTTTGGAAACACAATTTATGGATTTTGCATCACGATAATGCACCTGCTCACGCATCGTTGCTTATGAGTAATTTTTTGGTCAGCAACAACACCGCAATCATGCCTCAGCCACCATATTCACCGGATTTGGCCCCCTGCGCCTTTTTCCTATTCCCAAAACTGAAGAGACCCATGAAATGACGGAGATTTGCAACGATCGAGGAGATAAAGACTGCTTCGCTGGAAGAGCTCAAAGCTATACCAAAAAGTGCTTCGAGGATTGGAAAAAGCGCTGGCACAAGTGTATTATATCTGAGAGGGATTACGTTGAAGGGGACAACATAAATATCGATGAATAAATAAATATTTTTTCATAAAAATAAAGTCACCTTACATTTTGATCACACCTCGTACATATGTATCAGCCTAACGCTTCAGTTTTTCTATGATTACACGGTTTTTTCTTTTGTTTATTAATATCTTTATTGTTATTAATGGATCCGAATGGATTGAAGCCTTTCATATGTTTGTTGCTATGATTCCACGTTGACAGTCCTGACTAGGCGCCATCTCGTCTAACTAGCTGAACTAAAATTGGCTCTAGACTTGCTCTGCATCAAAGAGGACCTCTGTCTTCATGAACGTAATATGGGGAAACCTCTGCTATGTGAATGCAATCACGGGAATAGATTGTTTGTTCTTATTTCAGCGAATTTTGGGCATTATGGCAGTGAAAAAATCTTTTAGAGACAGAAAAATCCATTGGAATCTGCGAGTATTTTTCTCGATTTTTGCTCTACTTCGGACACTTATATTATTAGATATAAACACAATCTCGTTAAATAATCGGTCCAGCGCTGTGCGTATAACCTTCCTCTTTAAAATGATCCCAAAGCCAGCCCAAAAATTCGCTCAAATAAGGACAAACAATCTATTCCCGTAAGCCCATGTTTCGACCCAAAATCTAGATAGATTCTAGTTCCTTTCTAGTTTTGTCACGTGAGTGCCCTTCCTCCTCAAATCCCCTGCTTCAGAGCATCCGAAATAAAAATCTCCCAATATAGGTATACCCTACAATACCCGGAAGTCTCTAACAATCAATAGCGCGTGAAATAAAGATATACCTGAGTGACGGCCTCGAAAGCCTATAGTGCTTGAACGAGAATTACAGAGATGTATGCATAGTACCTGAAATGGAAACTCTTAAATCCCCTGTTTCGGAGCACGCCGAAATAAAAATCTCTCCAATATAGGTATAACCTATAATACTCGAAAGTGATCTCTAACAATCTATAGCGGACCTCGAAGTCTATGGCGCTTGAACGAGAATCGCATAGATTTATGGTACCTGAAGTCAAACTTTTAAATCCCAAACTTGAAGTACACGGATTCAAACGACGATATAAACTACCATAGTAAAAGCGCCCGAATGTGGTAAAATGTAAACCGAGTAAACAGAAATCACTATACCCACGGAACCCGATATAACCGACCAACCCTTCTGCTCCCCGCCACTACGTAAATCGTTATCCAACAGTAACAAAATTGATTACCCCCTATCAGATAAGACATAATTTCACGGATAGCACGAGTGCCTCGAATAACAGCTACTGGCGACATTAGACGATAAGAGAAGCGTTCGACTCGGGTATATCATACATAGCACGGTTCTATTCTCTATCGATAACCGAATGAACCCGAGTTACACAATACACAGATACATATATGTCGTACACCCTCGAGAAAAATCGTTCGAAAAATATACGACTCCCTCGGACGAACGGAACACGTTTCCCGACGTGTTATTAATAAATAATTCCTATAAATAACAGAAACAACAGTGACTTACGGGAGGGGGAAAATAGCCGGATAAGGTAAACGAGCTAATCATTGTTCGCTGGGGCGAAAGCTAAACAAACGATAAGGCGGAATTCGCTCGTTTCTATCTCGCACGGTGCATGCGAGAGCGAGAGCGCGTGCATCCATAATCAAGGCCAGCGGTGCTCAATTACCAATTTCCACCGGCGTTATCCTCAATTTCCGCGAAACGCCAGCAATTTCGTATCATCGAGATGTCGCGCGAACAAACAACGAAGGAACGGGAGCTTACGCTAATGCTGTTAGAAGGACCGTGGTTTCGAACAGTGGTTCTCAACAAGCGTTACTCTTTTGTCTTTTAATCATTTTTTAACTAATCCTTTGCCGACGTATTCGTCACATTTTTCTGATTAAAACGAGCCCGAACACGATACAGTTTGGATCTCGTGATTACTAGATCGAACAATCGAGTATGTAGATATAATACAAATTCTATCGTGTTTGGACTCATTTCAATCAACACAATGTCACCAGTACGATGGTGCAGGTTTCGATAAAAAAGAACAATTGAGGAGAAAAAAGTTTTGCCAATGAATGAACATTGAAACTAAACTCTTCAAAAATGTCTTGCACATCTCCTTGACATGTATCGAGGCGTCACCGTGCCTTTACTAGTTCAAACAATCAAGTATGTGGATATAATCCAAATTCTATCGTGTTTGGACTCATTTGAATGAGCACAATGTCACCAGTACGATGGTGCAGGTTTCGCTAAAAAAGAACAATTGAGAAGAAAAAAGTTTTGCCAATGAATGAACATTGACACTAAATTTTTAAAAAATGTCTTGCACATCTCTTTGACATGTATCGAGGCGGTACCGTAACTCGAGCGAGGTTCTCAATGAGAAACAGGAGAAAGAGGATCGATATCCTTCGGTACGCGCACGATTGACAAGGAACGTCGCGCAAACGGCAATTTAATTTTTAAAAAACTAGCTAGTGGATTAATTAAGTGCAAAACGGAGCCGGTTAATCGATATCGCGGTCACTTAAGAGTGCTTCTGTGAAAACAGACAAAGAAGAAGGAGTCGACGAAGGAGAGAAGTGCGGAAGATGGGGGACGGTAAGGAAGCATGAGGAGAGAGGGAAAGAGAGAGAGAGAAAAATAAGCGAAGAAACGGAATGGTTCCAGTGCCAGTGGTGCACTGCAGACTTTTCCACGGCGGAATGCCGCGTTTCAGCATTCCAGGCGAACACTGGAACCCTCGACAGACTTTGATTTATAGGGATTCAGTGTTTCTGGCTCGTCGTTAGACTATGGACACCCTTCCCGAGCGTAGTGCTGTTCTTCTTTAGCTCGTTAGCATCCCGTCTGCCAATATTAGGACTCTTGATTAGGGACTGAGAAATTTCAAATGATTCCCCCGTCCCTTTTACTTCGTTTCGAAAAGTCAAATAAATCTGAGATCCGTTTAAAGATCTAAATTAAAAATGACACGGAACGTTACCATCAGAAGTTCGTAGATCTTACCAGAAGCTGATCTCTTAAGGACTGACTAAAATTCCCCAGAACACACTATGATCGAGTTCCGTTCATACGATGGTATTATATAAAAAGGGAATTGAATGGAATTCCTCGGTTGCAGTCTTCGGTGTTTTTCCACTTTTTTTCAATTTTCAGTTGCCCCACATGATAATTGCTAGTTACACACCACAAAAAAACTAACTGGCTGGAAGTCGGAGCAACTTAGTATTACAAAACTGTGGCACGATCACCTCGCAGTGGTTAATAAAGCTCGTTCTATACTATATGGTTACTATAAAGTAACCATCAGCGGCAGTTTTATTGAATGATGCCAATGACACACACACGGCCCGTCATGTGCAGATGCAGTGGCTCTCATGACAGTCGGGAGATACCAGGTCAATAATCTTGAGCGTATCAAAATTATATGATAGATCAAATCCAGAGATTTTTCTCATTGTTTCAACTTTTGTAACGTCGACTTTTTCAGTGTCGGTCGCTGCAGATTTGTGCGAGTTAATAACGATATTGAATTTATTGGAAAGCTCGCGGCTCGATTAGACTCCATTTTGACCACGCCCTCGTCGAGTTTCTTTGCTCTGGTCGAGTTGACAAATTTTTAATGGATTTTAACATGATATTAGGTGGACACGTTTCGAAACCGTTTAAGTGATTGCTTCGATTAAATGGACGTCATACACGTCGAGATCGAACATTTATGGAACAATAACAGCCACTCCCCTTTTATCAATTATTTTGTGTCCCTAAACTTGTTCGAGTGTGTATTTTAAGACTATATTTTATAGGGTTCGTTTATAGGATATGAGCAGAAAGTTCTCACTTTCAAATAGCGCTTTATTTTTAAAAAAAACTGACACGTTAGGGAAAGGATATCCATTGCACGTTCACATGAACTAAGGATAATTATAAAATTTCTCAAGGCTCCGCCTCCTTGGCCCCGCAGACCCCAGGCCACGCCCTCAAGATCTCGTTCAGCCGCCTCAAAACATTGGAAGCCTAATATCACTGGTGATACGCGATTGTGCCCATTCCGGCGAGTTATTTAACAACTATGGCCATTAATCGGCCGCTTATGTCGCCGGCTTTATAATTACAATCGTTATTGGCGGCGTCGAAGTGGCCGAGGCATTCATAATCGATGACGAGCGGCATTTAAATCTATCCCGCGTGTGAATTGCCATTAATTGACTCGCAATGGCCTTTGCGCGACGAAACACTGCCCGCAAAACACCGAGGAAAAATTTCCGTCGAATCCGAAATTGACGGCGTTGACCCATTTTCCCACGCACAAAGGCCGTGCACGCGTCGACGGAAAAGCAAACCCGGAAATTTGAAAATCATATTTCAATCTCCTTTGTTCCGGATTGTCGTCGCCGTTCTGTTCGCTACTTTTTGAACACCGAAGACAATTCGACAGCGATTTCGAAATTGTTGTTGGGAGTATTGGATAACTGGGATAACTAGCCTTCAGATAAGTAGCCGCTGAATAACTGACCTCTCTGAATCCGAAAATTGAAAGAAAATTCGTATCGATCAGCGATTTAGTGATCAAATAAAATATTAAATTAATCAGTGTCGTCGAGCATCAGTTCGACGGAACTGGCTCCGCCTTTTTGCGGAAAAACCGCGAAACTAAACAGCTACGTGCCCCGGGTTCGATTGTATAAGCCCCCTCTGCGAATGACACCCGGTTCCGCGTTTCTATCGGACGTCATGCGCAACCCTCTCGACTGCGAAAATTCGCAAATTCGAACACCGTGCAGCGTCCCCGCCCCACGTACTACTATTGAACCTCCTTGTTCTCTTCGGTAATTTTTATACGTGCTAATCATTTCTCGTTCTACCCCTATTCACAATTTTCTCGAACAGAATCACTATATAAAACACAAATAATTCGTTTTAATTCAACTTGCGTTAACATATTGGCGACATTCTTCTGATTAGAACGAGTTCGAACATGACAATTGCGACCAACGGCAATTTTCAGTGGCGACTCGGAGTCGCCACTCGAGTGCTAAGGGTTAATGGAGCCATTCGGTCAGTTCGGATGATATAGATATTCTGTTTGCAATTGTAAAAGCAATATTCAGGTGATCTTTTTTTTCGGGCAATTTGTCAGCACTTTTACGACCTGTTTCGCCGGTGTACACAAATTTTGTTCACGGGTTTGAGGTAAATCGCGAACGACCGTCGCGGACACCCTTTGAAAATCGAATCAGCCGACCAAAGGAGGTAGAAGACCGACGTTTCCCGGGCACAATGACGTTTTCAGGTAGCCTTTCCGCAATACTCGAAAAAAACAGAAGGACGCTCGAACGCGTACCGGACAAAAGAAACGGGTCTGTCTCCCCGTCTTTTGTCCTCCCCGTTCCCTCTCTGTGCCTGAATTTCGAGTCAAGGGGCGGAGCGAGGGCGGGGGCGTGAAGGGGTGGAGAAAGACGAGGAATATTAAAAAAAAAAAAAGAGGACCGACCGGGTTAGGTCCGATCTAACGTGGTTAGAAACGAGAGCCGGACTTCGGGACGAGAGAAACAGGGAGAAACGGAGAATCGCGTGAGCGAAAGGGTGGAAGAAAGAAAGAAACAGGTCCCGGGTGAACAATACGCAACCTCGTCCGTGAGAACCTCTCGCGATGCTGCGAGGATGATGACGATTCGGCTCCTGAATAGCGCTAGTTTCATTAAACTTTTGTTCTTTCGGTCTTGTGAGCTGTTTCCATAAAGCGTCGGCACATTTATAGTGCGCCAGAAATCGTTTCTGACTGTGAAAGAAAATTCGCGAGGCTTGCGTTTTTATTTATTAGCTCTTTGTCCGTTTGGTGAACGATCTCAAGAGACTCTTCCCGGTAGCTCTACCATACAGGGTATCCGCGAAAATATTGTACTTCCTCGAAAATTGTGATTCCCGGGCGTATTTCATGCAATCGCCCCTTTCAAAGAAGCGCAATATTTTTGTAACACCCTGTACACGTCATGTACGCTTCTTCGAACAATTTACTCGAAGCTTCGCGGTTACGTTCATTCAAGCACCTCTCTGTTTGTGATAGTGAAGCAGGACTTTAATGAAGACAATTTTACCAGATTGGATTGTCCCGATACGGGACAGTGACGCGTCCAATTGTGCACTCTATGTTAACATTGTTGTCGGCCGATTTGAAACCGCCAAAGAAATGCTCAACACTTTCACAACCGCCCACATAAGGGCAAAGAAAATGGCCGAGGACAGCTGCGCGGCCGTGCGGCGTATCGAACACCGAATATGGATGAAGTTTCCCACTAGCGTAAGGAATCGCATTCACCTTTTTACATACAATTAGCGGTAGCGTGCGTCCAGAATCTTGCATAATACAGAAACGATGACGAACTGTCCGATCGTTCGTTAATATACATTAACATGCTCCGAAAACGCTACGGTGTTCCCCACATGCGTTTATCACGGAGGAAAAATCAATCAGGGTCATCATACTACTAATTATTTTTAGTTACCGTTGATTAGTTCATAATTATTTTTTAACGAATCTTTTATTAACACGTTCGTGTCATTGTTCTGCTTTCAAAACGAGTCCAACCACGATGCAATTCGGATTAGCAAAACCTTTATTATCCGAACCGAACTACTGACTCCATTGTATCGTGGATTAAAAAAATACGGTCCAAATCGTATCGTGCTTGGGTTCATTCGAAGCAGAAGAATGTCGCGAACACGATGGTAAAGGTTTCGTAAATAAATAATTAAGAACAACGCGTGGTTTTGTTAGGTTAAAAGACAAATAGGACGAGTTAGGGTTTCGAGCCAGGAAAAAGTGCACAAGGATGGCCCAGTCGAGGAATTATCCTTCGGATCTACGATATCCCGACGTCCACGGGATCTACGGGATAGATTTGGCTTCGACAGAGCCGGCGGGACGATTAAGGAACGGCCGAGGTGTATTTTCGTCGGCCTCGGCTCCTATCGGTACCGTAAAATCGCGTTGCGCCATTCCCGACGACGCCGAACTTGCACCGTTGCATACAGGGTGTCGGAAATGTATGCTTCGTCGTAACGCGTCTCTGAAACGCGCTTTCTAAACGTATTCAGCCGTCCTGCCAGAACAAAATTATGGAGAATAAATTAAAACGAGTCAACCTAACAGTGACAAGACTACAAATGAACAGATAACATAAAAATTGGAAAAAATTTCATTTCCATTGCAGAAGTGCGTTCAGATCGATCAAAATAGTATAGTGAGAAATAAACGAAAATAGATTAATATCACTGCGTTAGGATTACACGCGCATGCATCTGACAATCGAGCCGGGAAAAAATCGAAGATACTGTGAAAGCTTGATTTTTGTTGCAGAAGTGCATTCGGTATCGGTAATTTCGTGTTTCTGGCGTTCGCAAACAGCGCCGGCTCCGAGCCTGTTCCGCGCGCTGTCGATTTGCAAATAAATTGCGGCAGACGTCGGTAAATCACGTTAGCTGCATTCGGCGCGGCGTTGCACTCGCCGTTGCACTCGCCGTTGCACTCGCCGTTGCACTCGCCGTTGCACTCGCGAGACCCGGTGCACATACGCGACACGTACCAACGCTTTCGAAAGACACTGCCACGTGCCATTAGCCGCTGACGTGTTCGGACACCATTGTCTGCGGACGCCATAATTGTCGCTTCTACGGGGTACATCGTATCTTGGATGATTAGACTGACTTTGGCGCATCCACTGGATCTTGGTGCAGTCCGCTGCATTTTGTGCCGAATGCGCCGAACAAAAGCTAATTGTCATTATTTTACCGACATATTCGTGACGTTTTTCTGTTTGAAACAAGTCCAAACACGATACTCTTCGGATCGCTTTTGATCGTTCAATTCACTATTCTCATATTCCATAGATTCAAATTGCGCCGTGTTTAGACTCGTTTTACTCGGAAACGTGTCACGAATATGTTAATAGAAGTTTCACAAAATAGCAATTAAAAATAGTTAGTGGCAGCATATTTCAATCGAATTGACACGGAGTAAACAAGATGTGGTCACTGCAGTGCGTAAATGGACAAAATCGTGCACATCATTATACCGTTCGGATCTCTCCGGATGATTAAGCGAAAGTAAAAAGGATGCGAATGACGGGGGGTGGTGGCTCGTCTGGTTTAAGAGAACATGGAAACGTTCGGCTCGTGTTTGCTCGTCGAAATGAAAATTGCAAGCTCGCCGCTGCGCTGGGAAAATCGAACCAAGTAAACCGTGGTTCGGTCGTTCGTTTCGCCGACCATTAACTTTTTACGCGGTCTGTAACGTTTTTCGGAAAATTTGCCCGGTCGCAAAATTCGGCCGGATAATCGTTTGTTTTCATTATTCATTTCTGTTCACGGACTAGACGAGGCCTGTCGCGATCCGACGGTTATTTATAAGCCTTTAAGCGTTCCATTGGTTCTACGAAGTGAAGCACGAGGAACTGCTAAAAATCGAGGTAGCAGAGGCAACAAATTGGAAAATCGCAAGACGAGTTTACTTTTTCCCAAGAATCACGGTTCTATTTTTAAACGAAACAGGTTCTCCAGCTGTACAAATCGCCGGGACGCTCAAGAAAGTATAATGAGCCATTAACCGTCGTCTAGAAGTACGGTAGAATCCGATTCGTCCACGAAACGCGGATCGGTTGATTAATTCGTGCCGCTCGGCCCGCGAGCAGTCGTGTCTCTAGCGGCAAGAATCATTTATCTCGACGTGCATCGAAGTACACTAATGCCTCGATATTTATAAAAGAGATGTGCAACATACTTCTGCATAATTTATACCCCTGTAACTGATACCAAAATTTCGCAAATCTCACGAACATAATTCTACTGTTTAAAATATTAATAGAACCACAAGTAAATATCACCCAAATTGTATCGTGCTTGGGCTCGTTTTAAGCAGAAAAACGTCAGGAAAGCGATGATAAAAGATTCGTTAAAAAATAATTGAAAACAAAAAAGTTCTGCCACTTGTTTATGTTCTTGCTAACAGCAAGAGATCAAAAAATACATTTCGGTCCCGAATTTTCACATATGCGTGTATATGGATCGAGACAATCCAATCGTTTCGAGGCTATTTTCAAGGAATCGAGGATCGAGGCTATTTCCAAGGAATCCCTGCCGCCATTAAATCAATCAGGCCGGTCAGCTACTCCGTCAAAGCCGATCAATCGCAGTGCAATCATCGCGCGAATTAAAACGTCAAACGAATCGCGATTCAATCAGACGATCGTGGCCCGAACGTGCGCGCAGAAGACAGACTCATTTACTTCGAGTGTTAGAAAATCGATCGACCATTGCCCATGAAACGTAATTCCCATTCGTCGATGATTAATCAATCGAAAGAAAAAGCCGAAGAAAAAATCTGAGGGTAACCGAAAAAGATTTCGAATATTTTTCAGGGAGAAAATCGGTTTGAAACGATTACTGTGGCGGCTAGGGTGCAAAAAGTGGTATGATCGTTACATGGGGCAATTCTACGGACAAAAACAGTGTCGAAAACGGGGAAACGACGTTTTCCCCTGTGACACTTAGTTTTCGAGAAAGTCGCGTTCGAAAATGGAGCGCCACAAGTGGGTCACGTGGGGGGCTCTTGCGTGGCACACATTTTCGAAATTGATTTCCTCGGGAACGAAGCGTCGTACAGGAAAAATTCGTTCCACGTTTCCGACGTACTTTTACCCGGAGAGTAATCCTGTGTGCATTCGAGCAGCCATCGAGTTCGAATTACCACGTTAAATTGCGTTTCCATGTGCCTCGTGAACTTTGGACGACATTTCTCTTTCAAAGTTGGTTTGCCTAGAGAAATCAAGCTAAAATCAGCCAGTAAAAATGACTGGATAATATTTTAGAGTCCTTGAAGAGTACTCGGGAATTTTTAGAAATTTTTTCGAAGCCCAAAAACCTAGAAAGAACATTTTTTAAACGACCCAGTATGCAGAGGCCAGTGATTCCGCGGATAGCGGATCGCTCGGACAGCGTCGCGGCGAAACGAAATTTTTATTTTCGTGCCGGCGAATTCCACGGAACGCCAGAATCCCTGTTAATTTCGCTGCAACGACCGACATCTTTTTTCTCTCTCTCTCGCTCTCGCTCTCTTCTCATGGCGGCGCAGGATTAATACGTCCGCCGAAGTCTGACTGGTTTTAATTCGAATCGACGATGACGGGAAAATCGATCTGCCTGATGAAAGAGCCGGCCGATCCGAAAGCTTTAATGGAATTCTTGTTTCCGCGAAAACGAGGGAAAAGTTGCGAATAATGCTTCCCGTGGCGGGCGAGCGGACCGTCGCCATTAGATTTGCAATTTTCTTCCGACTAGAACAATGCGATTGCTTCCACGGAAAATACCGTTCTCGTTTGCGAAATACCGCTCGCAGAAACGAAAATCGCACGGGACGTTGCACAATCCTATTTCGACTAAGACCTTCAAGAGATGCTGTTACTCCGACATTTTTTCAGATTTTGTGTTTAATTATTTCTTGATGAAACATTTTCCAGCATACTCGTGGCATTTTTCTGATTAAAACGAGTACGAACATGACACAGTTTGAATTTCATTTACTCGTTTAATCCACGATACGCTGGAACTTCGTTTATGCGAATGGATCGGTCGAATATGGAAAACAAGTAAATACGATCCAAAGTGAGTCGTGTTTGGACTCGTTTTAATCAGAAAAATTCCACCGATATGATGGTAAAAGTTTCGATAGAAAATTATGGGGAACAACAAAGTTAAAGATGCATAGTGCAATTACGGTGATCGTGGGAGCAACGCTACGGGTTCGAGTCCTATAGAAGCTGAACCCTCGGCGTCTACCTGGCGGAGAGGTGAGTTAGAAAAGTCGTCCTAATTATTTCTGTCGAATGCAGAAAGCCCGGACCGATGCTCGATTCGCTCGCCGCGAAGTGGAACATGAAATTATTTCCGACGTCGTGGCTCCCGGAGCCGGCAACCACGTCGCATTAATGCAACGTTGAACATTTAATATCCGAAGAACATCCTCCAACCCGAAAGAAAACTCGTAAATCCGATACTTGAACGCTTTCAGCGTATCTCTCCCATCGAACCAGAAAATGGGTCATTTTTCGAATTTTCTTACTCGAAAACTAAATGCTGCAGAACCAAATTACTTTCTGGGATGTGTTCCAGCATCACTCTGTGTTTTCGAGGAATTTTTGTTGCTTTCTGAATTCAGTGGTGTTCATCGTAGACGGTGTTGATCCGCTCCAATGCTTGAACGCTTTGAGAATGTCTGTCTGCATCGAATCAGAAAATAGGTCGCATTTAGGAATTTTTTATGGGAAAACTAAATGCTGTAAAGCCAATTTACATTCTGGTATGTGTTCCAGCATGATTCTGTGTTTCCGAGGAATTTTTGTTGCTTTCTGGATTCAGTGGTGTTCATCGTAGACGATGTTGATCCGCTCCAATGCTTGAACGCTTTGAGCATGTCTGGCTGCATCGAATCAGAAAATAGGTCGCATTTAGGAATTCTTTTACTGGACAACTAAATGCTGTAAAGCCAATTTACTTTCTGGGATGTGTTCCAGCATGATTCTGTGTTTTCGAGGAATTTTGGTTGCTTTCTGAATTCAGTGGTGTTCATCGTAGACGGTGTTGATCCGCTCCAATGCTTGAACGTTTTGAGAATGTCTGTTTGCATCGAATCAGAAAATAGGTCGCATTTAGGAATTTTGTACTGGAAAACTAAATGCTGTAAAGCCAAATTACTTTCTGGGATGTGTTCCTGCATGATTCTGTGTTTTCGAGGAATTTTTGTTGCTTTCTGGATTCTGTGGTGCTCATCGTAGACGGTGTTGATCCGCTCCAATGCTTGAACGCTTTGAGAATGTCTGTCTGCATCGAATCAGAAAACAGGTCGCATTTAGGAATTCTTTTACTGGACAACTAAATGCTGTAGAGCCAAACCAAACATTTCGGAATAAATTGCAGCGTGAGTTAATGTTACGAACGAATTTTGTTCGCACTCTATACTTCAGCCATAACAAAGTAGCAATCGCAATAAACATCATAAATCGTTCATAGCGAACAAGAGATCGTCAAAAATTCAATGAACCCGCACAAAACCCGTTACGTCTGCACAGCACCCATAAATTCGACATTTCCCAGGTGACTATAAACTTCGATGACCGACTATAACGGAAACACAGCTATGATTTTATCGAAATGGCGTCGGGGTCCGAGCAACGGCGAGCGCCCCATTGTTGACTATCACAACAGAATCAATTTGACAAAGTACAGCCCGCGGGGAACATATTTTTCATACTGTTTAATGACGTTTTACGATGTTCCTCGGCGTGCCCATCTATTTTGTCGCACGGTGTGGACAACTTCGAGGGAAGGGAACCTCGAAGTTCGTGCAACGACGGGCGCAAACTTCCATTCGGAAAACGAAGCTTGACAAGCTCCGCTGTGGCACTCAAGTTTTTGATATATACATATATCAAAGTTCGACTGGGAAGTTTTCGATGCTTTGTGCGACGAGGACTGATCAATGTAGACGTAAATCCATTTTCAGAACACTGAGAACCTAGCGAGGTACGTGCTCGAGCTGCTGAACCATTATGGATGCAGGGATTTTATGCGATTTGAAACAGCAAAAGAAAATTGAAACGTTAAAAATAAAATTAATATATCTATTAACCCTTAGCACTCGAGTGGCGACTCTGAGGCGCCACTAAAAATTGCTGTAACATTATTCAAAATATTGTTTAGATTATTAAATATGTTGTTATCTAATCAATTGCTAAACATGTAGGTCTTGGAGGAGGTGTTACATTAACTTCGTATCGATAAAATGAAAAAAATAAATGGTATAGAATGGAATTATTCTAGGTAGGAAAAAATGTTTAATTTTCGAGTTAAAATAGCTCCGAGTGGAAAGGGTTAATTTTTGTGAAAAATCTACAGTCTACTGATGATGATGTGTACCGTATCTGTATTTGTTGTTCTAATTTGGGGGATGTGTCGGCGGAGCACTTAATTTTGTGGGATGTCGCGAAAAATCCTTCGGAAGATGACAAAATTTTCGAGCATCTCGGAAGCGTCCTTGTTTGTCCGGGCTTCGCGGACCGATCCACGTACGCGTTCTCGACAAATCGATGCTGACAAAAACTAGGCGGTCCTCCAGAACGAGTGGCGCTCAACCTACTTCCTCCGGGGCGCGAGAATCCGTTCAAAAATCGGTTTACAGTAACGTCTCGATACATGTGGAAGAGACGTGCGCGATATTTGTGAAAAATTTAGGCCCACTACCGAAGGATCCGGCTCTTAACGGTCCGGAAGCTCGGTAAATCGGTGAGACAGTATTAAACTAATGCAAAAACTATTTTATTCTTAATGAGTTCTTTATGAAACTTGTGCCATCATATCCGTGACATTTGTGATTTAGCCACCGTGTATACACCGACCGCTTTCGTCATGTCTTGATCTTCCAAGGCGTTTCACGGTCATCGAGAAACCTAATAGCCGACTGGGCCCCTCGCTGGGCCCTCGTTGGATTTTCCACTACGCCCCTTAGTGACAATTAATCCCCGTTCCCAGTGAGCCGATTTGCTTTTGTTAATTGTGCCCGCATGACATTTTCATTAGCGTCTATTCTGTCTTGAGTGAATCATGTTCTTTAGATTCGTCAGATTTGAACACTTTTGACTGATTATCCATGTCGCTGGGTCGTCCTTGAATTTTTAACGATCGCCTAATGAATATTTAACCACAGTCGAAGTCTAAGTACTCTTTCTCTCTCTGTCCTTTAGCGACTGTTCATACCCTTCATGAATCATTTATTATTACCAACGAATTTTTTAAAAATTGCTAGAACGTCTATATAAAGTAATGTCTATCTAAATTATGAATTTTTCCAATGTTCCTTACCAATTCATTACCAATCCTGTCCTCTGATTTTCTCTATTAAATCTTTAGTGATTTTTTTAGGATTGTCGATGTACAGAAATGTCCCTAGCACAATTCGACAATCCCCAAGACGTCTCACGCGGTTCAAGCTCGTAACCAGAGTGGACCAGTAGGATTCATCTATCTCAATCTCTCATCGCGCAATACATAATACTATCCTCTTATGCCTCCGCATCGAGCAAAAAGGCGTTTAACGATCGCCAACGTGTTCTTGAAAGAGGGACGATATTCTTTGTGGCTGTTCGGTGTTAACATATCCACGCCGATACATTCAACATTCAGATATCTAATCTGACTCGTCGTTGCCCAGTGGTTCTCAATCAATATCATCGAAACATCATTCCTTTTCACTCCTACGTTTAATTTAAAAAAATTTCCATCAAGCGGAAGTCACTAGACGCCCCTAAAGTAGAAAAAGGTCATACAGTAGCTCCTAGTTCTGCTGTCAATTTTCATAACATTTTCCATCAAGCAAGAGACCCTAGACGCCACGTATAATGGAAATAACTTATAAAAAAACGGTTTCTAGTAACTTTTTGAATTATCGTGCAGTGCGAAATGCTTGGACACGCGAGAGAAGAAAATAACGGAGAAAATACAGCTGAAAGCTCCCTGAAATCGACAATGAAATTAAAACCGCCTAACATTTCGTAACCGCAAGATCCGGATTACAAGAAAAGTAGAAAACGCAACGAAATACGCACGGGAACGAAAGTGCTCTTGATCCGCCCATTACATTATTCATATATAATTCCACTAGATTATGTCTGCAGCATATTCAGCCGGCAAAGTGCACGTTTCAAGGTTTTTTCCTAGGAAAAAGCATCCACGAATACCGAGTTCAGTGCCCGAGATGAAATTCTGGCCATCTCCCTAAATGCTTTTTAATATTTCAAACAAACCGAAGAGTTTTAGGGGATTTTTCGTGGTTCTTACTTGATCCTGCTTTAAAATTACTTCACTTTATCAAGCTCGTTTTTCAATTCTCTTTTTGCTGCGTTGTTCGTAAAGTCTGCGATATGTTGATAGCGTTAAATACAAAATTAATATCATTAGACAGCGAATATTATTATTTCATCGCTCCATTCTAAATCACTGTACTTCCTGTTAGAAACGACGAAACTACGATATTTCGTTAAAACAACTTGTATAAGGAAATGCTGCAAAATTAGATTGTATTAAAAGTCCTGTAACCAAGAAAATCGTCTCTGGATCTGTTATCCGTCCTGGAAAATTATGCGAACGAAGAAAAAATGTCGATACGTCGCACGCTCGTGCGATCGCCGAGCATGAAAATGGCGGTCGCGACGCCGACGAGAACGCAACACGATTTTTCAAGGGAAACATGGCGGCTCGAAAAATCTGTTTGTTCCTCGGAACGGTACACGTCACCGGCAACGATACATACACCGCGTACACGACCGTTACTCTCTATTTGCCTAATGAGTTAAGGATGCCAGCGAAAAATGGCGTCTAATCGCCTCTGAATTCTCGCAGTTCTACACGCCGTGTTACGTAAGTGGCTATCAATTTCATAGATTCGCGAGGCTCACGCGATTCCCTTCGATCGCCTTTTGCGAGCGAATATGGCGGGCCGATTCGAAACGTTTCCGGGAAGTAACGCGTACACAGCATCAAACGCTTCCGAATCCTAATCGTGATTAATCCGCATCCTATACACATCGATCCGTGACCAAATATTCATAGAAAAATCCACTGCACCGCAAACTAACCTAAAACCCATATATTTTTCGTCGACGATCGATACAAGCTCCAGGAAACATGTGAAAATTCATGGGACTGATAATGGAATTAGTTGAACTTCAATGTCGAGGATATTTGAGAAGCATAAATATCATTCGTATCACTGCACTGCGAGAATACATTTGAAGAGTTTAAAAATGCTGTCGTCTTAATTTCATCTGTTTACAATTATTCCAAAAAGAACTAAACTTCTCTGTAACTTCTGTGTATAGCAGTTAATTCAAACCATTTTCATTTTACATAAAAAAATCCGCAGTCTACTTATCACAATTTATCGAGATCTGTTCGGAGATTATCAAAAATGCTATAACTCTGTGCTCAATAAACAAAAATGGTCAACTATTGTTCAGTTTAATAACAGGCATCACAATAATATAAGGATGAATGCTACTTCTCATATAAAGAGTTGTTGGGGACCCCCTCCTTCTCCCCAAAATTAATAATTAACACATTACCGACCGGTGATTACACCGCAATTTTAAAAAATCTACGGTACATGACTAATCACTTTTTAATGGAACCTCATCGACAGCAACAACAATTTGCATTGTGAACTAACAAGTCACCATCAATAACGTCATCTAATAGTTTCATTTAAGATTGCAATGTAAAAGAAAATTTCTATGCTTTCTTTTGGTACAGCACAATTATTGAAAATCCTATAAAAGGCTTCCAGTATGTAAAGTGTTACTATATGACATAACCTGGGACTAGCCAATAACCAATAGATACGTAGCCGGATGTAATGTTAAAAAATGCTTTCTTTTGGTACAGCACAGTTATTGAAAATCCTATAAAAGGCTTCCAGTATGTAAAGTGTTACTATATGAAATAACCTGGGACTAGCCAATAACCAATAGATGCGTAGCCGGATGTAATGTTAAAAAACGGATAGATAAGAAAAAATTCTGGACCTGAGAATGCTCATAGGAATTGAGATATAGTGACTTTTTTCTCCCCAGAATTCCCTCCCGACGGAGAAATCAATGTTGCATTTGCATCTGGTAACGCGACTCGTTCCACTGGCTCCTCCGCGGACAGATACTTGCAAGAGAAACGAGTCTAATCTTCGAAACTACTACTGAAGTCGGTTCAGCGGCTAAACCGACACGCACACATAAGTGCACGCACACGTACAAACGTTCTTCTTGAGCCGCCTTCACACATCGGAACACCAACCAGCGTTACAGAATTCCCCGGGTACGTGACTCCCGTGTAAACACGTATGCCCGTGCAGGTCTACTTCTACTACCACTACCACTACCATCGCGCTGCCAATATTATCATAATTCGATCGGCTCCTGACGATCGAGTATCGTCGTTCGATTTTCACGCGTGACTAATTCGATCCTTTTTCCGCAACCGTTCGCTTGCGCATGAAGTTCGATAACTAGACTAAGCGAACCTGCTGTTCGAAGTGTTTCGGACTGGTTCGAGTACCGGTTCGAACATGTTTGGAGTTCGTGTACAAATGATCCGGGAAAACCAATTTACTTGGAATGCAGATATCAAGTAACTGTTCTAATAATTCAATAATTATGACTAATCGAACTTTAACTAATTATTTAAATAATTCGAACAAGTCTATTCGTCAGGCATTGGACCATGAACTTGTTATGTAAATAATTGAATGAGGTCGATCTATTAGAAATTCAAATCGAACGATCAATTTATTGAGAACTCGAAGATGACCTTATTGTTTAAATTATCAGGAAAATCGATCTATATCGGAACACGAGTTTATTTTTTAGACGCTCCTAAAAAATGAAGTACTGTAAATTTCGAGTAATTCGGAGGTCAGCCTCTGCCAAATGTTACTACAAATTATTTAAATATTTCTCTAATCAAGAATTATCAGTTAGTTATTTTTGATTTATTGGTTTGGAATTCTCGCTTTGAATTCTTTTTTTAAAATCGAAGGTATATCGTACCAACGCTGACTCTTATCGAAGTTACTGATAAGTTCAAGCTGAATGAACTTCAAATAAATAGTAATTAATACATTCGAGAACTTCCAGATAACAGTTATAAGATTTTAGATAAGCGACAGATTTATTTAAAAAATCGGGAGAATGATATATTATAATGATGATGATGGCACTATTTGTGAGAACGTTTTAAGTTACCGTATAATGTATCCATTGATTATTCATACTACATTCATAATGCACATTGAAATAATGTTTATATCTTAACACCTATTTTGTGCTATTTATCATATCTCAATATTTATATTGTATATAATGAATGCAATGCACACATACAACAGATAATTTATAATATATGCACATATAAGAGATGGAATTCTAAAGTGTCCTATTTTTCAGATATTCAGAGTGTATTGTAATTAATAAAAGTTATAATGAACATACTTTGTGAGGCCACAGAAGGTGCAATAAACAAAATTGAATGATAATATCATTTCGCGTTATCGCCCATGGTTTTTCGAACGATTTTTTAACGACACATCGATAAAATCGTTGACCATCAATGAGTAATCGATAACTTATCGGTAATCGGTAGCAACCCCTCGAAACCGAACTCGAGGGTGAAATGTTCAAATTACCAATTCCGTTAGGGCTTTTATTTCCAACGAGCGACACGTCATGACCGTGGAAACGCGCCCGAAGGCATTGAAGGAAATATCAGTTTTTACGATAAACAATGCACACTACGCTGCCGCTACAATCTTAAAAAATATGTACATGTTTAATTTTAAAAAATACATACGTCTAAGTAAATTTTAGTTATCCGCTCTAATTAAAAGACTATTCAAGTTCAAAATATTGTATAATACTCCGTTCTATATGCAAATGGTCGTGCATACATTAAATATGAATTGACGCCGTCATATTTATGGTAGTTTCTTGCGTCATAGTAACAATTCTTTCCCTAAGTTATCTCAAAAGCTAGGAAATCTTTCAGGATTGCATTCGGAGACCGATATTCAAATTATGGTCCATTCATTTTTGTTATAAAAAGCATAAAATTTGCAATCTGCTCGCAAATTCATCTGACCAGAAATTCTTCCAGCTGCATTGCAACCCACGAACAAGCAAAACAAATAAGCAACACGCCTAACAAGGCAAAAAGGTGTGGAATGAAAAAGATAATGCAGGTTCAATCAAATAGAGTGAACATTTCCTTGGAAAGGTCCTTCGTAGAGGAATATTTTCCCTCAAGCCGAATACTGCCTGGCTCGATCTGCATCGACCCCGCAAAGTATCAAGTAAACTAATTTCTCTGGAAATTCTATCCAGCCCCGTCGGCGGGGAGTCATCTATGGCTTCGAGCTGAGAAACCGGAAATGGGGAAACGCGTCGCAGTGTCCTGATCAGAAGGCCCGTTTTCGTTGAACGTGCCCGTCGGGACGAGCCTCCATGTTAACCGTCGCCTCAAGCCGCCTTTATTGCGCAGCGACCACGTCGAAAAACCTAACTCGCTAACTACAACCTGCCCTTCTCGAACCGCCCAAAATCCCAGTCTCTCATAATCCCTCGACCAACAATCTACGCGACCCTCTCAACAATCCTGCTACAATCCTAACAAAACAGTCGTCTAACGTCAACAGTGGACTTCGAGAGCGAACGGTAACTCGGAAATGATCTGAAACCCGGAATACGAAACTCAGTTGAGCAGTCGGGCATTCGATATTCTCATGAATCAATAGCTTGGGTAATTGTCCAGGTACCCGGATACTCTTAGAGCACATTTTCCGGTTCGTCCAAAATATTTACACCGGGAACAAAAGAACGTGTTCCCAGGAGCGGACGGTGAAACGCCAGCGCCACGATAAAGGGGGGAAGAGAGATAGAAAGAGAGAGAGAGAGGAAAGAAGATAGATGGAGAAAGAGAGATCGAGAGAGAGGAAAGAAAATGATCAAGATTTTCGACCCATTTCCGGGCCGACCTTCGTACCATCTGCGGCACATAAACAAGGAACGATCGGTAATTGGTCCGAGAAGGGGGGTAACTATTCGGGTACAGAGATCGCGAGCAGCCACAAGCCGAATAAGAGGAAACTAATAGATTGTTTTACCCAATTTTCTGCGGGGTGTCTGCTAGATTTTTTATGACGGTGACGGTTAACAGGACTATTAGATTTTTGATATGGGTCGATACTGTTATATTGATGCTAATTACTTACTGCATCTCGACGACGGCCGGGCTCACGGTGCACATCCCGCTGGCGACGGCACGGCAGTCACGGTCACAGTCACGTAAGCACCGAGCGGCAGCAACGATGATGGTGTCGATGCCGTGCACAAACGGAGAAACACTCATCACTGTCACCCAGCACCCCGATTTTGTCGAGAGAGAGAGAGAGGGAGGGGGGGAGAGAGAGAAACAGAGGGAGAGAGATAGAGAGTCCTCGGACCTCTCTTGCTTCTTCTCTTTTCACGATACGCTAGGGGGGAGAGTCCAGGGGCGGCCGAGGAAAAACCAGAAACGAACTCGGAAACCAGAGACCAACTCGAAACCGAGCGTTCCAGACCGCCTAGATTTCTAGACCCCGTACAGAGACACTAAGCAGACCAACCCGACACGCGAAATCGACCCGCACACTTTCGACCGAGACGACTTTTTTCGCCTTTTTACCCGCCCCGTTACGCCGCGCGGTACACAGTATATCACTTCTCTCGGTGGTTTGTGGAGGCGTTTCGTGTTGTTAGGTTCCGGTGGGACTCGGTTCTGTTGTGGTTGTTGGCCAGTGAGGCCAGCCACCGCCGTGATGGCCACCAGCCGATCGCCAAGCAGCAGAGAGCACCGCGCTCCTGGCTCGTAACAATTTTTAACCTAGCTCGCCAGGACTGATTCGATGCAGTCGAGTTTCTTGACTGAGCGGCCGATGCTCGCCGAGCCGTGCCCCACGAGACTCCATGCTTGCCAACGCGACGCATGCGCCGCGGAAATGTCACTAGATTAGGCGTGGAAACACGGACCTCGAGCGCCGCTCGGCGAATCGATCTTTTCGATTGATTATATCGGAAACGAATTCTATTGATTCTTTCGATCGATTGGTCCGAATAATAATCACACTATTAAGTAGTAGTTTATCGATATGTTTCGCGGTAGTAACTCGGTCAAAGGCTATTTTGATATCGGCTTTTTGAAGTTTATGGTGGAAAAGGCGTATTCAGACGACATGTATACATAAACAGATAGTATTCACGTATTCATATACAAAATACATAATGTATACATATACAAAAAGACATTAATTATAATATAAACAGAAATTGGTATAGAAATTTGTATTTTAAACATGGATTAACACACACACACACATAGGAAAAAATCAAACTTATTGTATGATAAAATATATACGAACGAAATATGAATACAATAGAATACAATGTAAAGGAAATATCAAGATTGCATCAAATATACAAACAAACGAATACAATGAAATATGAACGATATATATGAATGATATATGATACATGAATGTATACGACGATTTGTCGTTATTGAATGGTTTTTCACGCGTTTGATCCAATCAAGATATTTCCCCGGAGTGTATTCGAGGACAAAGATAAACATGTCTACGTTAATTTAGAGCGAGGAGCTCGTTAAATCGATTAAGAAGTCATCGTGGATCGCTGCAATTTCTTGTTCTGCGAACGAAAGCGCAAGATGTGAGAGTGACCCTCTTCCGCGGGCTGCTATACTAGGTCGCCGAGAATTTCTCATTTAAAGAAGATGCGTTTCTCTAATTTGCTTCTCCTGCCGTGGATAATTATCGCAACTGTTATTCAACATGATACACGGCAAAATTTATGGGCCGAAAACTTGTTTTACACGTTGTTTACAGCCGATGGGACTGGCGAATTGAAAATATGTTCTCATTAGCAACCTAAATCTGAGGGAATCTATTATAAATTACACTGCGGTGTACAATTATTATTGTAAAAATATTTCTATGAAAATTTGTTTATACTCAATATACAGAAAACAGCAGACGAACCATTCGTAATAATTCAACCGCTCTCCAGGCTAAATAAAAATGTATTTCTTCTTTTAATAATTTTAGTAAATCGAAAAAAATACAATATTCTGAAAATTATCATAAATACATAAAATCCGGAGTCTAACAATAACGATTATTATTAATAAGAACTAGCTCGATTGCTTTCCAAAGAGATCATTGAAACAAATCAATAATACCTGTCCCTGTCTCCCTTCCCAGAACAAGTTTCCCGTTGCTCTATATATTTATCCCAATAAATTCTACACAAAATTATCATGCAGGTTCAACGAACAAGTCGAAAAGGCAAAAAGGAATGTAACGAAGGATTCTGAAAGATTTGCTCCTGGGAATATGTGAAATTCGCGGATTGGCAGCGCGGCGTCGGTGCATTGGTCGTCCGCTAAAGTGGCGGCACGCGATTGGTTGGTCGCGTCACAGCGCAGCAATGGCGGCGTCCAGTAGTGGGGGACTCGCGAAGCACGTAGCGCGACGCATCGCGCAGCTGAGTTCGTGGCCGTGCGTACGAGTCCCTAACCTGTCGAGCGTGGTTCGTGTCTTGATCGCGTCATCGAGTCATCGATTGCTGACTGTGCTCGTGCATCGCGGTCGTGTAATTTGCGTCTGGCTAGTCAGACGACCGCGTCGCGACGCCTTCTGTTCAACTGTGAACAGTTCACAACATTCGAGGACGCGGCGATGACGGAAAGCTGAGGGCAGGATTGCTCTTATTGTGAATGAGGTAGGAGTAACGCGAGTCCTATGTGTGCAAGATCGATCTTCTCCCTGAGATCGAAACGCCGAGTGAAATGATTACTCGCTGATCGAACGTGTCTACAGTGTAAAATAACCATCCCGAGCCGCGCAAGTGTCGGAAATGAACGTTCAGAGAATGTTTTTTCTCTATCGATTTCGTGACCGCGATGGTTTTACAGAGTGGGGTTAGGTTAATTGTTATTGTGACACGCGGTTTCGAAATGGAACGCCAGACTCGAAGAAGTTCTGATCGAGAAGTGTAGTGCGAGTTTAGGCTCGATTGCTGTAATATTGCTGTATCGGAATATTTCGTTGATTGTCACGGGATTGGTTCAGACATTGTGTCAGAATGTACTCGTCTGACTGTGACAGGTTTTTCAGGTTTGAAATCATTTGTGTACCCTGATGAGTGATGTAGTTCTTTCGAAGCTGCTGATACTGATAACTCGCGATGATAACGACGATCGATAACCTGTGGTAACACGTTCGGTAAGATGGTAAATATTTGTACCGTTGCTGTCGGCTTTCGCAAATACAGTCCGGGATAAAATTCAACGAATACAGATCAGCAAACTACATAATGTTGAATTGACATTACTGCTACATATATCATTCTTTATACGCACATCCTTCAAATAAATATTTAAATTTATCAATGTTACGTATACAATCTGATAGCAAGTGTAGTCATTTTAATAGACTTTATGTATTACATATTCGATAATATTTCCGTTTGACATATTTATATTAATTATGGTGTGTTTACACTGAACTGCAAACATTAACTTCAATCGTTCATTGAATAATCTATGGAGATATATGATAAATAAAGCTATTTTGTTCTTGACTGTACAACATTTTTGAACCGTTGCATAGTCTATGGCAGTGCATCGTGTTTTCTGTAAAGGACAATTCGATTGAAAGTAAAGGAAGGAATAGCGTTATTTAACGCGATGCAATCATCGGCGGATCATTGGGGTTAACGATGAACTCACGTGCTGAATGATGTACGCGCGTTGCGTACGAATCACTCGATTGTTATCTGACGATACTTCCTCGATAATAAAAATCACAAGGTAGCACAATGTCATAAGTTGCCGCGAACAGGCAATTAGATTTCTCCAAGTATTCGCCTATCCTTCGGAGATGAGCAAGGTGTAAACAAAACAGGGGAAATATTTAATCGAGCGTGAAATTTTCGATGGTGCGTGGCGCATCTTCGAAACGGAACGTTTATGGCGTTACACCGTGCTCGTTGAAACCGGTTTCCCCGGTGGCCTTCTGAGAGCTTTATCGAATCAACGATAAAATAATTCGCGATTTTTCCTGGGGAATCGGAATATTTCATGAGACCGAAAATATCGGGAGACTGGCGGAATGCGTCGTAAATAAAGTTGTTTTCAAATTTAGTTGATTAATATCCGGCTGGAGGTGTGTCAGATTAACGAGGCTAACACAAAAAATTGTATAATTGAAAAATATCGAGTATCAGCATTTGCTCTGATATGGGCATATCTAGGTTGGAAATTAGATCAGACGGTGTTGCCAATAGAAAGCAGCATGGGGTCACGGATCTAGACTATGGAAGTCAATGGACTCGTGAATCAACTAATCAGGATGAAAAATAATATAAATTAATTTGTCTAGGTTTATTTTAAATTATTTCCACGAAATCTTTAGCAAATTGTTTTAATTAAATACTTTATTTGGATGGGAACGTAAATTTTCTTTAATTTAGCAATCTTGGATATCCTTTTTTCTTAACGTATTCGAGGAGGATAAAAATAACCTCTTGAATTATTCATGGCTGTAATCGCGTATCCTTTCAGTATTTTTCTTGAATTTTTTGTTAGCTTCTTGGGACATATTTCCTTGATTTTTGATACGCGTTCTACATTTTTGTTGTCAATCACGTTGCCTGCATTTTAATAATTGCAAAAATAACTCCTTAATACAATGCAATACAGTTGTATGGTATAATTACATTGTACAATTTAATAAGTAATACAGAATACAATGTACAGAATACTTTCCCAAAATAATTCTGGGGGATACTTCAAACATATAACTACATACAATAATTGGATTGCACCGAAAATATTTCTTTTTTTTTTAAATAATACTGAAAGGTTTTAGCAATTTGGCCTGACAATCAAACAGAAACGGAACGAGCCGGCCAGATTACATTACGTATGCTCGTGCCTTCATCGCAATTTACATTCCCTCTCGCAAATTTGCTGAATAAAATGTAAATTGTAATACAAATATACAGGCCGCCGTTGAAAATCGTAATAGAACTGAAACGGAGGCCGATTTTCAGAAGAAAAATATGTCGAAAATGTAGAATAAAATTCATCCGTTCGTGAACTCGTTTTCGGAGAGAATCAAATTTAAAAATTTGTCGAGTACACACGCACTTCGTTAAGCCCTGATTGAAACCTGTGGAAATACAATAGAACGTTAACTCTTCGGGTCCATTGTATTATTTTCTTTTTGCGTCGCCGTTCGTTCACATTAAATCCGCTATAAATGTTTATCCTTTAATGCCGTGAAATTAAAAGGCTCTCGTGTTTTATGGAATTCCCATTGCTTTAAAAATTTATTGTTTGTTATCTCTTTTTCCGCAAAAACGATTGATCATAAATTCATACATATATTCATGCCTGTGTTGCAAATGTATTAGAAAAGCGTATTCATGCTTATATTATGAACATATTCAAAATGTACATACTTATTTATTTACAGGGTATTTGTAAATATTTATTAAACGGAAATGTCGGTAAACAGTTCTTGGGAAAATGTGTGCAGTTGGGCGATATTTTAACAATATAAATAAATTATATAGAGAGCAACGAACATGATAAAGAATCATATAAATAAAAGTAAAATAAATATTTATTACAATAAAATACAAATAAATGAGTAGAATTATATGTGAAAATAAAATACAATAAAAAGTTGGATGAGACTTAGAACTGTTTGACTGATTCGAAATATTCCAATTGACGCAAGGAGAGTTTTGAAAGTGTTGTTTTGCATAAGAACCCGCAGTCGGTTAATTAGCGAAGGGTTCCATTAAAAATATCGATTTCTTTCGTTTCAAAGGCAAAAAACGAGCAGAGGATCTGCAGAATTTTCCAATCGACCTAATAGAAAGCCTATAGCACACGGATGTACCGAGTACGGACACACGGACATGTGAAAGCAGACGAAAGGCAGCCAGGATCTATCGCGCGTGCTCGAAAGTGTCAGTGAACTCGAATTCAACCGCTAGCTACCAAACTCCACCCGGTGTGCGCGATTTTCCCCGAGACGGTGTGTCGTCTCCCCGGGAAAACGACCTTCATAATTCGCATGATCACCAGGGAGAACCTATCAGACTGTCCACCAATTTTATTCCATTTTTTTTATCATTATTTGTAAACACAGTACGTCGCGATACGAGGTGTGATCAAAAAGTAAGGTGATTTTTTATTTTTATCAAAAAATATTTATTTATTCATCAATATTTATGTTGTCCCCTTCAAAGTAATCCCCCTTAGATATAATACGCTTGTGCCAGCGCTTTTTTCAATTCATGAAGCACTTCTGATAAGCACTTTTTGGTATAGCTTTGAGCTCTTCCAGCGATGCAGTCTTTATCTCCTCGATCGTTGCAAATCTCCGTCCTTTCATGGGTCTCTTCAGTTTTGGAAACAGGAAAACGTCGCAGAGGGCCAAATCCGGTGAATATGGTGGCTGAGGCATGATCGTGGTGTTGTTTCTGGCCAAAAATTACTCGCAAGCAACGATGCGCGAGCAGGTGCATTATCGTGATGCAAAATCCATGAATTGTGTTTCCAAATTTCCGTTAAAATTGCTTGGCACGAACCAAACGAGATGCCGACATCGTCAGCAACTTCTCTAATGGTAATTCGACGATTCCCCAACGCTATTTTCTTCACTTCTTCAACATTTTCCATCGTACCACTTATAAACATTTTTTTTACTCAGAGTACACTCACTGTATGCCACTGTCGACATTTCAAATGTTTTGGAGCACTCAATTCCATTTTTTACACAAAATTTGATGCAAATTCTTTGATCCATTTTTTTCGACAACAGAAAATCGCCGTACACGCAAAACACTTCTAACCTTTATGCTTCTCGCAAACAAACAAAAAATGCTATATAGCTGAAACTGTGAACATATGTTCGGGACGAGTGTACCAGCATAAGAAAAAAAAGAAAACGAAAATTGACTGCAGGTATCCCGCGAAATGAAAAAGTCACCTTACTTTTTCATCACACCTCATATATCTGAAAGAGATGAGCATATTTGCGAAGAATTTATCCCGATAGCTAGCATTTATGACAAAAATGAGTAGGTGTAAATTGAAACAGTGAAAACATTAGAAGAATTTAAAAAATGAATTTTTATTTCTCTCCAGTTTGTTGAAATTCAGATAGAAAATTTTTAGTTTACGTAAAAATCCGTTGTCTACCCATAACTTTTCCACTTTTAATTATTTTGGTGTGAAACTTTTACAATAGTAATAAATACAATATAAAACCTTGAAAAAAAGAGGAGCGTTGGTAGATTGTTATTTTTGTAGGATCGATGTTTCTGGCAGATCCGTTTCCACTTAAAGAAAAGCAAATGGGAACAGCCCCTAATGATGACGAGCAGAAACAGGGACCGAAGTGCTTCGATAAAAACGGCGCTATCGTAATAACCGGTGTCGAATTTCAGACGTTCAGCTCTGCTCACGTTACCGTACACATACACCGTCGATCGAAACTTCTGATGATCAACAGGATACTTGGCTAAAAGGGGAGGGGCGAACAGGTATTCGGTAACACAGGAATAGGAAAACGTATGGGAATCATCGCGATGCAGAATCTGTCCCACGCAACTTCGCGAAGCGTTGAGTCGACCATTTTGTTCTCTCGACAAATAATTTAAACATTTTTTTCTTTTCAATAAAATAAAAATCAAACGCGACTATCTCCTTTGAATAAAAGAAACAACCACGATCTTTTCTTTCGATCAGAATAAAAATCATTTACCGCGTTTGCTTTAAATAACTGATCATGGAGATTTATTGAAAAAATTGTAAAAATATCACGGTCTGGGGAATAAAATGTGCGGACGAAAAAGTCACTGGAACGAGAGATTAGTTCGTTCATTCATTTCATTTTCTAGCACGTCACGTACCGAGGCCAACAACAGCGAATTGCATAACTATTGACGATTAACATTGTGCTACTCGCATTTGTATTTCTTTATTATTGGATCGACCGTCGTTCCGACAGTCAGTCAATAAACCAGGGCAATAATTACCGACGTTTAATTGATTAGCCGCTACAGTTGGCATCGTTATTGCCTATTATATTAGATTACTATTAACCAAACGCGTAGCGCAATAGTTAAAACACAAGCTCGGATACGTGTACACACGCGCGTTCAGAATCTATCGGAATAAATTAGTATTAATATGTGCTTTAAGAATTTATAAGGTCTTTTCTCGGATAAATTATGCACGGGGGAGAAGTGGACAAGGACGGCTGAGAGTCGAAGGTCTCCGCGACCATAAACACGATGAGTGATCGGGAAGAATTGGAGCGGCGAGTCGATTGCACTATAGCAATTAAAAATCACGATTTTAGTAATTATTTCGGAAACAATTTAACAATTGATAATTTCATATGTGTTTTATTTCATTCGATTTATTACTTTAGTATTTTCTAATATAATGTTCTGTGTGATGTTTGTTTTGATTAAGCACAGCGTTCGATCAATATGGAAGGATCATCGGCCAATATTTTACTAGACGCATAATTTTCGAGTCTCCCCGAACGTAACATTTGTTATTATATTCCGCGGCGGTACTAAATCACTACGTATTCCCCAGCGGAAAAGCGATAATTTTCCCGCCAAAAATTTATGAAATGCATACTGAATTTATACAGTACATTAAACGTAGTGGCGGGAAATGCCCGCGGCGCCGCGGGCTAAATTATTGATCTAAATTGAATTCGGTTTCTACCGACACGAATATTAATCAGATGGTTTAACGCCGCCGCCGCCTTGTTAATTATTAAATATTCCTGGGCACCGTAACATATTTTATGTTTTTGACAGTTCGATTAATAGTGCCAGCGCGTCTAGTTAATCCATTATTGTTGTCGTTAGTTGAACGCTTTATCTCCACGTGCGGCGTCATTGTTTAAACTAACGCGATGACCGTTGTGTACGTATTTTTATGCGCACAAGCAATACAGTGGAAATTTTAGAAAAATTTCAGTGTTACTATTCATTTATTGAGTTCAATCGTACTTTTGAAGAAGATCTACTACCAAAATTGTGCGACAAATCTGTTCATCGTTTCTCGCTTGTCAGTTGAAAAAATTAAACTTTGACAAAATTAAACTTCGAAAAACCATTCGCCAGTCTTTGCAGCCTTGCTAACTATATCCAGTATGCTGACATCGAACCGCAGCCAATACGGAATATCTAGTTTCCAGAATAAAATGGCGAAGACTACGGCGATATCGAAAAACGCGGTTCAGGCCGGTTCGACGTGGGATAATATCAAGGGATCGTTGGGGAAACCAGTGCAGCAGGGTTTTATCTGTCCCTTTTTTCCCGGTGATATGATAACCCGACGTGATACTGACACGTGAACCGAAGATAGCTGTAATTTTCGAAAAAAATTCGCTGCGAACGCCCTTACCGTGAATGCAACCTATCAGACTCACGTTTCCATCCGTTTTTCTGTCACAAAAATGCCGCGCATAACGGAACCTCTTAGAGAGACCAAAAGTACCGATTTTTCTCTTTAAAACGAGCTAAGATAGATTGTTGCACGGTTTTATTTCACGAAGTTACTTCCAATTTGTCAAATACTACAAGAATGGTTGAATCGAAATTTTTTGCAAAAATATCCTATAAGAAAAAAATAATTAGCAGTGTTAAAAGTAGAGTAACCTAACCCTGCAAAATCAGCCTGAGCGCACTGCTGTGTGACCCTTATTTACAAAGTCTTGTGAGGCACAACCGTCTACAAAATTCGATTTTAAAATGCGACAAAAATTCGCGAAAATGAAAAATCTTAAAGACGGTAGTACGGTGTTGGATAACGTTAATTCGTGTGTGTTTTCCACGGGGGATCGGTTCGGCCTTGAAGCAGCGGCACGTTGCGGCGGCGCGATAATTAATTGAAGTACACGCAACGATCTTCTAATTCCAGGGCAGGGTAAGAAATAATGATAGGACGGGCCAACCTACGATTATATTTTTCCCCGTGTATCTCTACTAGCTTCGCGAGAGGGATGAGAGATATAATTAAGACGCATTAGAAGGAGAAGGAGGAGGAGTAGGAGGCGGAGACAAATGAGTTGTACTCGCTGGCTGTTCTATGGTGTTCGCTTTAATCCCTTTAATTCCCTAACGCCGGGGAAATGGGACTGTGTCACGCGATCAGCCCTTTACATTGTAACGTAATACCTGTTAATTATCATTTAAACTAATACGGGTAACATCTTGATATATGCGAGGGACGGGTGCGGAATATTTGGGAAAAATTCAGCCCCACTACTGTCAGCTATATCTCCATTTAGAAGCTCAGAACTTTTTTGTTTTCCATTATTTTTTGGTGAAACTTTTACCATCGTATTTGTCACGTTCTTCTACTCGAAATAAGCCCAAGCGCGATACAATTTGGAATACATTTGCTTCTGCAATCCACGATTTAATGCAGCCTCTATTATCCGAATACAAGCAGAAACGAGTAAACGTGTTCGAAACTGTGTCGTGTTCGGACTCGTTTTAAACGGTAAAATGTCGCCGATTCTGGTGAAGCATATTCTTCGTATGCTCGGGGTTAGTATGTTTAAGGCAGGTTCCAGGTGAGTATCGAACACGGTGGAATCGTAGGAGCGGAGGCACGCGAGGAGAAAACATGAGCGGAAGACATAATTAGGACGAGCCATCCTTCGTTCAAGTTTCAGAGCACTAGTTGCAGCCATTACGAATTCTGCGGCCTTGTTCTTTGCTCGTTAAATTTAATGCCGGCCAATTCCCTCGTCCGCCATGCTCGCTCGCGTTTCAGCAGCTACCTTCTCAAATCTGCTTTCACGGGGACCGTCTGTTCGTCTGCTGTTCCCGTTATCTTGTTTTTCCATAGTGTCCTCTGTAAAGTCCCGTGACACGTTTCACGTCTCCGGACGTTTTAACACCTTGAAAATGTTTTTGTTTCTAACGATTCCACGATGGAACTGTTACCGAAATACATCCGTTACACTTTTTTCATTATTTGCTCGTTTAACCCTTGTGCAGTCAACCAAAACGTGTAGATTATTTAAAACCTTTCTGTGTTTAACATGTTTGGACAAATTCTCCGTTATAAGACTATAAGTTAATATATTAGCGAGAAAAGAATGGGCACATCCAGAGAAATTTTGTAATATTTTTTAGAGGAACATTAACAAATTGTTGAAAGAAGTACAGTAAATGTTTATCCGGATATCCGGTTGACTACACAAGGGTTAAACGACGATCCAGTAGAATCTCGATTATCCGAACTAATCGGTGGAAGCTAGACTTTAGACTTGAATTTTGAAAGCCGTGTTGCGGCTGCTATAAGATTCGCAATCAGATTTATTTTTCCAAGGGAAACACTTTGAATAATTTAAGGATCGAACCGGATCGATGGGGGAAGTTATGCAACGAGGGTAAGCGTGCGTGACACAAGAGAACAGAAATTGTTTGTACGGCTCATCGCAGTCGTTGACTTTCACTCGCAGTTAGCGATGAAACGTGGACTATGACAAGTGCCGGCGTAAATTACGTTTCTGTTCTTCAACCTCTCTCACCCCTTGACCTTATTCTTCGTTTTCACTTCACCGCGGTGAACAAAAGGATTCCCCGTTCGTTTCTACTCGAACGAGTGTTCATTTTTCAGTCTCCCGCTCCGCGGAGACCGTTTACAACGAACCTCCTTCGAAATTCTTATCCCCTCGATCTTCGTTTCTGTTTTCTGCTATTTATTCTGCTCAGATTTTCCTGAAACCCCACCCGCCAGTAGAAATCCATTACCGGCTATTGGTTCCTACCTTTGAGCCTTCGCTCTCAAGGAAGATTAATGATTACTAGACTCTTTGATACCTGTACTAGCTGTCGTCAAAGTTTACTTGCACCTGAAACATTTCAAATGATGAAGAGACGTTTCGAAAGATATTTTCTGGACAGCTGTTCGTTTGTCGTATTAATTTAGGCGGTAATAGACGCTGTTACGTAAGGATAATCTTCGTGCATTTATGGCTTCAAAAAATTTTCAAAAAACACGAAAGTACAATTAAAAAAATATCAATGTACGATTTTTATTTATTTCAGACCTACGAAGACTAGTACCATTGAAAATAAAATTTTACTGAACACTTTCTGAAAATTTGCCTTCAAAAATTGAAAATTGCATAAACATCCGCAGTCTAATAACAACACTGCGCTCGCTAACTTTGCACCTCTGCAACCAGTAAAGGATTCTTATAGATTTCACTTTTTTCACTAATGAGTAGACTGCGGACTGATATGCATTTATCATAAAAATCGATAGTCTAATAATAATGCGACAAGGTGTGTTTTGTAACGACAGTAGACAATGAAATAACAATGTATGTTCTTTCTGTTTGCAGAAATGAGTGGTTCTCGACTTGGCAGGGGCCGGGGTGGCCGCCTGGCCCTCTACGTGGGTTGCGGGGTGGTGGTTGTTCTTCTGGTGTTCCTCTACCGTGCTGCCACCTTGGAAATGGCCAGGCTTCGAGAACGTGAGATTCAGTGTACTCATCAGCAAGGGGCACTTGCTGCTCAACTCCAAGGTACTGATCATTCCGAGTCATATTTCTAATTTTTAGTTGACCAAATTACAAATAGAACTTCCATCTCCGCACACAAATCTATACAATATACATCAGTAGTCTCTAGCATCTCATTATTTGTCTGCTGTGACGCTATGACAGTCTTCTATGGTTCATTTTCAGTCATATTCGAGTACAAAACGCGGCTGGAAAAGTCTCTAGCAGAGGAGAAGACTTCGAACGCAGCAGTGAAGCAGGAACTCCAACAGCGTGCATCCAGAGAAAAGGACCTTCGAGACAAGGATGGTAGGGAAGCGATGCAGAGATTCGAGTCCTTGCAGCAGACATATAAGATGCTGCAGTCGGAACACCAGGACTTGAAGGAAGGTTGCAAGAAGCAGGAGACGCAAGCCTTGGATAACATGAACAAGCTGGAGGGAACGCTTCAGAAGCTACGCACTCACATAAAACAACTGAAAGAGGAGAAGGAGGCGAAAATCAGGGACTTAGAGGATCTGAAGAACAAGTATATGCAGATAGATACGGACAAGACAAGGCTCGAAGATACGTACAAGGATCTGTTGAAAAGCAATAGCGACACGGACAGTACTATCCAGCATCTGAATAAAGTAGTCTTTCAGTTGACTCGCGAGCTAGAGGAGGTTAAGGTATGAAGCTGTACTACTTCTGTTTCGTGTTTCTCGTCGCTGAGCTTCACAGAGTGTTAGTGAGGATGATCTCAAGCGTGTTGAATGCTTTTCGATGAATCTTGGTGTCTTTCTGTTGGCAGAAATCTACGAACATCTCTCAGCGGACGGAGCAACAGGGTGCGAAGCCTGCGGCCGGCTCGTCTCAACAGCAACAGGTAAGTCCGCCGAGCAACAGTGCTAAAAACCCGCAGCCCCTACACGCACCCCGCAATCATCACGCAATCGGAGACCCCCTAGAGTCAGGTAACCAACTAGTGAACGAGGACGTGAACGAGAGCAAGATCCGTTTCGCGCAGAAGAACGGAAACATCGTGCCCGTTGGCGTGAACGAAGGAAAGGATGCGGAGTCGCAAAACTCGCTGCCGTTGCCGTTGCTTTACAACTCGCAGGCGAACAGCCAAAAGAATCTAGACGATCAGGCTAAAGACGATGAGAACCCTGACGAAGAACAGCTAAAGCAAGTGATACCGCCGCCAAATCAGATTAACGAGAACGTTGTCGACAAGAAAGTATCCTCGAACTCGCCAAACCTCGAGGTCCCCTTGTTAAAGAACAACGATTCTCCTGATTAGAAGAAACTGACGGCTAGGGAAATTTTCAACCGTTCATAGATTTAGAGATTATGTGTGCGAGGTCTTAAGCAATTTTGCTACTGAGATGAGTTTCGATGACGATTATTTTTTATTATGATGTTATATGATCCATTTTGATCTTGAGGTATATCGTTTTCAAGGACATGAGTAGCTTTTAGTTACGGGTTCATCGGCAGTCTCTCATAATTTCTGAGATATTTCAAGTTTAATTGTTCGCTATGTGGGACTATAACTAATACAAACCTATTTCTGCTTTAAAAGTTGGTCGAGGTCATTCAAGGTTATCAATCAGAAATAGATTTAGCTTAGGTTAAAATCCTGCTCATACTAAACTTTAAATGTCTCGCAAATGAAAGTAGATAATTCCACAATTTTTTTATGCAAGGTTATCTGTTAGCTTAGATCTTTTTTTTTATATACAAGGCACAATGTTACTAGGGTTACGAGATGTGTCCCGGCCTAGAGAGCCCGGAAGTTTTAAATTTAAAAAAAGGAATGACTTCCATTTACGAATTGCACTAACAACAAGTTTTAAAATATTTATAAAAATAGACTTTTAACATTGACATGAATTTTTTGCAAAGGGTTTTATTACCTTTGCTCAAATATGGTAACCCTGTGTATTATACTTTTGATAAAATCAGTAGACAGTATTATTTACGAGCTGACTATGGAATTTGGACACGAATTAGAGAAACATGTTCAAGACCCTCTGCAAAGGGTTGATAAAAGTGCCTTGATGCACCGTAGTTGTTCATGCCCTGCGGAGATCAGAGATTCCTTCGGTGTCACTGATAATGTCCACACATGCACGTAACTTGCATGGTACGTACTGGGTGCTGTAGATAGATTTTGAACGGGTCTGAACCATTTTTTGGGGGAAAATCAGTTTCTCTTCGCATTGCTAGAAAATTGACAGTAGACTAACTTATACAGTGGTGGTGCTCAAAACGAACAAACTTGTCTCGCGGAAAGCATTAAAAAGATATTACTATTAAGGTGGCTGAAAAGGTTGTACGTGTAACGGAGTATTACACAGTGGATAGATATTAAACGAATTTTATTGCATGATATCTCAACTTAACTGTTAATTTTTTCTCTCTTTTGTTTCCTTAATCTAACACGATTTTATGTTTTAAGGCCACGAAGATGTGAAAGTTGCCTTGTTGTCGAGCATTTTATATAGTTGAGCGAAGTAACAATGATTACGATTCAGTGCCAAGTGTGTGGAACTTCAATGAGTCGTTGCAGAGTGTAGAATATTGTAAAAAAGAAATTTGTGAAGATCATGAGAGTTGTGTATATTTGTCTATGGACATATCAGCTTTTGTCTCTTTGTTACGCATTGTCTCGATGAAGTTTTGTGATGTATTTTTTTTGGAAGGTTGTACTGTCAAATGATCTATTAATCTGTCTATAGCAATCGTTGATGTAAGGAAAATTGACTAACACACCCCTATATTATTTTAACGGCTGGATTGTTAACACCTTCGCTATAGGTATTAACATTTATATCTGCATAGGCTTTTTAACGAATGATTCGATCAAGTGCAATGTTCTAGGCACACAGATGCTGTAATAAAGTATAGCTCACAGTGATTTATCGCACAATTATTTTAGTAATTGTGTGAATGTCAATTTTTTTACGTTTTAATTTATGCTGTCATACTTAACGATTTGTATATCCACGAAAGAGGATACGGTAGTCTGTCGAGAAGCTAATCGAGTGAAAAAGAATGAAAGAATCCTATACATGTAGCTTGCAAGCCGTACTGAATGTGCCTGTATGTCCGTGTTAATCAATGCATTTAATAAATTGTTATTATTTTGATCTGCTTGCATTTTTTCTGGCACCCTTGCACAACCTAACTGAACTAAAATCTGCTTCCATTTTACTAGTCAAGTACAAGTTTATTAATATTTATTATACATTACAGTTAAAGTGATACAGAATTAAAATCAGTTTAAACCTCGTGCTTTTGCTTTCTCGTTCAATAAAACTACTTTACAGTTGCTTGTGCCATTTCTGTTTAACGAACTTCATCTGAAATTCGAACAAAGTTTAAACGGTCGAGGAAAATTTCGATGATCGTCGTCTTCGGAAAGTTTGATCTTCTCCCTTCTAATACTACTCGTAGTTTGACTTCTGTCAGGTGGTTTTGTCTTCGCCAAGTAGCATGCTCTGAGCAAACTTCCATAGTAATGCGCTTTTGTAGCTTCGAGAGAGAGAGAGGGAGGCCTAGATTTGAAAAGCACCTATCCTTCTCCACCAAAGAGTCCAGGCAGGTAAGTTGGTATACTAAAATGTGATATGCATTTAATAGTTTTAGACTAGTTAAGTTGAGATTAAAAGTCAAATAAATCACGGAACATTTTACTAGAGAATGTTCAAAGGCGGGTAGTTAGAAGTCCAAGTATACTGGGATTTTTCTGGCATTAGTAACTAAATTTAAATAAATGAATTTTTCAGAGCACGGTGGCGAGCAGCTCGATGAAGGCGATCCCAGCAGTGAAGTTGGAGACTTCAACATCCGCGAACAACCTAAACCCACTGTCTACAGCTGTGGTTAAGCCACTTCCAGCTGCAAAACCATTGTTGAAGTCCAAACTTCCAATGGGTGTACCGCCAATTCCGGTGTTGATCGACCAGAAGCTGGAAAATCAGGAGGAAAAGCAGGATGACACACAGGGGAGACTAAAGAACGAGTCCAAAAAGAAAAAGGATACAGAGAGCAAAGAGAACGAGGACGAGAATGACAATTTAGCTGCTCAGTTCCAGGGCAGGAGGAATGAAGAACATCATCCAGACAGACGAGGTTGGCTCAACGTTGTTCCTGGGATTCAGGAAATTGGGGACGAAGGCAATCATCTTCGACTTTCTGGGCATGTTTCAACAATTTCGTTTTAATCTTCGTTTTAACAATTTTTTACTGTATATTAACATATCTATTAATTATTTTCAGTTTCCAAGAGAGCGCTGACAAAATAGAGGCTGGCGATGATCAGTATGAAGTGGTAGACTATGGCAAGGAACCTCAGCAGAAGAATAACGATATTCACTTGGTCGAAGGGGAAGACGAAGGTGAAGGTAATTAAAATTTTTCAAGAATGCACTACTAAAGTACGTAATATAATATAAATTACTTCGTCATGTCTCTAACTTTATCGTTTCTTTTTCTAGATGAAGATGAACCGATAGACTATCCCCACAATTTAAAACAAAAGAGGCGCAAGTGAAGAGACGTTCTTGAAAGCAACAGGATGTTCCCGAGAAAGTGAAATGGTTACTTAAGTACTTGACCGTTTTTGTAATTTATGTTCAACACGAAAAGTGTAGTACTTTCTCCGAACCACAGCGAAACAGTAGAGGTAGAAACGTGACGTTATGGAGATACTACTGTATTTACGTTTAAGGATTTGAATTCGAGGAAGGAGCAGCTTTACATTTAACAATCGCAATTAACGATACTTCATTTTTTTTCGATTACTTAACAGACTGGTCGCTAACGTACATTCTTCGCGAGAAAACGAGAACCTCGTTTTTTCTCTCTTTCTCCTCTCTTTCCTCTCTCCATTCTAGATTCTGAAATTGGAAAATCTCGTACAATGATCTAGCCAAAATGTTTAGATAGGTGATATTCTATGCAGATGTTATTTAAGAGCCACTGCTCGGCTAAGGAACAAATCGTATTTTTATCCAGAAATTAGTGAGGACGTTCGGGCAGCGTGTCGATAGAAGAAACAGACTGTATTTTTCTAGATTTAAACATACCGTAAGAAAAAACTGAATTAGGATTTTCACAATGAAAAAAGTAATCTGTCGTAATCGTTCGCTCTTTCAATGGCAGCATTTAAATGAAAAAATTTATATATACATTATAAAGTTAGTTTACATCGTATCTCGTCGATGGTTTCAGTTTTTTCCATTTACAATTATTTTTTTACCGCAATTAATATTCTAGTTTCTGTAGAAACTATTCTGCCAGTGTAAGAGTCAATCAATTTCCTCCCTCACCGTGACGACGAAAGCGGAATCGTGACTTAAATGCACTCAATATTTAAGACGCTAAACAAATAAATAAATCCTGATTTATTTATTGCCTATAAGCCATTATTCAGGCGCTAACAATCAAGACTTAAAACAGAATGAAAGAATAAGATATACTTTAAGAAATTTATTACGGAAGATATGTTAATATTTGTTATGATCGTAGATGACTACTTGTATACAGATTCAGCGATTTACTTGTAAATAAAATTCTTTTGGTAATAAAACGTAGAAAAACCAACATGGCGTCACTGTCCTTGGTCCATAATGAGTGAGGAGGTATACAGCAAGGACAAACGTACGAAATTCCATGGTGTCATAGATTTATGTAACTTATTATTTATTTACAGTTATTTACAACTTTTTTGCTATCGTTCGCGTAGCTTGAATGGCTTTTTCCGTGACTGTTGGTGTTACTCCGCACTCCAATTCTTCTTTTCGAATAAATGCCAGTTTCTCAGCTTTCTCACGATAGAATATCTTTTTCTGATCATTTATTTCAGCCTTGTACGCATCAATTTTATCTTTAACGATTTTATCACAATACTCTCGGGTTAACATTCTAATTGAATCTTTCCTTGACACCATACCCACCTTTCTGTAATTATCAAGATCAAAACGATTAATCGAATTCTTAACTGGAAAGTAATAATCGATGACGAGTAGACTGCGGATCATTATGCAAAATAAAAATGTTTTGTATTGACCGTGAGAAACAGGAATAACATAAAAATTGATTTCATCCCTTAACGACTTTGTTACATTAAAAGCAATATTACAATGTTCTTGAAATTTTAAAATCTTTTTCTGTTTTATATTTTGCCCAACCAATTTCTTCATAAATGCATAAAGATCCACAGTCTAATGATGAGGAAGAAATACTGTACTCTGGAACAGGTTTGTAAAAAAGATTCAAACGCTCCAGAATCCATTCGAATCGTCTGTAGTCCCATTTACGCAGTAGTTTGAGTTGTTTGTTTCTCTTCTCAATCAATTCTTTCAAGAATACCTTTGCTCTTTTGTTTCTTTGATTATTTTGATAGTACTCCTGCATGTGCTGTATCTCGCTCGTCATTGCTGCAACTGTAACAGTTCACAATTTTATAGAATTTTCCAAATAATTCGTATCCTCTTATTTTGTGCGAAGATTTGATGAGCAACGGAACATGATCATACTACCGTCTAGGTATGAGGATAGACCTGTCATCCAATGTATTTTTCCAGCCCACTTTTCATTTCACGCGATTTAGACGAATTTATGCCAGAATCTTCGTGCCATAAATAAGTAATTAAGACTATTTCTGTTCTGAATCTTTTTTCGTGTGCTGGTTCGCTTCATATACTTACAAATAGGTGAAATGAAAATGGCAATGGGGTTATACGAACCCACAAAAGTGGGCTGCAAAGATACATTGGATGATAGGATAGGTCTATCCTTGTACCTCTCGGTGATCATTAGTGAAATATAAAACAATAACAGATTAAAGAAATTCAAAAATGTTGTAATGTTGTTTCTAATGCAACAAAATCATTAAGGGATGAAATCAATTTTTATATTACTCCTGCTGCCCACAATAAATGCAGAACATTTTTATTTTGCATAAAGATCCGCAGTCTAGTGGTCATACTTACTGGATGTTTCGACTGACCCCCGATCGGAGCCATGCCTCTTGACTAGTGCGATGGTCTTTTCCCTTTTTAAATTTCGAACTGCACTTCCATGTTGGAATCCCACGGTGAACATTTTCTTCACTATATCGCTTGCACTGTATCAGACAAATACAGTTAATAAATATAACATATTTTACTCATAAGATACTTACTCATCCAATTCCTTGGAGCGGTCATAGTACAATTGAATCTCAGTTGGTTTCACAGTAATATCCAAACCTAAATCTCCTGATTGCTCAGGTTCTAATATGGTTATCCTCGGTGGTCGGGTCCATTTAATTTTATACTTTTCCATCGTCGTGGCATCACGGGTCAAGCAACCACCAAACTTATAAATATTATTAACCCTGAGACAACCTAACCTACAAACTTTGGCTGCCAAATTCATTCTGGTCAGGCGCTGGATGATTCTATCAATTGATTTCACCTCGGAATATTAAATGTATGAAGTATATAAAATATTAATTAACAATGACTAAAGAAACAGTTGTAGCATAACTTCGTCCGTGCAAAAAGCTTGCCGTAATATAGTAGATGTCAGAGTCCTCTACGATAGCAATGAATTTCCTTATCTCTGCAATCCGAATACTTCTTGTTAGACATGTATCGTGCATTCAGGGGCATATACAGGGTGTTCGCATTATTACTAGCCAGCGTTTTTCTTGTAAATAGTAAATATTAGGAAAAACGAAAAAGGAAAAAGTAGTACTTTTTTTTATAAGCAACACAATGGGGTATGTCATTTTTTTGCGTTTATACTATTTTGTTCAATTTTTTCATCATGCAAGGTCAGAAATGGAAGAAACATGTACAAGGAAGTTATTGAACATTTACTGTAGCTTCACCAATAAAGAATATTTGTAAACACATTGGTATGAAATATTCAAATGTCGAGGATCTAAATGCTATTGCACAATCCACGCAGATATTTGTTTGCGCCGACGACCATAATCAAGATTTTCTCAATTGTCAAAGGGAATCCAACAACCATGTACCACTGGAAATCCAATTTTTATATAGAAACAGTAGCATTTACAATATTAGTGTTGATAAAGGTCATTCTTGTAAAAAATCTCGGCAGTTTTGTAATAAAGCGTATAAACTTTTATACACATTTTTCCAATTTATTTAACCCTTGAATCTCCAATATTTTTCCATATTGATTCATATTTAAGGAGATTTCGTGTTAGAAATTATAAATTTGTCCGTTCTCGATCCAATAATATTAACTGTACATGTACATACGTAATAGTGATTATAATAATTTAATTCCACGTTGCTATTTCGAAAGAACATTTGAAACATTACACGGAACCCGCCACAAGCGGCGCGACTGTAGCGTCATCTATGGTGGCGGGTTTTTAAACTTATTTTCCCTATCTTCGACATGTGTAAGACAAAGGCAGAGTTAGCGTGCGACAAGGACAGACAGTTTTCTACGGGACTTCGAATACCCCGATATGTATTAGGAAAACATGACACGCGAGGAGGTATCCAAGGAAGAGACAGTTGCGCCATCTATGGGTGTGCGATAAGGAGTCAAAAGGAACTTGTGCCACCTTCTTTTCTGCGACATTTCGAATCTCCTGGTATGTATTAGGCGGCGCATTAGGGTCGCATGGTATCCGACAAGGAGAGTGGCGCCACCTGTCGCACACATGCCGAAGATAAGGAACATTAATTCACAAGCCCGCCCCCATAGTTGGCGCCACTGTCCCGTCCTTGGATACCTCCTTGCTCATCATGTTCTCCTAATACGTATCGGGGATTTGGAGTCCCGTAGAACGTAGAAAATTGTCTGTCCTTGTCGCACGCTAACTCTGTCCTTCTCTTACACATGCCGAAGATAAAGAAAGCAAGTTTTCAAGCTCGCCACCATAGATAACGCCACTGTCGTGCCTCTTGTGGCGGGATCCGCGTAATGTTTCAAATGTTCTTTCGAAATAACAACGTGGAATTAAATTATTATAATTACTATTACATATGTACATGTATAGTTAACGTGTAGAGTTAAAGAGAAGGTTATTTACTTAAAAATGTTTTTGTTGAAAAGTGCAATCTAAATGTACATTGAAAATAGAATTACATTTGATATATCTCCTACTCATTACCATTGATTCAATTTTTGTCCGCAAATTACAATCTTCAAGGAATAACGAACACAAACTTTGAATCGAAGTTTTATTTTAATAATGATACAAATGCATATACTTGGCAATTTACAAACAATTTTCCTCTTACCACTGTAAGGTACAAAAAAGTATGATTTCTTTCGAACTATTCGCTTATGATTGCTAGCAATTAAGTAATAAATAGGTATGAATACATACAAAAGTTAGATCACGACGAAGCAAATTCATTTTAATCCTTCGTAGACCTTAATACAAAATTATAAATTAATGGTCACTATTACGTTTTGTTAATTCAAAGCAAATGTCTTATCGAGAGATTCGACTATTCCGTGAAGTCAAACGTTTCGCATGTGTTCCTTATGTTATTAACAAAATATTCCGTGTGTTCAATTGATTATTAGTATCTTCAACTATTTATTTTCCAACCTTTCCCAGCTTGGTATCCGTTTTCGGATCAGCAGTGACGTTTTGTACACGAACGATTACTTCATTGATCTTGGTTTGAAGATTTCTGATGTCCTGAATGTAGAGAAGAGCCAAGATTTTGGCTGCATTCTCGACAGCGGGTTTATTCAGGTTGAAACCAGGAGCAATATCCATCACAGGGAACGGTTTTCCCTTCAGGATTTTAGAATCTGGATTTTGCAGGCATTCAGGATTTAATCTCCTTTGAACCAACTTGCTGCAGGCTTTCAGTGTGATTAAATGATTCGGGTGTTCCGGAATCCGGAGGATCTTTGCTAGAGAATATACTCCTTGCTTGAACTCAATGCTTTCAACTAGAAATCACAAAAATTACAGATCAGTCTGTGAAATAATATCACATTGTCAATATACTATTATAGTGCATATATGTATACTCACAGTCTAAATTGTCGAGTGGATTTTTGGACTTAAATTTAGGCACCAGTGCTTCTTTCTTCATTTTCATTTTCATCTCTTTCACATTTTCTGAATACGCCTCGCCTAAGTTATACAATTTTTAAAATTCATTTCCATATTCCATATGAGAGCATGATAAATGTGTTTCATCTTTCTAGTTAGATTCTTACTATTGTTTTCCATTTCCAACCAAATCGCATGTCCGATCAGCCACTCGAGTTGGTCCATGGCGGTGCCTGTAATTGGACATTTAACATCTTCGCAGTACTTTACAAAAACCTTTGGCCACGTTTCGTTTTTCAAGTCTCGCAACTGTTTACGATCTTGTATATCGTAGTGACGTATCTTCTGGTCCTCCAGCCAGACGATTACTTTGCGAAAGTGTTGTTCATCTGTAAAATATTAAATATATATAATCTTTATTTTCAAGAACAGCAATTCTTGAATATTATTTTATAGTGTATAAAATGCACAGTGATAATATTCTGTTCAAACCCACCGTTCACGTCAACTTTGTCCCATTCCACGTAACCTAAAGCTTGAAGTCTTTTTTTAAGCATGATCGAGCCTGTGACAGACCAGATGCGATTTAAATGGAAGACAGGATTCGAAATTTGTTAGAATACCATTAAACCGGCAAAATTTGTCAATCAGTTCGATACTATTTAGTTATACGAACATCACGTTTCGTTCAGCTGATAGTCTGCTGATAGTGTTCCGGTTTCGAGAAATTTGATCACACTATACACTATACAGAACACTACGTAGTTACGTATCGTCATGTCCTTACATTTTCAAAACATACACACTGATACAGCATATGAGAGTCCGTGGTGAGTGCTCACGCCCGGGATTTGTCTCCGGTATAGTGCTGCCCCCATACCAACTTTTAGCCTGGATCAGATCCCATATCCACGTTTACCCTAGACACCAACCTAATTAGTTTATTATTAATTCCATCCGAAAAAATATGTGGATCTGCGCAAGAGTTCAAAATAACCATCCACAATTTTAGAAATGTGCCGATCAATCATAGAATATTCCTAAAAAATTAATACATAAAAACCAGACCGAGGCGACGGCAGCGCGAAGGTGGCGAGTTTGTTAACTAATTTGACATATTCTTCCTATGTGTAAGACAAGGAAAGACGCAGTGTCTGACAAGGATAGTACAGGTTTCGTGCCACCTCATTTTCTGCTGCATTTCGAATCCGTTTACCAGGGGAGAATTAGGCGAACATGAGAGCGAGTTGGTATCCGACAAGGACAGACTTATGCAATGTACGGCGAGAGAGAAGGATGGACGGCGACTTCTCACAGTTCTCACTCACAAGGAGACCGCACAACCTGTCCCTCACGGATTTAGTTGAGATTTTACAGAGTTATAGATCTCGTTCCCCTGATTACGAAAATACCCATTATAGGGGCAGACAATCAATAGTTTTCAAGATATTTGCAATTAAAGTTTCATAACCTTAAAATGTCAGTTTAGTTCACTTTTCACCAAAAATTGGTGTTGTGTGGCGTAGCAGCAGCGAGCTGAACTTCTACGCTGCAGGCCCGGTTCGAATCCCTTCGTGGTAATTATTTTTTTATTTTTATTTTTATATGTGAAAATACATTTTCAATGTTAAATAAATTTTAAATGAAATATTTTTATTCGTTTAAGGGCTAATTGAAAATGATAGTTATTATTTTATAGAAGAAACACTAGATCTATTACTACATACACAAAATATAATTATTGTATTCAAGGAAACATTTGTTAATAGCTCTTTACATGTAAAAATACATTTTCAATGTTAAATAAGTTTAAAATAAAATATTTTTATTCGCTAAAGGGATAATTGAAAATGATACTTGTTATTTTATAGAAGAAACACTAGATCTATTACTACATACACAAAAGATAATTATTGTATTCAAGGAAACATTTGTTAATAACTCTTTACATGTAAAAATACATTTTCAATGTTAAAAAAGTTTAAAATAAAATATTTTTATTCGCTAAAGGGCTAATTGAAAATGATACTTGTTATTTTATAGAAGAAACACTAGATCTATTACTACATACACAGAAGATAATTATTCTATTCAAGGAAAAATTTGCTAACAATTCGCTTATTAATAATGATTCAGGGATATTTGAAATCAGGAAATATAGAGTGAACCATCAGCAACTTTCACGAATAGTTTTCAGTTGAATTAATTGTCAGCATTAATAGTTATGAACAATTATTCCGATCCTAGTTCGTGAATAACCTCGAATAGTTTGACAAGTAACATTTTCATAATTAATTTACTAACTTCAGAGACTTCATTGGTGTACTTTTAAGATTGAAGAATATAAAATGAATCCTTGGCTACATTCCCATTTCAATTTTGTGCAGGTTTGATGCTTACATAATTAGTTATTAACAAATTTCGGAAGAGTGTTATGTTTTGTACTCTATCGATTTATGGTATAAAAAATAGGATATTCCATTTAAAAAAAGAAAGTTGACCTTCACCCCCCCTTGGAGTATCCATCGGGAAAAATAAAAGTCCCACCACATGATGTCCCCCTCGGAATTGAACAACTTTCATCTGCAACATTTTTGCGTATTATCAATACTTTTGGAGATATTCGTTTGTAACGCTTTATAATGTTCACCTTGTATACATACATATAAGCAAAGATAATATTGCAAATCTCATCTGATATAGTACATATAGTACTTACATATTTCTAACTTATATGTCCTCCTTACAAGAGTATGAAGTTCCGACAAACATTAATTAATAAAGGATTATTTATACACAGCTGGAAGGTAGATGCAAAGATAATTTTGAAATGAAAAACATGCTTCTCAAATGGTTTCTTATTATATTTATTGAATCCACACAATTCGCTATGTACAAATTTCTGATCACGTTTAATGCGCTACTCACGTTAAAGAATCAATTCAATGGATTAAAAGTTAATGGATTTTTAAAGAATGCTTCGAATTCGACACCGTTCAATTTGTCCCAGTAAGATAATCAATACAAGAAGAAAGTGTTTCCGCGGATTATTCAGATATCCGTTCGTCTCTAAAAACAATCAATTACGACCGCGTAACAATGAAATATAATGCATACCCGAGCGCACTTTAGAAAGTCGAGCCAAGTGCGGTGGGCACGCCAGACAAAAAAAATCCCGTTGACCGCGTTTCGTTTGCAAAAGTGTACACTTTTGATCTTGTTTCTTGACAAACGAACCGTTGCACCCGATGTAGCGATTAATAAATATATTGGCTAGAGATAACGTAAAGAGTTCAGAACTCTGAGGTTGACAACACATCTTAGAGATCCGAGTTCAAATCTTGTAACCCACTTTAACATTTATCATGAAATTCAAAATTCATATATTAAAGTATATGTATTGTTTATAACAATTTATATAGGCTGCGGATTTTTATGCATTTACGAAGAAATTGGCTGGGTGAATACGTAAAACAGTGAAAGATTAGAAAAATCTAAGGATATTCTTATGACGTTTTCAATGTTAAAAATCTATTAAAGAATGAAGCGAATTTTTATTTAACTCCTGCTGACCACAATCGTTGGAAAATAGTTTTATATTGCATAAAGATCCGGAGTGTAATTATAAAATATAGAATACGTTACACAACTACAACAATTTATTCTTTATGCATTCACGAAGAAATTGGCTGGGTGAATACGTAAAACAGTGAAAGATTAGAAAAATCTAAGGATATCCTTATGATGTTTTCAATGTTAAAAATCTATTAAAGGATGAAGCGAATTTTTATTTAACTCCTGCTGCCCACAATCGTTGGAAAATATTTTTATATTGCATAAAGATCCGCAGTATAATTATAAAATATAGAATACGTTACACAACTACAACAATTTATTCGTCTAAACGTTATTACAAAAGAAAAGTGAAACACATGTAATCACGTAAAAATGATGTATAAACATATAGAGAAGAGAGAGTGTAGGCTATAATGTAAAAATGTATAAATATAGTAATGCAAACAAGTGGTAATGATACGTATTGAATAACACGTACGCGGATTCTACTCGCACAGAGAGATTCTCCGTGCAAAACAGTATTTATAAATCTTAATTAACGTTTAAGTACATGAATTATAGATAGCAGAGAAAATGAAATGAATTACAGATTGTTTAGTCATCCATATGCGCATGCGATCAGTGCGTGTTGTTACAATTATACGAGGAAATTTATAACTGTTAATTGCGTAACAGTAGAAGAGAAAAATATTTCGATTTGGTAATACGGTGTTTGCATTCTTCTATACACCGGTTGATTTTCAGATCTGGTTCTGATAAGACCATAGTCTCGCTATAAACATCTTCCCAATGAACAAGATTGAAGCTTAACAAAGTCTATGTCTTCCACATGAAGAAAATTGTGGCTTAGAGAAGCTTAGAATTTTCTCCATTGAAGATCGAGGTGTAACAAAGCCTAGAACTTTTATACGAGGAGACCAATGAACAAGAGTGAAGCTTAACAAAGTCTATGTCTTCCACATGAAGAAGATTGCGTCTTAGAGAAGTTTAGAAATTTTTCCATTGAAGATCGAGGTGTAGCAAAGCCTAGAACTTTTATACGAGGAGAAGTTGTAACTGTTAATTGCGTAACAATAGAAGAGGAGGATATTTCGATTTAGTAATACGGTGTTTGTATTCTTCTATACGCCGGTTGATTTTCAGATCTGGTTCTGATAAGGCCATAGTTTCGCGAATGAAAATCTCCTGCTGAGACGACACGTTTCTTGCAGCATGGTGTTCGTAAGCAAGTAAAAGTGTTCCACGAAAACGCGTTTCATTGAACATCGCAACCGCGCAGTCCGGTGCAATTCGTGTTCACCGGTCAGGGAAGAAAAAGGACACGCAGGAGATTGCGATGCGAAGCAGTGAAAGGCAGATGAAAGTAAGGAGTGTAACGCCGAATGGCCTGGGCGGGACTATTTATTGACTATTCGACTATAAACCGAGCGAAGCGACGCACGTCGTCCGAGAAAATTGCATTCACCTGCATCGCCGTATGCCAGGTGCAGCCATAGTTGGGCAAAAATTTTGTTCAAATAAAAATTTCGGATAACGAATGAAAGATAAAACATTTTAATTCGTTATTCGAAGGTTGGAATAAAAAAGTATCTTTTATTCGACTCGTTATTTAAATAATTTTATTCGTCGAGGATTTATTCGACGAACAATAGATAACTTTTTTATTCGAAGCGGATTTGTTCGAATAACTTTCGAATAACAGACAAAAGTTCCACAAATATAAATTACAACAAAGTTTGTGAGCTATATGCAATATAATTAGTGAACAAAATTGTTTAAAATAAGTAGCAGTCAAGGAACTGTTCTTTGACGTAAATTTCAAATA
>CM052204.1:7008705-7131146 GCA_028455805.1 Lasioglossum figueresi
AATCTATACATTCTGGTTGACTTCGTATGGGTTAAAGTCGTAAATCTGATTTTCTCGTGAACGGGATGGGAAATGTTATTTCCCAGAAAATAGACGTAGGATAAGAATCAAAATTCGTTAAGATAGAATGAGAGACAGTTCTGTGTATCATCTAGGTCAGCCAGACAACGACGGAATGTCAGAGAAGCGAAGAAATGGCGTAAGTTGATCTTTTAACCGCTCGAAAGGATCTAAGAGGCTTGGGGAAGGGGTGTTCGCCGTTAGAAGCAGATCACGGGGCTCGGTTCCGAGCCAATGGGACTCTCTGGACCCGGTCCCGAACGGTTTGCTTTTATCGCGACTTTGAACTCGCGCGCACGACTCTCACTGGTTTTTCTTTTGCGCGCGTGGCTGCAAGAATGCGGCGCGCATCTTTTCCCGTTTCTCCTTTCTTCTCGCTCGAACGCCATAGGAGAAAGGGAGACCGCCGGTGGTACCGTAAAGTCCACCTTTCTCTCATCTCGGCTCACCGGTTATTTTCAGCCTCCTGCCAGCTACTCCACTTTAGCAAAATTCGCCGGACGGCCAGGATAGGACGCGACTTTTCTCTTCGCACCGCGGACGACCGGTTGCCAGCACCGCAGGCGCCATTTCTGGGCCATAGATTCTGGTTTCCGATCATTTCATATATCATCCCCGTCCGTTTTCCTTTATCCTCCGAACAAACTCCACACGAAAACGCGAGACAACAAGCGAACAAAAGAAAATCATTATACCATCATTATACAATAATACCATAACTTAAGAATGACAAGTCTCCACGAAATGAACCATATGTCAATCGAAATGGCACAGAATATACTACTAACGTTAAACTAGTTTTTCGTTAAAATCAAACGATCTTTTCATGGGGAAATAGCAATTTTTCAAAACTCAAATGCACACGAGGCAACGTAAAACGCGAGAAAAGTAACTTAAAAATTAAACGAAGTGTGTACAATTGTATATCGTTGGAAAGCTTGATTTTTTTGTGATTTTCTGGTGCAAGTAGCTAGTCGACACCTGTTCTTTTTCGATGGTTACAGCCATTTATCGATTTCCCAAAATACACACTTTGATCCCTCCCCACTCTTGACCCGGGGGATCAATTGAAATTTCTTTATGTACAATCAATGCAACACTCGCGGGGCTGTTAATGTTCAACGTTTAAAGAGATTCGGAGGTGGTTCGATTTTTCTGCAACGCGTTTTCACTGTTCACCGAAAAATCTCTTCTGTTGCAGACAGTTTCAGAGCACAGATTTGAGAAAACTGCAGGCGATCAAGCAACGGAGGAGACAAAGAAAATCATCGGAGGTCATTATGTACTCGATGGGTATCGGAACGAGGGAAACCAGAACTCTTCTCAGCAGAGCAACCCTGAAGAAGCGACAATAGCGAGTGTGAAGTTCATTCCAGCGACTGACAACAATTATGGGAAGGTTGGTGTGGAAGATGGAGAGTGAAATTTCAATAATGCAACTGATCGATCACTTTTCAAACTGAGCAACTGCGATTTCCGTGCTTTCCCTTCCTGATTGCTGGAAAGCAACTCGCTTTCGACGCAACGAACGCTGAATAATCATATCTGCCCAGCCACGAGGGCACTTAGGGTACCAGGAAGCTCGGAAAATTATGAAACCTTGTGGGAAATTAGAGCAATTCATATGTAACGCATACCGATTTTCCTCATTGCGACATAGTATAATCTTGGGGGGATGAAGTCACACCCGGAAGAGGTTGACAATTTTTTAAATATTCTTCCAAAACTCGATCTTCGAAAGGTACTTTACGAAATCGTGTAAAAATATTCATCGCGGTATCTTTTTATGATTCCTATACAGGGTAATTCTAGGAACTGGGACAAGTTACTGCTCTTTTTTAACCTCTTAACTGCGGAATTTAGTTTTAATAATCCTCCACAGAGTGTGGAATTAAAATCAAGCAATGTCAAGTGTACACGTCGAACGCAGGGCAAATGGTCCTATTATAAATTTTACGAAAATACGAGGAAGGATTACATTTATATTTGATAAAAAATTAACAATTCATTCTTGAAAAGGTTATTGTTATTGCACCGCGATAGAGATTTGGATTGACGTGTATACACGTCGAACGCAGTTAACTGGTTAAGTAAAAATAGAACAAATAATACAGGAAGAAATCATATGTCGTAATTAGACTGCGGATCTATAGGCAAAATAAAAGTATTCTGCATTGATTGTGCGAAGCAGGAAGAAAATAAAAATTGATTTCATCCCTTGACGACTTTGTTACATAAAAACCAACGTTACAATGTTCTTAAATTTTTCTAATCTATTACTGTTTCATATTTCACCAAATCAATTTCTTCATGAACACATAAAGATCCGCAGTCTAAGTCGAAATTGTTTCATAATTTTCGGAATTTCCTGGATCGTTAACTTACCCTGTCAGTCGGCAGTCAGTTTTTTCTAGAAATGTGCGATTCGTTACGTCAGAATCCGATATAACACGAATTCCATATATTCTCCATCGACGATGACCCTTCGAGCACGCTTTCACTCGATCTTCACGTAAAAGGATACACCTCCTCGTCTTTGGAACGGATTATTAGACTGACCGAATGAGCAGACATTCACGTTTGCGCAAACCATTTCGCAGATGGTGTTCCTCGAATAGGCGATACCCTAATTGATACCAAGTCCCGCTTGTCTCTTCCGAGGAAATCTCTTTCGAGGCTTCTGCTGATGTTCTAGCAAGATTAGAACGTTCGGAATAACAGTTTCCGTGTAATTATGTCTTGATTAGAAATTCGATTATGCAAATGCTTCTTGATTGCTATTCCTCGGGATTAAAAATTCCACCGTGGCAGAAGAAGTGTAATATTAGTAGCGTAATTGGCACATCAATGAAACCGTCCGATTGACTAGAAACTACACTGCTGAAGTAAATGGATTCCTAACTTCTCGGTTTCATTTCAGAATGAAACCCAGGGCGACAGTCAACAGCGACACTCTAAGCAACTGGTCCAGCCATACCTCCTACCTGTAGAAGAAAAGCGACCAGAAGAAACCAGTCCGAACGAGTCAGAGACTGCTGCAAGACCGGCGAGAACTAGTCAGAATGTTCCGAACGAGACAGTCATAGTAGAATATTTTCCATCGCAGGAAATTATACTCCAAGAGTCTACGACAACGAAACTCCCCAGTACCAACGAGAACAGCTTCAACGACTTAGGCTACTCCATTGCCGAGGAGCAAATCGATTTCGAATCGGTTGGAGACTTTGGTCAAAGAGTTCGTGCGCCGACATTGAGACAGAGGAGCAACAGCTACGGTCGTCTGAAGTCTAGACAGCCTGTTACCAACGCGTCCTCGCCCGAGGAGCACAGAAAGCACAGCAGAAAGTACCCTAGACCGTTCCTGTCCAAAAAGCTGAACATTTCAGAGAACACTCTTAGCGCGTACCCGGAAGATCCGGCACTATTCTCGTCGGCCATAGAGCCGCAGAAAGCTCTGAAACAAAAGGATATCGAGGAAGATCATTTGAAAAGTGACTTCCACAAAAGCAATCAAATTCTAAGCCTGCCTTGGACGAGCGACGAGGCGTCCCAGTCGAGCAACAGGGAGCAGAAATTGAGAAAGCATAATGTAGAGGTGTACAACAGTGCTTCGAACAAGGACAGTTCCTCTTCGGTTGGGACGGTGTCCCTAGGGAAATTTTCTGGGCCCATTGTGGTGCCGGATTTACCTCGTCAGAAGAAATACTCGTCCAGCACGATCGATTACCTGGGAAACAACGAGGCGCCGAAATCAACTCCGTCGCCGGAGCCGGCGAAAGCGAAAGGGCCAGATGCAGGATACCTGGCAGCGTCTTCAGTCATTCTGAATCCTCTCCAGGTAGGCGTAGCCCTGATGAACGCTGGACAAGACCTGCACTCGCTCAACGACGACAAAGAGTTTCAGCGCGAGGTTCAGCCCTCGCAACTTGCCACTCCTAATTCAGACGTTGTTATCCAAAACGAGTCTACGGACGGCAATATTCATGCCCAAGATCAGTTGTCCCAACAGGAACAGATCTCCGAAGTGTCGAATGCTCCCACGCACTCGGTGGAGATTCAGAAGTCTGTGGAGATCTACCATACAGCGCCGGTGCACGAGATACATTATCCAATGGAGTATGTTCCGAATAATGAACAGCCTCTGTTGAAACAGGACTACAGAAAGTTGCCGAAAGGTAGGAGACCTGGCCAGGTGAGTATCTACAAGAGCAACGAGATCACCGACGAGATAGTCCCCTCCAGCAACCTCGACCGAGGTCGTCACGACTACAATGAAAACGACGTTGTGTACTCTGCCAGCATTGGCCAGCTGGATCAAGCGGTTCGGCCTGAGAAGCCTAATTTCGGTGCGAGGGATCAGTTGGACAGTAAGTTATTGGTCGCGCAGCAGCCTTCGAGGTTGGCGGAAGTGTTACCGAACTTGGTGAACCTAGAAAGCGCTCAGGGGACTCAGGAGGTGCCTCAAATCCTGGTGAACAAGCCAGCCAGCGATCCGCAAACGGATCAGCAGCTGAGGCTGTTGATGACGGCGCCCCAGCCGTACCAAGTGGAGAAAATGATCGAGAAGCAAATAACGATCGCGCAACCTTTTCCCGTGCACGTGCCGGTAGATCGAATAGTGGAGAAGCAGATTCGCATTCCTTACCCGGTGCACGTGGAGAAAGTGATCGAGAAGAAGGTGCCGATCGCGATCCAGAGGGTGCTCATTCCGTTCCCGATCCACTTCAGGGTGCCGCAACCGGTGGAGATTGTGGAGAAGCCTATACCCGTGCCGGTTCCAGTGGAAAAGGTCGTAGAGAAGCCAGTGGTGCACGTCGCAAGGCCATACCCTGTAGAAGCAGCAAAGTTCGTTAAATCAGTGGCGATCCCGATCTACAACGTTCAGAACGACGGGAACTACCAGCAAGTGATCAGACAGCAGACCTTCCAAACGCTACCGTCGTACGGGTCCGAGGATCAAGGTTATTATAATAATTCTACGCAACTCTACGGTCTTGGCTACGCTCTGAACCGGCCTCTGGCCAGGCAACCCGTTCACACGCTACCAAAGAAGTTTGGATCGTATGGATCGCAACAGTACTCGCATTCGTACTCGGTTGGAGGCAATGGTGGTAACACCGTGTCTTATGGGAGGGTCGAAAAGGATAAGATCCTTGACGGATACGTGGGACCTGTACCGAGGAAAGTACCCATTGGTATCCAATCCAAATCCATACAGTACACTTCGGATATTCAAGCAACCTTGAGGAGAACCAGGCAGGATGGAGTGATTGGGAATATCGGTAGCTTTAGGCAGTCCAAGATGGAGTACGGTTTCAAGCCGCCTATGGTACCGTCTGTCCAATACGACGAGCAGACTGCCACCAAAGTGGAGTGAGCTTGTAGAAGAAGCTTTGAGAAGAAATTATTTATTGCGATATGATTGAAACATTTGGATACTTCTGGACAGGGGGGTTTTTTCTAACGCCCTGTAACCTCCCCTTTTAGTCGCCTCTTACGACAAAGCAAGGGTTAAACACTGTTGGTGAATTCTGTCCCCCGCCAACTAGGGGGTGGGGTTTTTTTGTGTTCATTTTCTATTTTTCCTCCGACGGTCACCCATCTTTCCCGCGGTACGCGAGCGATCGTTGTTTGACTTGCATATGCGCAACGCGTTTAACCTTACTTTCCACGCAATAAGCCCAACCTGCTTGAAATTGTTAAATTCTATGTTCTTACCGTAAGGATATACAAACAAATGAAAGTATTATTTATTATGTACCGAAGAAATTAATATTCATTGTATAAGCTCTTACTCGCGGTTGTGCTGAATTTATTGTACGGTTTAGGCGTTGAAGACTGATAGGCATAATAATATAAAAAAACGAAGAAAAAAAGATATCGAATTTTATGCTAGTGCTGTACATTGGAATTGAAACTATTTTTGCAATTCTATACGTAGCGTAACTCGAAAGCTTTTTTGATGCCATCGCATTGAATGTAAATTAAGTTTGTAAAGAATATATATGTAAAAATATATTGTTAAAGGTCCCGTGAAATTGACATATTTGATATTATATGAAAGATAATTGTTTTCCTATTGTTTTTCTTTCTCGAATGTATCGACATATGAACGAACGTATGTATATTGTAAGTTTTGTACTTTAATCTTTGATAGATTAAGATCCAGTTTTTGTAAATTACATCGATCGTTGATTAAAGTCTTTGTATACTGTATAAAATGGTGGTCGAACTTACTGTTGTCCTCTTTCTCCTGCAAATGAAAGGAAAGTGCGTGGTTAAACTTCATGGTTTATTCTTGGACGGTACCTGTTTAATAGTCGAACAATATATTAACAATCATCATCATCTCGCCGGCTCGATAAAAAAATACAGAAAATACTGATACAATTAAAAAATAAAATTAGGATACTCCGGAGCCCCGCCCAGGATAAAATCATTACCGAGGATGCTGAGGCGCAATAATTTACCCATACGCTCGTACATACATATACAATATACATACGTGTATGTATATACACACATATATATATATTTTTAAAATTTATATATATATATTTATATTTTTTTATTTATATATATAACTTTATGTATAATCTGTAAAGGTGAGTCAGTGCCGCTCGTTCTCTTGGAAAGATCTATGTACAACGCTCATGTTACATTATTATAGTTAAAAAGAAAAAACGATTGTACAGTAGAAACTTGATTACCGAATAAATCACTGCTCACTTTAGTTGACACTGTCGGGCATTCAGAACACCGATACACTATAGTGAAAATTGATGGATGCTGGTAGAGAAAAAAAAATGGCCGATCAAGAGTATGTTAACAATCTGTATAATTTTATGGAATGTACAACAACAAACTCCAGATATTCCAAAGCTTATAATTACGTTTTCCCTAGAAAATACTTCTCTTACTAACCATAATCGAGATTCTACTGTACCGGCGTGAATGAAAAAAACGCTATTCTGGGTTTTTTCTTTCTTATTTTTTCCCTCTTTTAAAATCCCCCCCTCCTCACTCCGTCTGAGGCATACACGCTTTTGTTCGTTCGATAATTAAAAAAAAAACAAGATCGCTTCGCATACTTGGGTACTCAATTTGTAATTTTACGGATCACAGCTGCTACGGAAGAAAAACTGTACACCGACGATGTTCTCCGCGCATAATCTAGACGAAAAAAAAAAATAATAAAATGTACAACATAACAACGTTCACGCGGCCGAGCAAACATCGAGAGAAGAAACGGTGGTGAGAAACACAGAGAATTGTCTTTTTCTTTTTGTTCGTTTCCGGAGTAGTTTCTTCTTTTTTTTTGCGCGCACGATAGAGATTCGTCCCTCGCTCGAAAAGAAAAATGGAAAACTCTCGTCTCTGGTGAGGTGACTCGATGAGGCCCTGTCCCTTAAATTAACAACCGCTTTTCCTATGCTTTGTTTCGACAACCTTACTGCCCGTTCGTGCCTCGAGCTGCCTCCGAAAAAAAATAGTATGGAATGTTTTGTTTCTTTATGGTACATGGACAACGTGAAAATAATATTCTGCGATAATCGTATTTACAAGACTTACAAATCGCACCTAAGATGACGTCGACTCGCTATTCGCTGCGCTTTAATCTCAAACTGGTTCCAACATATTTCGGACATTCGTTGGAACGTCTGAATTTGTTCAGAGAATTTGTTCGTACCGGAACTAACATGAGAAAGAAGTGCAACGGGTGCGAGAGCATCCCTATGTAGAAGCAGTGGCGCAGTCAGACGAACTTTCCGAGCTCTTCTCTTCAACAACGCGCAGGAAACTCGCAACTAAACACCGTTAAAAACGCGCCGCAATTTCATCGCATGATTTTCATACCGATCCTTTGTTCGCGGCTCATTCGTTATTCGATTACAACCGATAAAACACATTCAGTCTTATGCTTAATAGAAATCCTGTCCCGTTAAGCTGGTAAAATCTATATAAAAGCACGATTAAAATAAAAATTTGCTCTGCTGCCACCCCCGGAATCGGATTACATGCTTACCATTAGCTTTGAGTCTTGATTGGTGTGTATAATGATCGATAACAATAGAAACAGAATAAGGAATATAATATTAAAGTCAATAGTGTAAAATGTTTCGCATAGAAATTCGTTCGAAGAGTAAAAAATCGAGTGTCAGTCAAGACTCAATCTAATCGCTACAACGTAATAATAACAATTTTTCAATCGTGGTTTCCCCGCTGTTGCGTTCTGCCTCGTCACCCTCCTTTCTAACTACGTCACTGCGCGAAAGAGTTTAAACTATCTAACATTCGGACTTGTCTTCCTCGACCAACTGCTGCGTGTCCTTCCCCGAGTCGATGGGCGTCGGGTCGAGTTCTCTTCTCTTTAGGTGTAGCTGCGGTGGTTCTTTGTGCTGGATGCTGGACGGTTTCATCTCAGCCGGTAGCTCGTACATGCTGCTGGCACCGGTGCCGTTAGTACCGCCCGTTTCGGTATTCACCGCGTCGTACATGGGGTTGCTGAAGTCCCTGTTCTTGTTGCTCACATCGCCAAGGTTGTACTCTACATCCAGAGGTTCCTGTTTCGGACACACACAACTAGCGTTAGGACTTACACAATAAAACCTCTTTTACTGCTAACGTTAAACAACCGTGACATTTCTCTAACTAAACTTATTGATCAAAGTGAGCGCCATCGTAATCTACACCGGGCTGGTTAAGGGAGTAGCGCCTTCTCATTTCTCGATAATGCAAAGATGGGGTTTTTCAGTAGTCAAAAGCGCTAGATAAAAGATCAATCTAGACCGCAGTCGTCCCCAAATGTCCTATTTTTACGTTTACGAGGCGTATGTAGCTATTTTCATAAAACTGCGACAGCTACATGCTGCCTAGTAATGCAAATTACGCCTCGTAAACGTAAAAATAGGACTTTTGAGGGCGATCGCGGTCTAGATTGATCTTTTATCTATCGCTTTTGACTACTGAATAACCCCAACTTTGAATTATCGAGAAATGAGAAGACGCATCCCGCACTCTTGCAATCCTGGAAACGAGTCTAGCTCCTTAAGAGTGAGTCTACTGTACATATTTTACATACCATTCTTTCGTGGGCAGGCACGCCAAACTCAACGTTACTGCCCTGTCTGAAGGACACACTCTGGGCACCGGTTAGACTGCCCAGACCGCCAGGTTTGCCACTGAAAATGAAGTGAATATGAGTTGGAATATATGTTTGTTAAGGAAGCACTTTTGTGATTTTGCAGAAGCACTTACAACGGCCGTTTCTTGAGCACCATAATGACAGCGGCGGCTCCCAGAAGGACCAGCACGGAGATGACGATGGGAATGACGATGGCAGCGGTGGCGTTGCCTGATCTGGCAGCGACCAGACCTACTTCGCAGAATTCTCCGTGGAAGAAGGCCGGACAGGAGCATTGTAGCTTATTGTCCTCTCCCTCTTGACACAGACCACCGTTTCTGCAAGGGCAGATTCTCGGTGCAGGCAACGGCCTCTCGTTCGTTGCGTCGCAATGCCGTTCGTTTCGCGGGAAAGTGCCTGACTGAGGGAATGGACCGATGCTGTCCGAGCAAAGACACCGGGTTCCGCCAGGTATAGGTACGCAAAGGTGCGTGCATCGATCGTCATGACAAAGATTCATCACGGAGGAGTTGTATCTCAGTGGATGGTACACTCTGATTCCTCCGGGTCCAGCTATGTCGGTGACGATAACTTGCTGTACACCCCTGCCAAACTTGTCTTGCCTGACCAGCTCGCCGGTCCAGGTTGTCCAGTACAGACTGCTCTCGAAAACGTCCAAGGACATTGGATGCTGCAGAGTGTCACCCTTCAAGATTACCTTTCTGTTCGAACCATCCTGCAAGGAAACCGCTCGTTTAGAGAAAAGGATTTTAAGCAGCGATTGAAAACAGTTGTAATTAGCGATCTTCGGTTCACATGTATCTAAAATACGCGTAGTTGATACATATGAGTTCAGGCTCTGGTTAAAACTAACACAACAATCTCACCTGTTCGATGGACTCGATGGTGTTCAGCTTGCTATCAGCCCAGTAAAGAACGTGGCCCATGGAGTAGTCGATGGCGAGCGCAGTTGGTTGTTCGATTCTATCGTTGACCAGTTGCTTCCTTCTGTCGCCATCCATCCAGGCGATCTCTATCTTCGGTTGGCTACCAGCGTCTGCCCAAATGGCTTTGCCCAATTCTGGGTCCAGGACTATAGAAACTGGAACCTGCAGGTCCACTGTCACCAAGCTTCGACGATACCTACCGTCAGCTTTCGAGACCATTACACGACCGAGCAGCGTTAGATCCATGGTGTCAACCTCGGTCCAGTATAGGTTACCGTTAACCCAGTCCACTGCCAAACTGGTGGGTGTTGATTCGCCTGAAACGAGGACACTCGTCGTATTCAACTTCTATTAAAATGATCAACCCTTTGCACTCGAGAGTAGCCAATCGAGTGCAATGGGTTAAATTAAACCATGAAAATGAAATTACTCTTTATGTTAAGATCCTGCGCGTATCCTATCTTCACTTGGCCGCCCTTCGCGTTCAGCATGTAAGACCTCTTGATGGTATCATCGTGACTATCGATCCAGAACACATACTCTGCTTTCGGATCAAAGTCGATGTCTTTCACTCTCTTCTCGTCAGCGATCACCTCGACCTCGTCTCTCTTATGGAGGTCATAGGCTCGAATTTCCGGTCCATTCGCGAACAGTACCATTCCCTCGGTACCCAAAGCTTTGCAAACTCCACTGCGGTTATCAGAAAGCTCGAAGCCGTGTCTGCACGAACAGGAGTAGGTGCCGTTCAAGTTGGTGCAGATCTGGGAACACTGGTGTTGACCAGTGGTGCACTCGTCGATGTCCTCGCAATGTTTCCTATTGTCCTGCGAGATTATGTAGCCGGGGTAACAACCGCAGATGTAACCACCGCCGGTGATGTTGTGACAGTAATGAGCGCATCCGCCTTTGTTCGCGTCCAAGCACGGTTTATTATGGTCTGCAAAGGTTTTGTTTATTAGTGACAATAATCATCTTGAACCACCCAAGGGAACAAGTTACACAAGTCCATTGTCAGAAATATTCTGAGAGAAAGAGAGAGTTCTCAGAAAAATCTTCAACATTTAAGCTTCTGTAATTTTAATACGTTCCGCTGTCTATAGTTCCTATGTTGATAATGCAAGTATACTTACGGCAACCCAGCTCGTCGGACGAGTCGCCGCAATCATCGGCAAAGTCGCAGAGTTTGGTACGCTCGACGCATTTCTTGTTGGAGCAAGTGTACTCGGTTATGGGATCGCACGAGTTGATCTTGGTCGCGCACATTGTCATGTTGTTCTCGTCGGATCCGTCGCCGCAGTTGTTAAAACCGTCGCATAATTGATACTTGGCGATGCACTTGTGATTTGCACATTGGAACCTCCTCGTTGTGTCGCATTTGAAGTTTGCTGAAGGATACCATCCGGTTAATTACTTTCATGCATTAGTTGCACGATTAATAGACTACATATTTTTACATAATATTGTACATAATATTGTGCATAATGGAGCTGCAGTATTGCGATTAGTAAGAGAGGCGGTCTTACCGCACATATCTGGATTCTCGTCGGACCCGTCGCCACAGTCATCGCTGCCGTCGCATACGTCGGTGAGATAGACGCACACGTTGTTGTCGCATTCGAATCTCGTCTGCGGACAGTACCTTCCACCTGGATACCTTGGAGGACATCCAATCTCATCGCTCATATCCCTGCAGTCCCTTGTTCCATCGCATCGCAGATAGGAAGCTATGCAATGTCCGCTCGCGCATTGGAATAAATAATTCTGTAATAAAAAGGCACAAATGTAAAAAATGAAAATAAATGAAACAAGTAGAAACGGAAGGTACCGTGGTGTACTTTACTACCTTGCACACGAATGTCTGACATCCCTTCTCATCGCTGTTATCGCCGCAATCATCCTCGCTGTCGCACCTCCATCTGGAGGCAATACATTTGCCATTGTCACAGCGGAACTCGGACTCGGAGCACTCCCTATAGCGATCCTTGCACAAGGTCTCTGCCTCGTCGCTGCCATCCCCACAGTCGTCGGCGAAATCGCAGAGCCATTGTTTAGGGACGCATCTGTTATTGGCGCATTTGAAGTCCATCTTCGGGTCGCACTTGAGACAATTCTCAGGCAACTCGTCGGATCCGTCACGACAGTCGTCTTTACCGTCGCAGAACAACCATTTGGGTATGCAGCGATAGTTAGCATGACCTGGACAACGCTGCCAACCCGTGGTGCAGTTTCTCTGACGACACATGTAGGCGGGCTCGTCGCTGTCGTCACCGCAGTCGTTGTCCGAGTCACACATCCAGACTTTCTGGATACATCTACCGTTCTTGCAAGTGAACTCCGTGCTTGGATCGCATGGTCGATTGTCTGCGTTTCAAGATCAACGATTAATTAACGAAATTAATGTACAAGATTTTTAAGCTCCTGGACAAATAGGCGAGTGTCAATGCTTACGGCAAATAGCTGGGTCCTCGTCGCTACCATCCTTGCAATCAACGTCCCCGTCGCATTTCCACGACTCGTGGATGCAACGACCATTGGATTTGCATTTGAACTCTAGTTCACCGCATTCCAATGAACAAACTGCCTCGTCGCTCTTGTCGCCGCAATCATCAACGCCGTCGCACACTGCCACGCTAGGTCTACAATTGCCATTCGCACACTGGAACACGCTGGGACGACACACTCGTGCTGGACAACTCGTTGGCTCATCGGAGCCGTCTTTGCAGTCCTTTTCGCCGTCGCACCTGTAATTAAACATTTTATTTATACCTATCTTTTATTTTTAAGAGATTGCAAAGGAACCGGTAAAGATACTAGTTAGTATAGAAGAGGTGGAAAAAGATGATGAATTAGTAATTAGTAGACAGCGGATTTTATGCATTTATAACAAAAATTTAAAAATACTGTCATATTAATTTCAACCCATTGAACATATTAAGACAGAAAATAAATTTCTATGTCACTGCAGGTGGTTGCAAATCGGGTAGAAAATTTGTATTTTTTCTGAATAAATATACAGATTATTACTTACTTCCAATACCATGGTATGCATTTCTCATCGTACGATCCACAACGATGCTGGCCAGCGGTGCAGTTGGCCTTGCAGGTCTTGCCATCGCTCTCCAATGTGAACTGGTTCGGACACGCACATTTGTACGAGGTGACACCAGGTTGACCGTAGCCCTCCAGCAAGTACGAGCTCGCAGGTGGTGAGATCAAGCAGAGATGAGAGCAGCCACCATTATCCAGCGCACAAGGATTCTTATAAGCCAGTTGTCGCAGAGGATGATAGGCATGAATGTCGTAAGGTCTGTGAGTGGTGTTGCGCAACAGTCGAATGTTCTGTCCTGAGAATTTGTCGGCTCGTTGGATAGCCTTTAAGTTCCAATCTGTCCAGAAGATGAAGTCGTCGAAGACGGTGATGGCGAAGACGTGTGGAACAGCGTTTCCTGTGAGGACCTTCCTCCTGTTATGACCTTCCAAATCAGCGAACGCTATGTAGTCCAAGTGAGCATCTGCCCAGAAGATCTTGTCGGTGAAATAGTCGATGGTTAGGGCATTTGGCCAGGCGATGTCATCCTCCCAGGTGAGGATCCTCGTGAAGTTGCTGCCGTCCATTCCCACTTTGCCTATGTATGCCTGCAAGAAACAATTATTAATATCACACAGTAAGGTAAATGTCCTAATTAACGTCAAAGTCAAAACTGCAGTTGTATACATGTATATCGAAACATATAACTAAGTAATTAATAGATGTTTTCACCTGCAGATGCCAGGAAGTGAAGTACAAGTACCCGGTACCAGGATGCACAGCGATAGCTCGCGGGTCTGCTATGCCAGTTAACAAAGTCTTCCTGTTGGTCCCATTCATCTCAGCAACGTCCAGATGCTTAGCGTGTCGATCCAACCAGTACAACTTAGCACCGACCCAATCGACTGCTATGCCTTCTAGTCCAAGACTGTCATGCCTGATAATAGGCTCTCTCTCGCCTCCTTTGATCGGGGCTCTGAAACCGAACGTTTCTGTGAAAGGCAGATTCCACGTGTCAACCAACCGAGGTACATTAACAGAAAGTTACCTGAATATGGTCTTAGCGGTAACGTCACAGAAGTACAACATCTCTGACTTATAATCAGCGTCCAGAGCAACAACATTGATCAGATCCTGATGCATCAGACTGTAATTGGACGCGTCGATGGACATGTTCCTGACGTAATACTTGTTCGTGAAGATGATCCAAGGCTTGATGTTATCCCGCCTCTTGCAGGTGTGCTCGTCAGCAGCACGCTCGTACCAGTACTCGTTGCACTTGCAATAGAAACTGCCGGGTGTGTTCTCGCAATGCTGGCTGCACACGTGTGGCGTCTCCACACATTCGTCTATGTCCTCGCAGGCTTTGCCATCGGCTAACAGTCTGTAACCAGGGTTGCACTCGCAGTAGTAGCTGGTGGGCGTGTCCACGCATTTGTGTCCACACTGATTCATTTCCACTTGGGCGCATTCGTCCACGTTGCAGTGAGCAGGCTCGTCGCTCTCATCCGCACAGTCAGGCTCCTTGTTGCATACCAAACGCTGATCAATGCAGCTGCCACTGGCGCACATGAACTCTCCCGGGTTAGGGCAGGTGGTGTTCTTCACTTTCGGCGCTGTATTAAAACGAACAATATATTACGTACCAAGAATAAAATCGACGCGTAAACATAATGTTAAATGAAGTATACTGAAGAGTGCACTTACGACATCCGTCCTCGTCCGAGTTGTCCCCACAGTCATCCTGACCATCGCAACGGAACTGTTTCCTGATGCACTTGAAGTTATGACAGGCGAACTCTTGGGCGGTGCAAGTCTTGTACTTGGTGCTGCAGAACTTCCCTTCGTCGCTGCCGTCGCCGCAATCATTATCATGGTCGCACAGCCAATTCTTGTTCAAGCAACGACCATTGAGGCAGGTGAACTGATCCTCTCCGCATGGAACCGGTGTAGGACAATGGTGCTGAGTGACATTCTCGTCAGCCCCGTCAACACAATCCGGATCTCCATCGCACAACCACTTCTTAGGGATACACTGAGCCCTGTTCCAAACTTTGTTCGCCGTGCAGGTGAACTCCGTCTCTTCGTCACACTTTCTGTCATTGCACTGGTGTCTCTCATCCTCGTCGGAGTTATCCAAGCAATCGTTGTCCCCGTCGCAAATGTAAATCCTGGGGATACAGTTGCCGTTGTCGCAGGTGAACAGATCACCGAAGCAAGTTCTACCCTCCGACTGACAGTAATCTGGCGGTTCGTCGCTGGCATCCGGACAGTCCTCGTCTCCGTCGCAGTGCCAAGTGGCTGGGATACACCTGTAATTTGGACACCTGAAGCTGTTCTGCGGACAGGCTCTCTGAGCGCAGTGCAGAGGATTCTCGTCGCTATTGTCTCCGCAATCGTTATCACCGTCGCAAAGCCAGTAGGGTTCCACGCAGATGTTGGTCTTGTCGCATTTCAGATGATTGGGGGGACAGGTGGTGTTCATGGGACAGCGTTCGTGGGTCTCGTCCGAGGTGATATTATCCTTGCAGTCGTTGAGACCATTACAGACCAGATACTGCGGGATGCAGCGATAGTTGGCGCAGGTGAACTCACCCTGGGCGCAAGGAGGATAAACGCAGCCTTCCTCGTCGCTGCCGTCGCGACAGTCGTTCTCGTGATCGCATTTCCAGGTCTTGAAGATGCACCTGCCGTTGTTGCATCTGAACTCGTTGGGACTGCACGAGTGGTAGGAGCAGTAATTGGGGTCCTCGTCAGAGCCATCTCCACAGTCGTCATCGCCATCGCAGGCCCACATCCTGGAGGTACAGCGACCATTCCTGCAGGCAAACTTGCTCGAGTCGCAGGTGACGTTCTTGGGCACGCACATTCTGTCTTCGTTCACGAGCCGGCTGTTGTCGTCGCACTTGCACTCGACGGACCCGTTCACGCCAGGATGACAGGACTGATCGCAACCACCGTTGGTGATGGTGCAAGGGTTCACTTTGCACTGTTGCCTGGCCGCAGAGTAAATGTGCAGATCCCGTGGGGAGTCGTCCAGACGTTTCACCAGCTCCACCTTGTTGGCACCGGTGTGCTTCTCAGCGCGATAGACGCCTCTCAGCTGAAGGTCCGTCCAGTAGATATGTTCTCGGAAGACGGTTATGGCGAATGGGTATATGGTCGCACTGACTAGAATTTGACGGTTTCTACCATCCAACTCCGAACGTTCTATCTTCTCGCGAACCGCATCGGTCCAGTACAACATATGTTCCTCGTAATCGATGGCCAAGCCACTCGGCTGAGAGAGATCCTTGTCGATGATCGCTTTCTTCAACGAACCCGCCATGGTGGTCCTGAAGATCTTACCCGAGGTGCCGAATCGGCCCCAATCGGTAAAGTAGAGAGACCCGTTGCAAGGATCGACGACGATCGCTCTGGGCCTGTCAACCCTGGCAATCATCACCAGATTCGAACCGTCGATGTCCATAGCGTAGATGCTGTTGTTTGAGGAATCGGTCCAGTACACTTTCTTCTGCGTCCAATCGTAAGAGATCCCCTCCGGATTGATGCCTTTGCTGATCAGAGTGTGGATGTCTGCTGAAGATGGGTGGTCCGCCTGCATCCAGGCGATCTTGGCCCAGGGTCTGATCTGCGTGAACAGTAACTTCTTGTCCTGATAGTCGAAGTCAACGCCGACCACGTTGGTCAAGTTCCCTACAGGAGGGAAAGGCACGCCTGTGGTTTGAGGATTCAGATCAATGGCCCTGATTTCTGTTCTAGTAGCGAATACCAAATACTCGTCCACGGTTTTACAGCTGGTTGGATACTCCGAACGAGGACTGTACTCCGCCAGTTTGCCAACAGCACAGTCGCACTTGTACTCGAAAGTAGGCATTGTCGTAGACGGCCCGATTTCCTTGGCTATAGCGAAGCAAAGCTGCTCGCAGCCTGCCCTCCCACCTGGAGCGCAAGGATTGGTAGGATCGGATGGTTGACTGTTCTGATCGAACATGACGATGTCCCGTAATTTTTGTAGGTTAGATCTGACCGTAGTAGGTCGAATCATAGAGTTGTTGGCGAGTTTGCTAGCCTTGAACACTGTTGCCAAGTTTCTGTCCACCCAGTATACGTCGTTACCGTAAATAGCAACTCCCATGGGATTCGGCAGATTGGATCTGATGATCTCACGATTGCCTCCAGTGTACGAGACTTTTTGAATAGTGTCTTGCTTGGTGTCCACCCAATAGACGTCGTGAGTAGAAAAATCGATGGTTATATCCCTAGGAGTGCTTATGTCGGAGGTGACAATGGGCACCCAGTTGGTTCCGTCCAAGTATGCCTTTCCCAACTTAGGGTACTGGCCGTAGTCTATCCAGTAGAGGTACCGTTTGATAGGATTCACAGCCAGCTCCCTGGGCGAGTCGGTAGTCTTCTTCACGAGGACTTTCCTGTTGCTGCCGTCGAGTCTGCAGACTTCGACGTAATTATCATGGGGGAAAACGTTAGTGAAGTACAGGTTCCCGGCGATCCAGTCGATAGCCAAGCCTCTGATGCCGTTCGAGCCTATTCCCTGCTTGACCACGTGCTGCAGCTCGGTGCCGTTCGGTCTGACACGGAATATACCGTTCCAGAATCCCCTGTTGAACTCTACCCAGTAGATCCAGTTGCCAGCATAATGCACATCGACGTGGAGGATGTGATGTCCCACCCCAGCAATGGGCACCATGGCTTCCTTGGCGTCTTCCAGACTGTACCCTCTCGCCACGTCCAGCTGTGTGACCACAGCGAAGGTCTTGAACGGTTCGCAGGATGTTTCATTGACCTTGCGGTACTCCATGCCACATGCGCAGACTCTTGTGCCTCCGGAAGCTGGTAAACATATCTGCTCGCAACCGCCATTGTTTCCGAAACAAGGATGATCTCCAGTGACACGTTTCTTGTAGATGGTCAGCGTCTTCAGCTCGGAGTCGTTATCGATTATGGTCGTGGGGTTGCCTCCGTCAGGAAGATCTACTCTTTCAATCTTGTCGTACTTCGGATCAAGAAGAAACAACCTGGACTCGTGAACAGCCAGAGCCTTGGGCAAAGCAATGTTTTCATAGACGATAGTTCGACGAGTCTGACCATCCGTTGAGATGGCCAGAACCATAGCGGGGAACGAGGAGCTGAAGTAAACGGTCTTGCTAGGAATGTCTATCGTTATAGCTTCCGGTCTCGATACGTCATCCACCAGTATAATGGGGTTTGTGCCGTCCATGTTGACTCTGCCGATCTTCATTGGTATTCCAAAGCTACCCTCGTCCACCCAGAATACATGTCCCTCCAATGGATCCACGCACATGGCCTTGGGCTTAGCTACAGAAGTCTTGTTCCCATCATTCGCCAGGATTATGGTTCTGTGCCTGATCTTGCCGTCGACTTTGATTGCCTCGATGTTGGACGCGAACTTGTTTCCGATGAACAGGTTCCTTCCCAGCCAGTCGAAGGCCATGGCAGACGGTGCACCGACTATTCCACTGTCTCCTAACGGATTCGGGAATTCGGTTCTGTTTCCTCCACTGTAGGGAGTCGTGTAGATCGTACCGTTTTCATCGTCGCCGTCTTCAGTCTGCAACCAGTAGATCATTCTCTCTTTTCTATCATAATCGATGATCTTGCCTCCCTCGACTCCCACCACCGGGGTTATGTAGCCGGTCTTGGTACTGCCTGGCACCAAGGATACGTCCACTATTTGCGAACCCCGTAGCACCATAAGGTACGGTGTCTCTTCCTCCTGACACTGTCCGTTGGGAAGCAACCGGAAGCCGATCAGGCACTTGCAGCTGAAACCTTGAGGACTTGTCGGCGATAGAAGACACAAATGAGCACAGGTGGCATTCGAGCAAGGATTAGGCGTGATCGGTTGCAGGACTGGATGGTGCACGTGAATAGACAGCGGCTGCGATATCAGATGAGACACGACCGTTTGGTTAACTCCATAAAATTTGTGAGCAGACAGAACCCGGTTCAGTTGCCTGTCCGTCCAGTACATGGTATCCTCGAACAGAGTCAACGAATGAGGATGCAGCAGGTAATGCGAGCTCGCCAACACTTGGATCCTCTTGGTCCCGTCGTACAGGCAGGTGTCGATGAAGTCCAATTTACTGTCAGCGAAATATATCCTCTTGTTCGCTATGTCCAAGGCGAGACCGTTGGGCCAGTAGATCTTGGTGCTGATGATGGTGGACCTGTTGGTGCCGTCCATACCGATCCTTTCGATTCGAGGGTTCTCGCCCCAGTCTGTCCAGAAGAGCCACCTTGCTCCGGGACTGGGGTCCAGACACATACCTCTGGGCTGAGTGATGTTTTCCTTCACGAGTATCAATCGACTGGCGCCGGTCTCCTTAGATACCTCGATGGTGTTCAATTTCGAGTCCAACCAGTACAAATTCTGACCGATCCAATCATAAGCAAGGCCTTCCACCAAATCCAATCCAGTGGATATAACGTCCTCGGGATCGGTACCCCTGTCCAATCTGGATATCTTCTTCAGCTTCATGTCCGACCAGAAGATCGTACCCGTGTGCATATTGCTGGCAGTCGCCACAACGTTCTCCACGTTGATCGGCACCCTCTCGAGCGCCTGATCTTGAAGATCGGCCACCAGAATCGTGTGTCTATTCGATATGATCAAGAAAGCAGCGCTGTGGTTGAAAGCTTTGCAGGTGTGTTTGTCGTTCACCAGTAGATACCCATCGACACAATTACAGTAATAGCTTCCTTTGATATTCGTGCATACCTGGGAACACCGTCCGGGGGGATCGCATTCGTTCAGATCCTGACAAGTATACCCATCCTTGCTAAGTTCCTCCCCAGCTGGACAGATACACTGTTTGCCCATGGGCGTCTGGATGCATCCATTGCTGCAGTATCCTGCTCTGTGACTGCACTCTTGGAAGTCGCATCCTGGGCCTTCATCAGCTCCGTTCGGACAATCGAACTTCCCGTCGCATACACTGGTTATGTTCACGCACATGTCGGTAACGTTAGGACACTTCCATTGTTGGGAGTCGCACTTGAACTCCGGCGACGTGCAGGCATGCAGTTCTGTATCCTCGTCAGACCCATCACCGCAGTCATCCTTTCCGTCGCAGATGTAGGCCTTGAACAAGCACTTCTCGTTCGCACATTTATAGAAACCAGGCCGACAACCGACATTTCGACAGGGACCCGGTTCGTCGGACTTGTCTGGACAATCGTAGGTCCCGTCACAGTACCAGCTCCTAGGTATGCATATGGCCGAGCTAACACACTGGAACTGTTTGTCAGTGTTGCACTGATCTGGCGCCAACGAGGGACAGCCGACCTCGTCGCTGCCATCGTTGCAATCAGAAATCCCGTCGCATTTATACGAGTCTAGGACGCACATTTTCTGATCAGCGCAGGTGAATTGCGTGCTGAGACAGGTGACTGGAGGACAGTCCATCTCGTCCTGCTGGTCGAAGCAGTCGTTATCACCGTCGCAGACCCAGGACTGCGGTATGCAGTGTCCTGATCTTGGACAGGTGAATTGAAAATACGAGCAGGTCTTTGCTACGCAGAAGTCTCCCTCGTCAGAGCTATCCCCGCAATCATTTTCCGAGTCGCATCTCCAGGTGCTGGGTATACATCTGTTATTATTACAGGCGAACTGATTAGCGCTGCAGGTCACGTTCGGGCAATCTGCTTCGTCGCTGTAATCTCCGCAATCGTTCTCAGAATCGCAGCGGAAGCTTCTAGGCACGCACTTACCGGACCTGCACTGGAACTCATTGGGTCCGCAGGTAGGTTTGGTACAGTTCTGTTCGTCGCTGTTGTCCAGACAGTCGTTCTCGCCGTCGCAGACCCAGGTGTGAGGAACACACCTCTGGTTCGCACATGTAAAGTCCCCGGCGTTCGGACAGGCCTCCAAAGGCGGTTCAGCGTTCGGGTCGGGGAGACAGGCCCTGTCCATCGACAAACTTTCACCGTACGGACAACCGCAGACTTTGGTCAGTCTGGCGGTTCCGTACCTGTTCGTGTTGTTCTGGGGAATGGCGAAGCACAGCTTCTGACACCAACCGTTGTACACGGCGCAGGGATGGACCAATCGAGAGCTCTGTATACTACGGCTGAATACTTTGACCCCGTACAGTCTATTGGTAGCTGGCTCGCGAACCAAAACGGTTTCCTGTTCGCCGGTTCTCTTGTGGAGTCTGATGATCGCGTCCAGACGCCAATCGGTGACGTACATCCACTCTTTGTGAATGGCTATGGAGAAAGGATGTCGGATCAGCTTCGAATTAACCGTACGAACGTCCGTACCGTTCAGATTGGAGTGTTGAACGTGATCCAGTAAAGCGTCGCACCAGTACAATCTATCTTTCTCGAAGTCAATGGCCAAACCGTTCGGCCATCCCAGCGTCAAGTTTTTGAAAACCATCAAATTAGACCCGTCCGTGTAAGCTCTGCTGATGTTTGCTGGCCTGTCCCACTCGGAGAAGAAGATGTAACCTTCGTTGGGATGGATCACGATGGCTCTTGGTCGTTTCAAGTTCTTGAGCAGCGTTCTGCGATAAGTGACGTTCCTGGTGCTGAGGACGTTCAAGGTTCCTTTGCGCGAGTCAATGTAGTAGAGGTTCTTCGCCTCCCAGTCGACCGCCAGACCTTCGACACCCTCGTTCTGGCTGGCTAGTACGATCTCCCGGCCGGTGCCGTTCTGGTGGATTCGGTAGATCACATCCTGCAGTACGTCGCTATAATAAATGTACCGATCGCGAGCATCGTAATCCAGTCCCACGAATCTGGCGCTCCTCGAGACCACAGGCAAAATGGCGTCGCTGAAGCCTTCCATCACCGGGTCTAGTACTCTACCTTTAATGAATCTCTGCTGGGAATACATCAAAAACTCTTGGACCAAGTTGCAGTTCCTTTGATCCCTCGAGAGCCTCCAACCGATATCGCAGGCACACCGATACCCCAGTCTATTTTCCTGATCGCTGGCCGCAGTCACGATACACATGTGCTGACAGCCTCCATTGTTATTGCCACAGGGATTCGAGACCTTCTTCTGGATCAGCGGGTGCAACGCCTTGATGGATCTTGCGTCTCTCATTTTGAACACCGTCTGCAACGACGGGTCCCCCTCGTTCTTGTCCATGCTCAAAATGGCTTGCTTTGTGTTGTCCGTCCAGTAGATCTTGTTCTCGAACATCGTCAGTCTCGTCGGTGAAGGGGTGTGAGATCCTCTGAGCACCATCACTCTGTTTTTCCCAATGTAGTTAGCCGTCTCGATGTAATCCAACTGAGAGTCACACCAGAAGATCCTCTGGGTGATTATGTCAACCGCCACGCCGGACACTTTATAAGCCGCCTCGGAGACCACTGGAAAAGCTGCAGTGCCGTCCATGTTGGCTCTTACAACCTGTTTCCCGTCGGCGACGAACATGTACCCCACAGTGGGGTCCAAGGCGATGTCTGCTGGATTGGTTAGGTTCGAACCCAGCGCTATACCGTGATATCTCCCATCTAACTCGAACACGTCGATCTTTTGCACTGCTGAGTCTACTACGTACAGCTTCTCTCCTATCCAGTCCACGGCGATAGCCACCGGGGCCCACGAGCTTGCTAAGAGGATATCCAGGTTCGAGGCTGTGTCCTTGCCGTTCAACGGCTGACAGTGCACCTTTCTGGTCTTCACGTCGCTCCAGAAGAGCAGGTCACGGGAATACAGGTAGTCCACTCCGCTCGCACCGGTCGTGTTCGCAACGACGGTTCGGTCCTCGCCGGTTGGAGACATCCTCCATATGGCGCGTTCCTGAGCGATCAACAATTCCAAGGATGTGCCAGCCTCCGCTCGACATTTGTGTCGTCCCTCGAGCTCGTATCCCGGGGCGCAGCTGCAAGTGTAGGAACTGTCGGTGTTCTTGCACAGCTGCTCGCAGAAGCCCCATTCCGAGCACTCGTCGCGATCTGCCCATGAGAAGAGACGATTTAAATTATTCTCGTTCGCGAGTTCGATCACCGACAAGGGACATTTGTTCACGTGCGACACACCGATTTGAATAAAATTTTAGTATGAACATTTTAGTATGAACATTTTAGTATAAACCTTTTAGTATGAACGTTTTAGTATTTAGTATATTTCATTCGAATCGGCGTGGTACACTTGGATAGTGTCCCTCGTGAAAGTATCGTCGACCCTCGTACGTCTTCAGCATAAAAATTCGCCTGTTTTCTGTGTCTGGTGAACCGTTTGATCTCTCTGCGTTGCAAATGAAACACAGTCTGTTAATGTAAAGGGTAAGGTCGAGAATAGGTGATGTATTACCGTGGGACCTTCCATGCAACTATCTCTGAGGAGCGTACGAGGTTTAACATTGAACGTAAGCAATGAATTTATAAGGTCAGACAAACGTACCTACACAAGATCTTGAGTCATTAAAAAGAACACTGCCCTCTGGGCAGTAGCAAGCTCCTCCCATGGGAGAGGCCTGACAATTGTACTGACACCTGAGCATCCCACACCTGCCGGTCGCTGTAAAGAGATAAGGAATGGTGAAATTCGTCGAATTTGCACCTCTACTAAATTCAGTCCAATGATGTGCAGAATATGTGAAAGATGGGGATCGACGTACCTGCTCTGTAAGTCCGTTTAAGCGTATTAGTTAAAAGAAAAGTGATTTAGCGTTAGTAATCGTTAATTCCAAGCTACGTAGATTATTTATTTATCGTGAAAAGCATGCAGGTACAACAGCTGTATACCGTTACAACACCGCGTAGAACTTGCTGTTCTGTGACAGCAATTCTTGTTTTGTTTACGTTAGAACAAAGCGGAAGGATGTTCCTTCGGTTTCGAACAGCACCGATCGGTAGGGAATAAATAAAGTGACATTTACAGCATGCTTCATCTTCGTCGGCGCCATCCTCGCAATCAGATTTCCCATCGCACAGCTGTGAACGGTCGATACAAAGTGGTTTGTCGTTGGGAGCACCCTTCGGACACATGAACTTGTTCCTAGGACACTCTGTCATCGTGCAGCCCTTCTCGTCGGAGCCATCCTGACAGTCCTTGAAGCCGTCACAGTGAAACGATTTCGGTATACATAGAGCATTGGCACATCTGAATTGGCTGAGGAGGCACGGTTGAAAGTCTGAAAACGGATTTCAAGGTAGAGTACAGTTTACTCGTCAAGATACTTTCTCGAAAGAAAAGATAACGGAACGTACTGCAGTTCTCCTCGTCGCTGTTGTCCCCGCAATCATCCCTGTAATTACACTGGGCCGACTGTTCGATGCAACGCTGCGTGGTGTTACATCGGAATTGATCTAACCGACAAGCTGGCTTCGTGGTGTCACACTTTTCCTCGTCCCGACCGTTCCGACAGTCTATGTAGCCATCGCACTCTTTCTCCTTTCGGATGCAGAGCTCTGGGGTTGTGCCGCCGCACCGGAAGTCGTCGGGCTGACATTTCCTGTAATCTTTATAATATTTCCATCTTTCAAACTTGACTTTGCTTCTTGCGGAATCGAAGGAAAGAAATTATCCTGTTCGCTATCGAATAGCATGCAAAACAAAAATTCTTCGCGTAAATAGTCTATCTGCGCGAATATTTGTTCGTGCAACTCTTTGTCATTCATTCGTGTCAATCTTTTGTATAACGAGTCATGCTCTAAATATAAATCGGTCGTTACTCACTACAGCCAGCTTCATCGGTCCCATCGACACAATCAACTGTCATGTCGCATCGTTGATGAGGAGGTATACAATAAGTCTTATTAAAGATATACTGGCCACAGGTAATCTGTCCAGCATCGCACTCGGGTGGAGCTGAAACATTAATTTTGTTTACCAATATAGATATACTACTATGTAATTTAATCTTTTAATAGGTAAGTTCTTTTGTTTTATTTCTGTAAAACAATAAAATATCCTGTTATATTATTTCTCTGAGAAAAAAACCACGTTCCTTTTCTGATTCTACTATTTTCTGGTCTTTTATCATTCGTCACAATGTAACGTTACATCATTCTCAGATACAGCACATGATACCGTTTTATTCATGCAGATGCGCCACAGCATTTTGCAGATTGTACAGCATTAGCGAATTACGGGAACAAAAGGTATCAGAAGTTACGTAATGCATTATATTTACGAGTTTTCTATGAAACATCATTTTTCTCCGCGTAATTGCCGGGAAACTTCGCGTGAACCGAAACCGCATTTGAATTTTCCACCCGGAAGCGTTTCGATTATTACGCGGGACGTTTGTTCTTTTCAATGTGACCCGCTTCTTGCCGGATAAAGTTTAATAGCGAATAAATACGTACGACACGACTTGAATTCATCTTCAGCAGTTTCGCAGTCTTTTTGATAATTGCAAACTAAGGTGGCCGGTATACAAGTGCCGTCGAGACACCTGAAGCTGTTGCTGCTGCATCCGCTGCTGTCGAGTGCTGCAACAGAAACAGACGGTGGATTGTTAGCCAACAACAAACTTCGTTCGTACAACTATATTCGAACTTTTGAAATTTCGCGCCTCTCGCAACTTCTTTAAGTTGGCAGACAGCGGAGCCGTGCCACCATGGAGAAGATTAAATCGTAGCGTCTAGTAACTTCGCATAACGGGACCGTTGGATACTGGTAATTTAAGAATTTACACGATCGGCAAGTATCGTTTCAGGAATTTGCTATAATTCGTTCAAACAATCCGATGGTACCAGTTTAGGACGGAACGTGACTCGATGCATCTGTAGCGTGATAGGTGAAAGGTTCAACAGATGCGGTTTCCTCTCTAGGTGCATATCGGCGAGGATCCTAGGATCGAAAAGATCCGCTTCACGGGATCGAGCAGCTTCTTTTGTTCGTATGAATTCCATCCGCGTCGTTTCACAAACAGGATGACAACGATTACAGGCCTCGAACCTGTTCCCGGTTGGAGGAAGTCATTCGGAATACACGTTAGAATTAAAGACACGCTTTCGAGAATGCTCGGACCACGCGCGCAGTTTGAATTCCGTTGAAACACGAGCCGGGTGAAATTCGTTCTTTCTTATCGATCGGCAACAAGATCGCTCGATCGTTCGTATAATTGTTCGTTGTACGAACATCCAGGTGGCCAATTAATGCGTAGAAATCGTTAGGTGTGCTCGAAAACCGAGGAAAGTAGCATTCTCCAGAAGACGCTTCGATTAAATTAATTCTCCGCTATTTCGCCAGGGATTTCGCCTAAATGGGTTAAACGTCGTGCAGAACGATTACGGTTCTCTATCGTACTTTTCTTTAAAAACAAAAACGAGTAGGTGTAATCTAAAGACATTGAAAGAATCTAAAACATATTAACACTTTACCTACCGGAAGCCTATTGATAGGATTTTCAATAATTGTGCTGTACCAAAAGAAAGCATATAAGCTTTCTTTTACATTGCAATCTTAAATGAATCTCTATTAGATGACGATATTGTGGGTGGCTTGTTAGTTCGCAACGAAAACTGCTGTTGCTATTGAAGGTTCCATTAAAAAATATTTAGCCACGTACCATAGATTTTTCAAAATTATGCAATAATCGCCGGTCGGTAATGTGTTAAAAAAGAAAATAATTTTCTATTTTACTTCAGTTTGTTGCAATTCGGGTAGAAACTTTTTATTTTCCGTAAAGATTCGCTGATACAGTTTTACCAACTTATACATACGATAAAACATGAAAGTAGAGTAACTAGATGCATCTTACCACCTTAGGAAAGGTGAAAAACGAAGATCCTATATCTTGAACATAGTAAAATTCAAAATGAACACGTCTCGACGGAATCATATTTTAATTTTGTCAAAATTTGAATCCTCCATTCGTAGACGATACAAGAGAATAGAGGACGGCAAAGTGGCATAACCTCAAAAAGTGTCTGGTAACCCCGATAATAAAAAACGGTCATCTCATCCGCGCGTGAAGGAGCCGTTCGCAATTACGGATTGCATGCGCACGGGTGATTACAATTACGCGTAATTGCAACGGCGGCAATTACAAAATTTTCATCGCGGCCAACGTTTTCACTGAGTCCACGCGAGATGTTATCTAATTCGTGTATATAGCACTCGCATATGTGCAACCCGCTTTCTTCTCTTTCTCTCGGCGAACGCTTTTATTTTCGTAGGAGGATAAGAGAGCCGGGAATGTGTTTTCAATCGGCTGGCGTTTATGTCTGCGGAACAAAAAGGATGAAGAAAGAACGTCGGTGCCGTGGATGGGAGACAGAACGGTACCGGCTGGCACCGTGCAGATAGAATCTCAATGGAATCTAGCTAGAATCGGTTATCTAGCACGTTCCCTGCCTGCCGTATATGTGCATCCTTTCAAGGATAACCATCGACAGGACGCTTAACCTTTCTCGTCCGATGACGCACCGACGATAACAGCAACAACAATTCCACTGTTCAATGAATTTTCTTAATTACCAATTCTCTTTGTTGCTAATTTAGCCGCGAAAAAGGTGATTAATCCGAAAACTTCTCACCTATTTATACAGGGATCTGTAATCTGTTGTATTTACTGTTTTTCATTGACTAGGATACGCGGCGTGTTGTACTACGGATATACTCGATTTATTTCTGTAATTCCTGATCTTGCACGACCCTGAACGTCATTGTACCATGCAGCGATGTGTACCGGTAATCTCAATTCGATAAATTTTTTTTCATTTTCTCGTTTATTCTACGGCTGTATGATCACTGCTGATTTCATGCATCAACAACTGTTCTTATCCGGTTTTCAATAAACTATCTTCAACAAGCAATGTCGACTATTTATACCGACGTCCCGGAAAAGTTTTCACGTGGAATCACTGTCTTTATTCCATTGCACAATCGAGTCATAGACTTGTCCTGCACTTTCAGCTATCTCTTATGCAAGTCAAACAAATGAGGATACCGAGGAGCGTAAGAGACTACGGTAATTTTTTTTCTAACAGATCCACCAGGACGAGCAGAGGTATGCCAAATGTTTTCGTGTTACTCGGCGATCAAGCGATTTCGGAATATTTCAGCAATCTTGGTCACGGTTCAACGACAAACGTGTCCCCAACAAGTTAGCAAGTGGCGTATCGCTGATTTAACATCAGCGAAGACGACACGTTTCGCGAACGTTTCGCAACGTTGATCCCGATCTGCCGCGAGTTTCTTTTTCCGTCTTGAAAAATATATTTATACCCGAGCCTTTTTCGGCTGTACGGAAAATGTCACGATTTCTTCGTTTTTTACATTTACTTCTATCATTAATCACTATCAATTGTTAATCGGGTGTACGCAGACTACCGTGACCGACAGCATCTCTCCAAAGCAGACTGTGCGATCCGCCGTGTGACACTAATTGGGAAAACAAATGGAAATTGTTTAGTTAGAAGAATGGGGCATATAAAATGGGCTAACGTTAATTACAAATTACTTTAGAAAATAATAGTGAATCTAGTGAACTAGCACTTTGCTACACCGTGTTAAGTAACTTTCACTTTATTATCATAATCATGACAGAAATAGTGCGATCCAATTGCCCCTAATCATGCATTCTAAATTGTAAAGAGCGTCTATATACATTATTTAATATTCGTAACGAAGTACGACAACTGGTTTGTTTTCCGAGCAGACTGTTGTTCCTGATCGAGAAAATGTTTCGACTGTTTAAAAACAAAAAATGTCTAATCTACACGTCTGCGGATGATAAGTCGGGGATAAACATCGAATGCGGAAGGATTTCATATTTCAATTAATATTCATACATCGTTCATCTGTTGCGCAAATTAGCATCTTTGAAGATGTCTCATGCTGTAACGACGATAGTTGCGCTGTTATTTTCAACGCAAAGTTATTGTAAAAATAGAAATTAACAATCACGTTTCCATTTCGATCTACTCTCTAACATACAAATCCCAAAACAGCCAAAAGATTGGGTAGCAGTGCCGACAGCGGTGCCGCGCTCGCTTCGAACATTATTTAAACAAGTTTGAACATCTGCAACGTAATAAAACAATGTGTCATCATACTCGAGAGAGTCTCTAGAATCATCTCACGCAAGAATCACTCTCCTAGCTATCACAATTCCAGCGCAAAAACGGTCCAAAGTCTGAGACCCGACAAATGTTTAAACCGGAATATCTCAAAAACTCGGAGAGTTAGCGAAGAGCGGTTTTCAACTTCGTAATTGGCCCGTGAAGGTGTACCATTTCTGGATGGTCAGAACGCGGAAGAGTAAAAAGTTCAAATCTGTTGGACAATGATTGGGAAGATGGGACGACGAAGAGCCCGAAGTCCGAAAAAGAGGGCCCTGAATAATTAAAAAACAAACCTGAATATCTCAAAAACTCGGAGAGTTAGCGAAGAGCGGTTTTCAAATTCGTAAATAGCCCGTGAAGGTATGTCATTTCTGGATGGTCAGAACGCGGAAGAGTAAAAAGTTCAAATCTGTTGGACAATGATTGGGAAGATGGGACGATGAAGAGCCCGAAGTCCGAAAAAGAGGGCCCCGAATAATTCAAAAACAAACTTGAATATCTCAAAAACTCGGAGAGTTAGCGAAGAGCGGTTTTCAACTTCGTAATTGGCCCGTGAAGGTGTATCATTTCTGGATGGTCAGAACGCGGAAGAGTAAAAAGTTCAAATCTGTTGGACAATGATGGGGAAGATGGGACGATGAAGAGCTCGAAGTCCGAAAAAGAGGGCCCTGAATAATTCAAAAACACGTGTCCGGGTGTCAGCTCGCGGAGAGGAGGTCTTCTCTCGGCTAGAGAAGGTCGCGAGAGAGGATCGCTCGCTCGCGCGCGCTAGTAGAGAGAAGAAAAAAAAAGAGGAACGATCCATGGCGAGGAACGAAGGTAGGCGAGTATAGTGCACTTCTCCGGCTTCCCTCCTCCTCGGCTCCTCTCCTCCTCCTCGAGTTTTCTGATCGAGTCTCGCCGAGTCTGTCCGAGTCTGTCGGGCTGCCTGCCCGGTACCAGGGCGCACCGCCTGGTACGAGCACGGTGCACTCCGCCTCTCCTCTCTCTCCGCTCCTCTCTCTTCCATCCACCAATCTCCTCTCCGCTCCGCTTCCCCCCGTACGGTCGCGCTCCTCTCTTTTTCCGTCTCTCGTTTTCTCGCGGCCTGTTTCGCTGTCCCTCTCCGCGCGGCGACACACACCGCGAGCACCTCCGTTCACGACGGAGATGAGAAAATTCGCAACCTGCGCCGCAGACACGGAATATGACCGGGGTTGCACGATTCTCGAACCCTTTGCACTTTCATATTTCGTCGTTACTTCCAACTGTTTCAGAAAATATTCATTTTCTACAGGTCTGCCAACCGAGACGCTAAAGAGACTCAAGGATCCAACAGATCTCCATCGACCAAAAATTCACGAGGAATTTGCTCGGGGAATAACCTCGTGTTAGAACCAGTTCGAACTTTCTTTTACTAGAAATTCACTAGACATTCGCTAGAAATGTACGTCTTTTCACCTAAATGAAAATTCACTAGGCTAGAAGAACAAATTCTTGGTCAAACTATAGTCCGATCACCACGTCTAACGAAAAAGTTGCTAGAAATTCAATGTAGATCCCTTTGCACTTTCATATTTCATCGTTACTTCAAACTGTTTCAGAAAATATTCATTTTCTACAGGTCTGCCAACCGAGATGCTAAAGAAACTCAAGGATCCAACCGATCTACATCGACCAAAAATTCACGAGGTATTTGCTCGGGGAGTAACCTCGTGTTAGAACCAGTTCGAACTTTCTTTTACCAGAAACTAACTAGACATTCGCCAGAAATGTACTAGAACAATACATATTGTGTTCGAACTAGTCGTATTTTCACATAACTGAAAATTCATTAGACTAGAAGAACAAATTCTCGGCCGATCTATACTCCGATCTCCACGTCTGACAAAATAGTTGCTAGAAATTCAATGTGGATCCCTTTGCACTTTCATATTTCGTTGTTACTTCGAACTGTTTCAGAAAATATTCATTTTCTACAGGTCTGCCAACCGAGACGCTAAACAGATTCAAGGATCCAACCGATTTCCATTGACCAAAAATTCACGAGGAATTTGCTCGGGGAATAACCTCGTGTTAGAACCAGTTTGAACTTTCTTTTACTAGAAATTCACTAGACATACGCTAGAAATGTACGTATTTTCTCCTAACTGAAAATTCACTAGACTAGAAGAACAAATTCACGGTCGAACTATAGTTCCATCACCACGTCTAACGAAAAAGTTGTTAGAAATTCAATGTGAATCCCTTTGCACTTTCATATTTCGTCGTTACTTCAAACTGTTCATATCCTACAGGGCTGCCAACCGAGACGCTAAGGAGACTCAAGGATCCAACAGATCTCCATCGACCAAAAATTCACGAGGAATTTACTCGGGGAATAACCTCTCGTGTTAGAACCAGTTCGAACTTTCTTTTACCAGAAACTCACTAGACATTCGCTTGAAATGTACTAGAACAATACATATTGTGTTCGAACTAGCCGTATTTTCACATAACTGAAAATTCATTAGACTAGAAGAACAAATTCTCGGCCGAACTATACTCCGATCTCCACGTCTGACAAAATAGTTGCTAGAAATTCAATGTGGATCCCCTTATCGTATTTTCTGTGAACAGTTGTACAATTTTTAAACACCGCCGTGTGTATTAAAATTTGAGAAGTTACGGCGTCATGATTTTGGTTCAGCTAAAAATGTTCGACCGTCACGGAACCTCGAACAGGTCGAACCAGAAAAGATTTTTCTGTCTAGGCCACATCCTTGAACATGTCGTCGGTCGTTAACTTTGATTTGGCAATTAGTAAGGTGTCTGTTGAGTCATGTTATCCCCCTCGCCCCTAGGCCCTCCCTCAAATCACCATAAAGAGTTCGATCGTTAAATTTTGTACCTCTCTACCGTGTGCTTCTCTTTTTCATAAATTAGCTGCCAGTTGACCTTCAACGTTTTCGGAATTATGAGGCAGCGGACGAGGATACTATAGTTATACATACAGGTGTATATATACGACGCGGTGACAACAGGTACCGTCGTTCATTGACGGCGTTATGCGTCGAAATGTTAGAGCGACGTACAGATTCGAGATTCTCGCACGTAGAAGATTAGATTCGGTTGAGGGACATAGTGCAATAATTAGCGATCCGCTCGGCGCTAAAGAAACACTTATCTGTGCGTACGCGTCTCTCGCCATTAGCCGGGTGAAACGAGATTCTCTGAGACCGTTTACGATGGTCTCTTCTTCTCCGTAACGGCATGATTGTAGGCGACCGGTTTACCAACGTATTTGCCACATTTTTCTGGTTGAAACGACACCGAACAGGATGCAGTGGAACCTCAATTACCTTAACTCAATCAACGATTCGATTCGGATAATCGAGGTTTCATTGAATGGTGGATTAAACAGGTAAATTATGATCCGAACTGTACCGTGTTTGGGCGCATTTCAATCGTAAAACTGTAACGAACGTGTTGGTAAATGTTTCGTGAAGAAATAATTAAAAATAAGAATGATACGGTCACTATACCCGAGCACCATGTTACATCTCTTTCGCATGTACCGAGACATAACTGCACTACTTATCCAACCAGAAAAAATTACAATTGTTGGAAATCACCTGCTTTCACTAGTGAAAATACGTGTGGTCACAGATTCGCATGGTTTAGGGTAATGCCAGGGTAACACCTAGCCTAATCGGCCGTACAATCTCCTGCAGAAGTCTCTAACAACATCGTTACACGTCATACTGATTCTAGAAAGATGTTTCTCAATTTCTCGAGAAACATTTACACGAATCTTAAGTCGAGAGACTTTTAACACTTTATCTATCGGTAGCCTATTAATAGGCTTTTCGATAGTTGTGCTGCACCAAACGGAAGTTTAAAAATCTTCTTTTACACAACAATCCCGAAGGAAATTATTGGATTTTGTTATGGATGGTGACTCGTTGGTTTATGATTGAAATCACTGTTGCCATTGAAGAATTCTTTTAAAAAATCCTCAGCCATGAACCACAGACTTTCAAGAATAATGGAATAATCACCGGTAGGTAATGTGTTAATGTGATTATTTAACAGAAATTTCGACATTTTTATGAAGCTTTCAGCCAATTATTTTGGTATTTGTTTCGACGTTAAAAATAGAGATGGTTATAATAATAATATATATTTTTTTATTGGATCCCCGGGGTTTGGGAGATTGTAATTGGTAAAAAATAACAGTTAGTATAATCTGTCCGCGAAAATGGTGATATCCACCGAACTCGTTACTATGTCAAGTACCTTTTTAAAAGCAATGATTTTTAATTAGGTTACAGTGGCCAGTGCGGCGGCCTGACCCAATTCGATATGACTCATTGCCGATCGTTTTTGAAACGTGGACGAATTGGTGACGAGGATCTGTCTTAATCCTTAATTGCTGACGTCGAGTGTCGCTGACCTCATTGCATTTTCTTTCCTTTATATGCACCGACGGAACACGGTCTCGTTATTCGAACTTTCAATGCACGGCGTCTTGCAATAGTGATTTATTTGCACCGGTAATTACGCTACTCGCGATGCTTATGAAAATTTGCATTTTTACAGACAGAGATTTACACACCTGAATTAAATGAAAATTTCGCTGGAACCGATTCAGAGTGCAGCACCGCTTTAACAATCTCTGCGAGCGCAGTCAACGGATGTATTAATTCTACAAATAACATTTAAGTCAACTACATTTTCAGAAGAATTATATCATTACCGCATACATTATTTATGAATTGATTTCACAAAATTTCTCCAGTACATTGCTTTCACTGCATTTTAATCTAAAAACGAAAGAATGTACAGAGCGGCTCAAAATTCAGTAGACTGTCTAACATTCAAATATTTTTTTTATAAAAGAATAAGCGTTAATTTTCAAGAGACTTTTGAACCATCCGGTATTGAAAGAGATTTATCACTAGAACTGTGTAGTCCTAGTAATAATGTTGATTTCAACCTTGAGGAACGATCCTAATCGCAGTAAAAGGTAAAGCACAAATAAGCCTGGCCTAATGACGCGTGATTTGCGACCAGAATGGAATCGAAAAATCTCGGCATATCGCATATAACGGGTGACCTAACCCAGACCGATACATATAACCTTGCCCTGGTTTCGTAGATCAATCTCGATTCTGTTGAGAAGAGAACGATGACCCGAAAAATGCAACCGAGTGCATTGTTTGATTATTATATGTACTATTGGTCGAGCCTTGGCATTCTAATGCAGAATCTTGTTAAACAAATGCTGATGAGATGAGTCGGCTTTCGTTCGCGTAACCCAGGTGTCAATTTAAGCGGCGAACTATAGTAATCTCCGAATTGGCTCCCAAACTGTGTTACGCACGCGCTCGGAAAATGAAATTGACCTAGTGAACTTGAACGGGTCAGTGAACGTTACTAATAAATATCGCCAGATGCCAAGATCAATAAAATTTGACGTTCCAATTATATAGAGACATTTAAGAACCACTCCCTGGTTAAATCACCAATGGCATCCTCGTAATCTCTACAAATTACATTGCAATATCTAATCGTTAGAGAATCGTGTATAATTCTCTCTAAATTGTGTGTAAACGATTTTGTAAAATTTCATAAAAATCACAACAAAGAACACATATATTTCATACTTTGATAATATACAGGCTGACCCAAAAATCAATAGACCATTTCAAATTCGAACTTTGTTTATGAATGAAAAATTTTCTGTAAATGGTCTTGTGATTTTTGGGTCAGCCTTATATTATCCAAATATGAAATATATCTTTCCAACTTGTGTGTCAACAATTTAGCAAAATTTCGTAAAAATCACAACAAAGAACAAATATATTTCATGCTTTGATAATATACAGGCTGACCCAAAAATCAATAGACCATTTCAAATTCGAACTTGATTATGAATGAAAAGTTTTCTTTAAATGGTCTAGTGATTTTTGGGTCAGCCTGTATATTATCCAAATATGAAATATATCTTTCCAGCTTGTGTGAAACAATAAAGAATGAGTGAAAGGATTTCTTTGAAATGGTCTAGTGACTTTCGGGCCTGGATCGTGGTAATTGTATTCGAATATTTTTGTTACCAGACAGTCTAGTTATATTTTCGTTGAGCTGGTATGAGAAACTGTTCGTTTCGGCCGCGAAACGTTACTTCTCAGACCACCGTGCCTCGTGTAAATGGAAATCCCCCGCCGTTTCGTAGAAAGCGTGCCCTTAAATGGCGCTAGAGACGAATTTGTTCCTCTCGCGACGCTTATGGCTGCGCGGCATAGTCCCACAAAAGTATCGGCCGACACAAAGAAACGCCGAGGAAAAGGAACGAAGTTTTTGTGCTTCTGGTCGCTTCCTTGCCTCCTCGCACCCCTGTACATGGTGCCGCCTACAGAAATCCTTAGAGAAATCTAGTCACGCATGCCAACGAAATTCAAATATTCCCGCGCTTTCGAGCGCACGTCGTCTAAAAACTTAAAACAAAGTGTTTCAATTTACGCGAGAAAAGATCGCCGACAAAATCCGTGACAATTCTCTCTAACGCTATTTCCAATATACAGGCTGGTCCAAAAGTCTCGAGACGTTTTGTTCATAACAGAATGAATATTTAAGAAATAAAAAAGTTATTCCTCTGTAAAATGATCTGAGTTTTGAGTTCTGTAGTGCTCAACTGTTGAAAAATTCTGCGATACATAATCCCACGAAACTGTAATTGTCAATTATTAATTAGTTTATTGCTGTTCCATTAGATTAATTAAATTGAATATTATTTCAAATGGAATATCCATGTAATAAATACGAAGATTATCGACCTTGTAATTTGCTTTCGATTTCGGTAATCTTCGGACAGATGTCGCCACGCATAAAATTGGAAATTTAAGAACGAAAAAGGCGCCGAATTTTAAATTTGCGAGAGCAGAAGGTGGGAAATGTTTGTAACGTGAGGGTTTGAGTGATCCCTTTGACAAAATTGAGGTTCGGTGACGCAGAATTCGAGCTCTTTTAGGAGTAAAGAAGAGGAAAGGGGTGAACGCGAAGCTATGAATTGGAGATTGAAGATTAGCTGGGTTAGAAGCACCGTGTTGTGGACGTGGCTTGAGAAGCTCCCTTCACCCAGGGTATTAATCGAGCATCCGTCTCTCTCCGTGGCCTTGTAGACACGTACTACAAGTACAGTGGGTATGAGTGGAACGGTTGAATGGCACACCTATTTACGTGCGTTTCGATCGTCGCCATCGTTCGTTGATCCAACATGGTTCAATCGAAACGAGCTAGCCAATTACAGCCTCGTCGAGACATTATAAATTGCCCCAAAGAAATCTTTCCAATGAAATATTCAGCCGTTTCAAAAATTTCTAAGAACACGAAGTTCGACGTTTCAAGATGCAACAGAAAGAAACTGGGTCTCGAACGAGTATAGCAACAATTTTGATCGTGGGTCGGAAGTGACCCAGCTCGTTTCGCTGGGTCGTCAGACGTTCGGGCATTCGATGGCTAATTATGCCGGTTAGAAAATGCAATCTGCTGGACGAGCATAGCCTCCGGGACGTTTCGGTTTCGAGCAATGAGCGCTCATTGTATGCTCGTTCCAATTCCAACCATCATAGCACACCGCGGTGCACTTCCTTTGGTTAGACTCGATTCCACTTTATGAAGCTAACAACGGCGTCAGCGTTCGACCAGTTACGAACGTGAGTCTCTTCCCCTTTATTACTACATCTTTATCATTTACGACGATGTCACAGTGTTTGTGCACACATCTGGACCGAAATACCATTTGCATTATGCGCAAACACTGTTTCTTATCTCTTGCTGCTCGCGCGTCGAACGTGGGCAAAGACAGCGAGAAGACATAACAACATCGACATCGATGGGACATTATGCAGACCGTACTACAATTGTTTTCGACGAAAGAATGGTCGTCTGATAACAAAGATGAGAGTGAAAACCACCCCTAATCATTTTGGACAACGTGTTCCCTAGTGGAATTGAGTTGGACGGTCTTAAAACGAATTCAGCCGGGTCCTTGAGTCGAAATGGCCCTCGGGGGCCATAAGAACGGCGCGACACGTTCCTCGCAGGGCCCCAATGGTGCAAGGGGTGGGGGCACAGGGCCCGAAATGAACCGTGTGACTCGCATATCCGAGGAATGGGACCTGCGCGCACATCCTCGCTCGTAAATTAGAAAGGAGGAGCGTGTGCCCCGTCGATTCTCAAGGGGAAGAAATCCGTGGAATTTTGAATAGTGGCCTAAGCCCAAGAGAAGAGCCTCGTCCCGGCATTCGCATTCTTTCTCGTTGATATTCTCCGATCGTGGCTGTTCGATGCGCGCCTCCGTAAAGGTTTCCAGGTCGTCCGGCACCGATTCACATTTACCACCGGGGCCTGGCTTCTGCTCACTGAACTTCTCTCCTCCATTGTGCGCACCGTGTGTTTACTCAACACACGTCCCGGACTCGTCCACCTTTGACCCCGTCGTCGCGACCATAATTGCCACGTTTTTCTACCGAGTGAGACGACGAGACGGCGCAAATCGAAGTTCACGAAGGACTAATACACTCACAGTCGCGTGTTCTCTTTCGTACAGTGATGTTTACATGCGAAAACTTCGGGACGGAAATGCCACTGGCATCGTGTACAGAGAATATTTCCTGATCTATTGTCCCGAGACATTAACAATAACCGAGCACTAGTAGCGATTCAAACGTTTTAGCTTGCAAAAATGACAAGACACTATTTATTTATATGTTGTGCAATTTACACGTAAGCAACTTCATAACTTCAATAATTGTGAAATGAAAGATATAAAATCGGTGATTCGACCGGCCGTGGTAGGTTGAGTGTTAAAAGACAGAGAAGAACCTAAAAATCGACGAAAGCGTATCGACAAGGCGACGCTAATTCAATGACAACTTTTTTGTTTCGAATGATTTCTTCAAGAAGTATTTACAATTAGACGGACGGAGCCATAAGAGCACACGGATCCCATTGATTCGTCCATGGGCTGATCGCGTGGGAAACTGAAACTTTCACCCATGGGACTACAAGAGAGCTCTCGGATAGCGCGAATCTAGCGGTTCTGGATTCCCGCTGACTGACTTGCGGCTCTTAATGTCAGCCCGCCGCGTAAACTTTAACCAGTTCATTTTCTCTTTGATAATTCACTCGGCCCGTTGCTTCACCGTGTCCCACAACACCGTTACCGGGATACAGAACCGCAATCAATTTCGAACGCGACTTTTCGAATGCGAACCAGCCATTACACTTCGATCACCTCGAAATCTGAGACAATTCTACACAACATCATTTTTCGTACCTTCTCTACAACAATTACAAAAACAAATGAATACAAGTAACTCGAATGCAGTTCTTTTTCCTCTACACGTTATACTTGCAAATCTATACTCTGAGACAATTCCACACAACACAATTTTTCGTAGCTTCTCTACAACAATTACAAAAACAAATTAATACAAGTAACTCGAATGCAGTCCTTTTTCCTCCACACGTTATATTTGCAAATCTATACTCTGAGACAATTCTACACAACACAATTTTTCGTAACTTCTCTACGACAATTACAAAAACAAATTAATACAAGTATCTCGAATGCAGTCCTTTTTCCTCCACACGTTATATTTGCAAATCTATACTCTGAGACAATTCTACACAACACAATTTTTCGTAGCTTCTCTACAACAATTACAAAAACAAATGAATACAAGTAATTCGAATGCAGTCCTTTTTCCTCCACACTTTATATTTGTAAATCTATATACCAGTATTAAATTGTTTAACACTAAACCACAATAGTCACCACTACAAGTTGCTATACCATTATTCATATTATTGTTTACATTATCAACCCTTTGCACTCCGTTGTCGCCGATAATGAGACATTTGAAATATGAACTTTAAACTTAAAATTTTCATTTTGTTGATGGTTTATAAAATTGAACTTGTTTTATATAATGTAGCTAAGAAATAAACCCTTTTTTTTATTACAGCAACTTTATTTTTTGTTGGTGTACTATACGAGTCACTAGGCTGAAGTGCAAAGGGTTAAATGTGTAGTAATAGATTAGATACCAACATATTTAACCCTTTGCACTGCAGTCTAAGGACTCATATAATACACTAACAACTCCAGCACTGTATTAGTTACAAGTGTATATATTTAAAGCAAAATAATTATTCCTTAGCTACATTATATAAAACAAGTTCAAGTTTGTTAAATCTTCAACAGAATGAAAATTTTATGTTTAAAGTTCATGTTTCAAATGTCTCATTATCGGCGACAACGAAGTGCAAAGGGTTAAAAGTCTTGCATGAGGTATTATATCAATTTCGTATCCATGCAATGTAAAAAAATCATATAGAATAGAATTATTCTAGGTCAGAAGAGATGTTTAATTTTCATGTTAAAACAGCTTCGGCCGCAAATCTCTGGGGCTGGAAATTTCGAATTTTTCTGGGAAACGGCAATCGAAAGGTACGAATCGTGGGGATCCAGTTCTTTCGTAAATTCGATGTAAATTAGGTGTTTGGCAACTGCTCTGGCATTTGCTGATTAAATCAATTACAGATTTCGACTGTTGACAGTTTCGTCCATTTCGAAACACACACATACCTGGTATAAGTTCGAACATAAGCGAATTCTTTTTCGTCGAATTTCGTTTTCGTATTACCCTGTTCATCCTGAAATTATTGCAACAACGTTTAACGAGTATTAATGTTCTACAGGAGGTCTGCAAATTCTCAACTTCAACTCGCGAACGCAGACGATACTTCAACTTCACCGCGGTCTGTGGCCGTAACCCCAACCATAATTATTTCGGTTTCGATATCTGAATCTACCGGGTGGCTCAAAGTTTTCTATCGAAGTATTTACCTTGTATACAGTAAAAGCATACACCGACACTTGTCGACTAGGAAAAATCCTTGAAAAATTCTACCTTTCAAAGGAACCACAGAGTGTGTGGACCGGTTCCAGATTTTTCATTTCACAATTACTGAAATGTCAAATAAATGATTAAATAGATACATTTAGTATCTATAGTTTAATAGCGCAGACATTCTAATATGGGCCGCACAAAGAGTTCAAATTTTAATGTTACTCTTCTTATAAGGCACCGTGTATCGGCTACTCTGAAAGCTCGGTAGGTTTAGTTAAATAGATACATTTAATAGCGCAGACATTATAATACGGGTCGCACAAATAGTTCAAATTTGAATCTCATTAGTTTTTATAAGGCAACGTGTATCGGCTACTTTGAAAGCTCGGTAGGTTTAGTGTAAAACTCGAAAACGCCTTAGTGTCAGGTATTTATTTATAGCTCCTGATGGCTGGATGATGATAGGGAGACGTATGTCTAAAAACTCACTAGATCCTGTAAGGTGACAGGGAGAATCGTGCGAGACAGAGTCTAGGGCACGGTATCGCGACGAGGAAAGGCGAGGCGAGTCGATCGTGTGCAGGACACATAGAGACAAAGAAATGAAGAGGAGGAAAGGATGGAAAGGTGTATAGGAGGCAGAAGGAGAACGTAGAATCGGGGAGAAGCATGGTCCCGCTATCCGGTCGGCCGCTAGGCCGAGGTCGATGAACCTCGGCCCGCCTACCGACTTTACCTGCCAGCCTCGAACCTGCCAACCTGGCGGACTTGCTCGGCACCGAGGGTATCGGCCAGGATATTTCGCCTACGACAACTTTGCTAGGCGACATTTCGCCTGGAAATAGCGCGGAACAGTGTCGCCCGCGAACATGTAGCCGCGCCATTTTCTAATCACCGAGGAAATGCCCGCCAACCCACCGGGGTTTCGAGCAACTAAGTAACAAATTTAGGTTTTTCAATATTATCTCTAAATGTATTTGATAATATTCCAAGTGGATCTAGAAATATTATCTCTAAACGAGGTAGCCGGTTATGGCGTTCGACTGCTGTACATTTCCAAGACGATTTATGCCAATTTATTAATGTTTTGATCGATTGAAAATACAGCCCAATTTAAGAATGTGACCAACGTGTCAGTCGATGTTCCATTAAAGAATTGTTAGAAACGACAAAGTTTTGAATGAATGAACGTATGTTTGTTTGTTTCTGCACCGATCATATACAGCGTTCCGTGAAAGATTGAATGATAGTTATTAATAACGATTCGACCCAATAATACTGCGATCAAGATATCGTGGCCCAGTGATCTACCTGAAACCGTTCAACGCGATCTGCCATGATAGCGAACCTTTTACGAGTCCATGGAGTCCGTCAACCATGAACTGACGTCGCTGGCAAAAAACGTTTCAGTATATACGATCGTGTTACGGTTCTGGATATATGTATTTCCTCCATTTTTGTTTCTGTTACAGTTGCACGTAACCGCACATAATCATGCATACGATACATAACACAGCTGTTTTCGGTGTATATGAATAATTTGTTGAAATTGTAAAAATTTGAAGGGAATGTTAGACAAATTGTGAAACTTTCGTGAATAAGATATTTTGTGGAAATAATTAATGTAGTTTAGCGCAACAAGTTTCCAAGACCATTTTGTAATTTGATAGTTAGAGGAAAACGAGCTGTACATAACAGAAAAATAGCCCCGTTACCGCTGTCAGTAGCTGGGAACAACTGTCAACTGCCGGATCACGATTAACAGTCATAGCGGTTGCAGACTTTAATCGCTGACTAATCTACTCAATGCAATGCAACACCAAGCTCGATAACATGTTCAGGTTAATAACTCCGGAATCGGGACAGCGGCTATATTAAACTCATCAAATTTCAAGGGTCTTTGCACCTTCGTAAAGCAAACATTCGACTGTTCAATTATTATTATTAATTTTTTTTATACTCCGCGGAATACATTTTCCAATCTCGGAACAGGAGCTTTCCTTCACGAACACAACATTCGTTTATTCAATTCTACCATCATTATATTTTCTCTATTAGCCTGTGAAACGTATCTGTAATTTTTTCTAAACAATCACTCGTTTAGTCCACTTCGTATCAAATTTTATTTTCAATTGGAATGTCACTTGAACAGGTTATCTGAGAAACATTTCGAAAAGCCGCTTATTTAGGCCTTCAGAAGTGCGATAACCTCTTCACCCTCGCAAGGCCCGACAAACTGAACGCCTCATGCTGTGCTCGATTGCTTTCACAACCGCTACTGTATTTTTCTGTTCTTTTTCAGTTCCAATTAGTTTGGAGCCTCGATTCCTTTTTAAAATGTTATCGTCCGGCAAAATGTATATTTCTCAGTCGACGATCACCGTGTAATTCGTTATACGATGGACAGCAACTGGCTGGTAAATCCACCGACTCGTCTCATTTCTATTTGCCTAGGTAAGAGCGGTAGGCCACACGAGCTTCGTTTTTTTCTTCGAGGTCAAAGGAAACGATGTTCCCTGAATACGCAAGAAGATAGCGGTACACGCTATCGATGGAAAATCGTCAAATTCGTGGTCGTTCGTGAACCTTAAATAACTATTTTCAACATACAGCACACTAATTATAAATTAATTTTCAACCATTCGATACCGTAACCGTATCATTCAATTAATTATTGAAATTACTAAGCTCACGATGTTATAATTACATGATTTAATTAATTATTAAGTCGATGATATCGTAAGTAAGTAAATAATGATATTGTATTGAATTGTATGATTTAATTAATTGCCAGACTTTCGATATTATAATTGTACGATTTAATAAGTCATCAAACAGTCGACATCGTAATTGTGCGATTTAATTAATTATTGTTTACCAACGTGTTCGTGACATCTTTCTGATTAAAACGAGCCCAAGCACGATACACTATGGATCGCATTTACTTGTTTAATCCACAGGTCTCATGTTCCACCGATTACTTCGGATAAGCGAGGTTCCACTATATCGTAGATTACACGAGCAAATACAATCCAAATGGTATTGTGTTTGGTATCGTTTTAATCAGTAAAATGCCTCGAATGTGTTTGTAAATATTTCATAAAAAAAAAAAATTAAAAAATAATTTTGGTACACGATGGAACCGATACTTTTCACACGCAAATGGACATTATATCGAATCGAGAGGATATTAAAAAGTGAGAACGATGATTCGGAATGTAAATAGTTAAATTGAACGGGCGATGTCCTTTTCGGTTTGGCAATTGCAATGGCCGATATCTGACAGAGATCCTCGTGCACACGGCGTGCAGTTATTAGCACGAGGAAAAGAAGTGGCACGAATCAGTGGGTCGATGAAACCCGAGGAGCCTTGCACTCGAGAGTTGCCTGAGTTTGCAAGCTCTGATTCCTTCTTCCTTCTTCCAAAGAAGGAGAAAGTTTATCTCCCCTTGTTCGGGAAGAAGACAGCCGCGTCGACGTGCACAACGCAATTTTCTACTCGACTCACGACCAATGGAATTGCCACTTTAACGCATTGACTACTTCACCGACACTTGTTCAATTCCCGAAAAAAACCTGGCGCTTTTTTTATTGCAACGAGGACCAGCAAAATTAACATTTATCACAGTCTCCATTATCCTGCTGATTTTCATGCAAATTTAAATGTTTGCGGATAACTTTTATAATAATAGGGACAAAGATAAAGATATGTAAATATTATCCGAATTAAAACTGGACAATCATTGATGTGAACGATTAAATAAAAGTTTCCTAAATTAATTGTAAAGAAACAGCAGTTATATAAAAAATTTCGCCTTCTTAATAATTGTATTGAATTGAACAGGATGTTTGATAAATAATAATAATTTTTAATGGCTTCTGCGTGCTTTAATAATTATTGACGACGCGCAAAAAGAAAACGTTGTACTCATAAGTATTAGTTCAATAAGAATAATAGTAAACGATGGATAAAATTGTTCCGATACAAGTGGTTCATTGATCAATACCAAATCGTTTGTTCCGAGTAAGTGCTCGTCCGCGATAAAACGTTCGCAACGCTGTTTAACGACGCAAAGAAAAACTCGCAGTATTAATATATGATTGGATAATCAGTGTCATTCAGGCTCCATTAAAGTCACGGATCGCGAAGCTGAATTCGAAATTGATCGGGGAAGCGTTCCAAATTCGGACACGATTTCCATGAACACAGTTGAAAAAGTATGAAAATCGTAGGTGTATGTCTATGTATGAGTGCACACCGAATAATTAAAAAAAGACAGTGGCCACCGTCAGATTTCTAATTATGATAGTCAGCGCGGATCAAGAAATTTGCGTAGGTTGTAATAGCAATTCTTTTTTATACATTATTTAAACAAATGGATTTTTTTTAAATCTACTTGTACAGGTGGTTTCTTCGTTAAAGAATGCACAATTTTGTTATTTACAATTTTTTTCTAGCTTCGATGGTTTATAAGATATTCAACCAAACATGTGTATTGCCATTGAGGGGTAGTTTTCACCCCTTCGATAAGGACGACGATCGAGAAAGAATGTACGAGGAAGAATGCAATTCGTATAAAATCGGAATAGTACGGAGCGTTCCCTTGTTAGCGCCGGCATAGCTAACCCCGCTTCTTCATTAAGTTATACGCACTAGTTTTCTCTCGGAATAATTTCCTTTGCCGGTGTCTAACCAAATCAATTCTATTTTTACAGTTTCGTCAGTCTCGTTCCCAACGTTTCTCGAGATACGGAAAGTTATGTCTCGAAGAGAGCCACGCGTCGAAACACAATACCGCGTTCTCACAACAACGTCGAACGGCGTCGAGTTACGCGCACAGAGCTCTTTCTTTTCTTTTTTCGGTGGTTCGACGATCTATGCTATCGCGTACGAAGGGTCCCACGTATCGTAATACATTACCAATGGTTGCAATTTACTCAAAAAAATCTTAAACCCCCACCCTACAATTTATCTTTAAAATATATTCCCCCGAAAATACCACTCAAAAACTTGTCAAACAAATGTTACAAAGAATATTTTTTAAACGAACTACTACGTTGACAAACCGGCAGCGTATATAAATTTCTCATTGAAAAGTACGTATTTTTTATGTAGCAACTTTGTTTCCGGGACGAGTAGTTTCCGAGATATCGAGAAGAATGTTCCCTAACCTCAAAATCTTTGTCCATCCCTAGTAAAAAATACTAAAGCCAGTCTAATATGTAAATATTATTGCAAAAATCGGTGTTTTATATTCTGGAATGTCTCTTATCATTTAAATTTCAAGGATCGTCCAAGTACACTAACCTTAGGAACGGAGGGCGCAGAATTCTCGACAGGATCGTTTTTCGAATTGTCCCGTGGCGCCATAATCCCTTGCGGATCCCAGAAATCTCGTTTCGTAAACAAGGTCTTTCACAGAGTTTCTGACACGATCCACTTTCCTCTCTTTTTTGCCGGCTTTTTCTCCGAACAATCTACCGATAAGGCTCGATCTTCGATCACCCTGAACCGACGTTTAACCTTTCAAGGCCGGGGCATTTAAATCCCGGGTTCCTCATGCGCACTCGACATGCGCAACGAAATTTTCATTCGAATGACTGCGATGTCGGTAAAGCGGAGCGTTTCCAAGCGAGAAGCTCGTTAATTAAATAGATTTCCTTCTGACGACTGATAATTGCAGCCTAGTAATTTGTAAACGATGTAACAGTTAATTGGGAATAATAAAACGACGTAAGGTTAACCTGTTAACTGAGGAGAACGAATTACCTCGACGGCTCTGCTATCTGAGAATATTTGGCTTCGTTTACGGCCAGTAAATCAGTCCTGAAAGCAGGTTAATCTTCCCTGACAGAATCGCGCAGTTTCACTGAGATAGTAGGGAGTGCGTTGGACGATACACCGGCGGGAAAAGGAATTCTTCAAATTTTGTCGATAAAGATGCGTGTGCGAACGTGCGCGTCAGATGAAGATCATGGCGGGAAAAATATTCCGAAAGGAACGATACGAAAGGAAAATTTTGGTAGAGAGCGTGGAGAAGATGCTACAAGAATCCTCGAGAATTCGGTGCATTCTGTTGGTCGTGTTTACTACGAGTTCGAAAAACCGGTTTTTCCTCTCTCCATTAAACGTGGATGTGTGGCCGGCGTCTCGCCTCGATCGTATCGATCATTCGACTATTCCTGCCGAAAATAAGCCGAGTCTAATCACACCGAAAAGTCCAATTGTCACACGAAAGTTCTCGAAGAGATCGATATATCGATCTCGCGAACGATCACGATCGAGTGAAATCAAGACAAGAAATCGATACAAGATATTAAAACGAGAGGTCAAGATAAGAGGTTAAGACAAGATGAAATTTACATATTTTTGAACATCAAGACTGAAGTTCTGTCATTTCGAGGTTATCAAGATTCAGAACTTTTCGACTCAAATATTTCGGAACGAGTTGGACCACAGAAATTCGAAACAACATAGACTTCACGAATTATAGTGTACCGATAGATGCGTACGTACGCTGTCACTTGGTTCGATGGTGAGGTTAGTTTAATTCTGTGGAACTCGGTTTGCGGAGGGAATTTTCAAAATCGAGGAAGATAGAGTTTCCACGAACGGTGCACACATCTCTTTCGGTTCTCGAAAAGTCCCCGATCGGCTTACTATACTACACAAACGCCGCGCGCGACTGGAACCGGTTTCGAACAGATTGCGTGGCCACGCGAGAGTTTGTCCGTGTTTATTCCGTTTGCCGGTCGTACACGATCCCTCCGAGCCTTCGTCACTTCTCTCCTTCATACGGATTAGGGATTGAATAAGAAAACACGTCCACGGACCTGTGTACATATTTTGCTGACTCGGGTGGCAGCACTGGTACTCCGTAAACACGGTAAACGTAATTATCCCTGTGGACATGTCATAATCGGACAAACATGGAAACTTTAGTCGCTGCTATTTTTGGGAGGAAAATACCAAGAAGGAACGGATCGAAACCAATGAAAAAGAGAATACTACAAGTTTAACTAATCCGTGTTTTGAAAGTTGAATTGAAATACTATCCGTTGATAGTGTTTTTGGCCATTTCGGATTTTGGTACCACTCTAAGCACTCCAGTTTAATTGCATCCGCGCAGATAGACGGCCAACGAGATTCGTCCACGGTTAAATTTAAACTTGGCTATCCGGAAAGGTCGGTACTTACTTACGTTTTGCCTTCCTTAGAGGCCACCTTCGAATCCCGAGGTTAATGTTTACCATTCTGATTCCTCTCACGAATCGCTTAATATTCCGAAGGTACTTCCTGCTACGCAAAATAAAAACTAATGTTCATCTTGGTCCTTTCGTTTTCTTTTTTCATTTTCCGCGGATTTATCATCGTACATACTCGCAAGACAAACGTACAATGAATAGGAATTGTACAGGTTGACCGAGAAGTCACTAGACGGTTTAAGATCCGAGCAATTATTTAAAAATGATTCAGTAACTTTTGGACCACCCTGTACAAGTGAGAAATATATATACAGGGTGCGTAAAATAAAAAAATCAACTTTTCTGTTCAAGAACGATGGCCAACTGTCGTCGAGACCAGTCCAGGGAAATTAGGATTTTGCCGTGTGAAAGAAAAATCGCGCGCTAAACGACTAACGGTATATTCCACTCGATTCGTTAGCTGCATTCTCGAGCGAGGTGGGATTTTTAAAAAGTCGGACACCAAAGGAAAAGCATGCGATAAGTCGCACACCTAGCGGGGAGCGGAGAAAGCAACGGCGCGAGATGCTCCCATGCAAAAACGATTGCTATCGCGGCTGCGAATCTGTTTTACTAGACTAGAATTATCTGGAATGGTACTTTTAGGTCCCGCAGCGATGGTTCTTTGAATTTCACACCTGCGCAGCTACACTGCAGGATGTTTAAGGATCAGAAATGTTTAAATCTGGTTTTTGAATGACTCAAATTTTTTCGAGATGTTAGAACGATTAATATCAATTGGTCAGAATCAAATTAATACTACCAGGGTACGTAACCATAAAGAAGTAAGTAGCACATTCAAGCCACTATTCAACTGTTTTTTTGCGGACGAAATTAAATACAACTCGAAGTCAATTTAGTTTGGAATTTTGCTACGTCATATATATATTCTTTGATTTTTTTCCAATTCGGTGAGAAAAATAATTAAACGTACATCTTGTTCCAGGAAGAAAAGAACCGCGTACAAAACTCCGACGACGACCTTGAAGGGGGTCACACGTAAGTAATTCCGTGTCATAGAGCATTACATCATCGATAATCCTTTCGGCAGAGCGTATCATCAGTTCCTTCCTCGGATTATCAACAATTACGCGTTAATCGTCGCGTGTGTATGGTCACTTGTTAAAAGCACAATCAAGGGAGCAGAAAAAGAAGAGGTAATCACGGTTTTGCGTTGAATGCATCGTCGGCCGCTATTCTAGGAACACAAGTCGTTCCGACAAAAGAGAATTGTTGCCGACCACGAAATATAAACTGTGAGGTGCACGGAGAAAGAGGTGAGGGGAGGTGAAAAAAAAAGAAATTCAATTGCCTCTTGGTTCGTACGAGCAACCCACAAACACACAACAAATCCTCATTCAAATGCCGGGACAAAAGCGGGCCCCGAGTGTGTGCGGGTGTCTGACTTTGTACAATTGGTAATTAGTTGACATGAAAGTTCGCGGAATGGCAGCGAACAACTGTCGACAGTCAGCGTCGAACGTGTTTTTATACTGTTCTCTCTCTTTTGTTGCAATACATATAACGTTTCCTGTACCAAAACACAAACGATTTCTCGGGACGCTGATACTCGACAGATATACTTCATTGATCAACAAAGCTATCACGAAATAAAAACTCGGAAAAAGCAAGCTGTTTAGACTCAAACTCCGGAAATGAAATAAAATATTATAGAAGTAATACGATGTTGAATTTTTTAGGTGCTTTGTTCCTTTGCAGTTTTGACTGCGAGAATTTGGATAAAGTTCATGATAACCTTATCTAGAATGACGGAATTACCGAGAAGAAGAAAGTCAAAATATAAACAGTATTTCGTTCGCACGATCGAGATCTAATTAATGGGAGCTATTATTCAACTAGATCAATTCCGGCGAAAGCGAATGTTAAGTATTTTTCACCATTATATAATACTTGAACCTTCGAAAATGCACAAAAGAGTTTGAAAGTGCAATACATACATACATACATACATACCTGAAAAGCTTCTATAATACAAAAATTTATATAATTCCCATAAAACATTCACAAATCGCTAATAAGTGAATAACGTTACAAAAATTGGTTAAAACTGAAACGCGTACCGGAAAAATGTCTTATTTTTTAACGAATCCTGCTGCTTCAGAAAGAATTAATTTATAATTTCTCATATATTCAACTGTCTCGTCTAACAAGAATTTTACGTCTTACAGAAAATTTGTTAAATCGACTTTTTGTCAGCTTTTCGGGCCAAGTACCCCACTGTGCGTCGCGTCCGCGAGAGTACAGGGGATCGCGAGCCGAGCAGCACGAAGGTTAGATGTATTATATGTTAATTGCCTTGGGCCCCGTAGGGACGCAGAGGAGGGTATCACTTACCGAGCCTGATGGCGGCCACCTGCGAGACACCGAGGAGGACTAGGATCAGCGGAAGTCTACCGAAGACCGGGCACAGAGTTCTTATTCCGAAGGTATTCCCGGAAGCGTGTATGCCATCAAGGAGGAGCGTGCGTGGCCGGCGTGGCCCCGCAGCCACTGCCATCGCACCGTCCTTCTATCACCGCGCACCGTTCAACACTGCAATTGTCGTCTCCACTGTGTGTCCTCTCTCTCTCTCTCTTTTTCTCTTTCAACACCAACAACGACTGATCTCTCCAAAAAGAGTGGTGCACACTTTGCCGTGTCCCGATACGCGAAGCGTCAGAACCGGGACTTCGAAAAGCAAGTCTCTCGAACAGTCGTAGAACAAATCGTTCCAGGTATCTTTCTTTGGTTTTCCACGTGGTGAGCACGTGTATTTTCCCCCGTGCGGAAATAGTATCGAGGAAATTATATATATATATATATATATATGTATATATATATATATAAAAAAGGACGCGAGAGGCACGAGCGGTACCTGGGTCTGGTTCAGTTCATGGCTCGCGCGGTCGATATTCACGCGGCCGCGGTCAGCGAACGACTGACTGGCATTCGCGCGCGCGCACCCGCTGGAAGGGCTTCTCGTGGCGACGGCTGGCACGCATGCGCCAGGATGGGGGTTCTAAGGACCACGTGTGGTAAATCTTGCGTCGCGCCGCGACTGTGCCTGGGGACTGAATACATACCTGCGAAAGTTGTGACACGAATGTTAAATATGACGTAAAATTCAATCACTGGGGAACAATTGATCGTGAAATTATGAATACAGTCGTGTCCACTAATTGTTTGACGCGATCTAATATCATAAAATTAGAGAGTCACAATGATCCTTCTTTTTCACGGCGGTTTTTGAAATCTCGGCTTGCAGAGCGGCTGATTTGCATATAGGAATTGGATTACCAAATTAACATATTTAATACGAATTGACCGAAATAATCTCTACACCAGCTCTGGTAGAATAAAAATTGTTTCTTTCTGTCGTTACAACAGGATGCGTGCGAACGCATTCACCGTTTCGTTAAAAATTGCGTTAAGCCTCGTTCAAGGATCCTCTGTATATGGAATGACTGCGAACGCCATTCCATATAAGAGCGGTGTTTGTAAAAAAACAGTCGTATTTGATGCTCCAAGCGGATTATTTATTTGTATCGCATTTTACATTCACGGTTACGTTTGCGTTGCATCCCTAAAGGAAAACATAGTTTCAGGTGCATCGCCGGTCTACCTGTTCCTGGAAACAAACGCCCGGGGCACACGAATGTAAACATGATGAGCCTACCTGACCCGTGGAACACCGTCCCTTCCAAGATTTCGTGGGTTTTTCTGCGACCCGAACGCATTCCTTCACCTGCGCCTGTCCTCCGGATTCCTTGGAGCCGTTCATATACAAACTAACCGATTCCACCTGCGTTCCCATTTAAGAACCTGCTATATTTTTATTCGGTCGTTTTGTCCCCAATCCTCCGGCAAGACAAATCGCTTAGGATATATACATATGTATGGGGTCGTTGCCTCTAGATTCGACGATTGAATACCATTTGCTTGATATACTCGACGACACCCGACTTCCCTATCAAATATTTATACCAATTAATTCTGCACAATGTTAAGAAAATTGTAAACTGTATTTTAAGGTAAAGCAAGTCGAGTTTCGTCGAATAAAATTTAAGAGTATCATCATATTGCGGTCAAGTTATTGTCTGGGTCGCATAAACGGCTCAGTATGCATAGGCGGAGGATTAGAATTATTAAAGGGAGAAACAGATTTTTCAGAATTTTCATTTTGCAAAGTTGTAAAGTCCACACAGTCTGGTTATAAATGTTTCTGAATTGTGAAATGGTTGGAAATGTGAACCGTGTCAGTGTGTTATTGTTTTAGTTGATATTGTCGAAAGGGGACAGGGTGTGCCATTTTTTTAAGACAGTGAATGCACGAAAGGGAAGTCCGTAATTTGTCTTGGCATGCAGGACACTGTTCGTGAATGAAGTTGTACCGTGAACTCGTGCCGTCCGTGCCCGGCGGTGCCGCTTGAGAGAACGACACCGAGCCCGACTCCTGCGTTTTCTCGCAAACGCGTTTATTAGTCGAGGCAAATGCCACCACAGCCATAGTGATCGACCTTTCCTATTGTCCGGAGAGAGACGTGGCTCGCCGTTCCCGCACTTCCTTTTCGTCTGGAATTACGACCATTTTATCAGCCCTACAATTCCCATTGCAGTCTCTACCGGCGATTCGTCCATAATTTTTGAAAAACTATAGCAATTTATATAAATCTAATAGCAATAGCAATTTCAATCTTCAACCATTTATAAAAAATAGTCATTCTGATATAAAATGTGCGCTATCAAATACAAGACTGACTATAATGTCATTAATTAATTTAAATCGTCAGTTTAATAGTTAGCAATAAACGCATATAAGCGCTGCAGTCCTGCAACTCTGCAGTGTCTCGCAGAACGATTCGTGACGGCTAAATCGCGACTGGCCAGAAATGGTGAAAACGATCAAATCGTCTCGGTTTAAATGCATCAGGCCATTACGAATGAATCACGGTTTTTTAAGGTCTCTTTGTATCATGCACGGCGTCTTACCCCAATTGCTGGTACATCCTGTTTAGACAATTGAGGAAGATGCCACTTGCAACCGCGAAATTAGCCCACCGATCGCGTTCCAGCTCAATTTTCTCTTGAGACTGTTGAAAAATTAACTAAAAATTAACGAAAAACAAATCTATACAGTCGTAGCATCATTACTGTAGAATCGGAAAATAGAAAACAACAGTGCGACGTGGCAATATAACGTGAGAAAGCGTTTTTAATTGTGTGCTGCGAATCATTTGAATTCTCCGCGAGCGACGGACAATTTTGAAAAATATATTCCGGTCGGGAACAAGGCATCTCCGGTGCGACGTGTGTGTTCTTTCACCTGTTATTTCACTGTTCATTGGCTGCGCACCTTACCCGGTGCAAGACCGAGCCGCACAATAAAGGTCTCTTTTCTTCTCTCTTCCTCTATCTATCCGTCTCTCTTTCTCTCCACAGGCTAGCGCGCCCTCTCTCGCGTGTATACGTGTCGTGACCTTGTGGCATTTGGTACCTGGCTGTACCAGTCGGCGCATGACTCCGCCTGACGTATAGTGATGGGCACGATTCGAGTGCCTGAATCACAATCCACCTATTTCCTTCACGTCCCCACCTGTTCCCATCACTTCCCAACAAATCTCGAACTTTTCCATTGCAATTTTTGCTAATTTTTCTACCTCCTCCTCCTCCTATAGTAATCTACAAATCATCCTCAGCACATTTACGGAGCGCTAAATTGTAACGAGAATGTGTCTATCTAAATATTTAAACATTTTTTTAATAATATATATATCCAAAGGAATAAATTTGTTGAATAATCAATACATTTTTACAATCAAAATATGTAATAGAAAATTAAAAATATAAGGAAAGCGTCATTTTGCGAATTTTTTGCGATTTATCTGCAAACGCTATGTTGACGTTTCATAAATTGATTTTTTTCTCAATTAAGAAATTTAAATGGTTACACATGGTTCTATGTAGACAGTGTGCTTAAGGGAATATTAATCATTGAGATTGAGAATCACTGGCTATACCTATTGCCAGCGTGAGTATTTCATTTTCTCAATGAAAAACATCTTACACCTTTCTTTGATGGTTTCCTTTTAATTAGAATCTACTCTGTCTCGTGGTGTGATTAAGTTTTATACCCTTATTTTTTAAAATAGATTAAAAATTATCTAAATGGAAGACCTTGCCTAAAAATTGCACTCAATTTAATCATTTTTAAATATACATATCGATATAAAGAAAGGAGAGATTCTGAAACATGATTAACACAATGTTTATTCAGAAATATTATCATAAGGAAAGAACAGCTGGAATAATTTTCAGAAAGTTTTTTTTTAGAATCCATATTAGTCACGAACAAATTTCTTATTGGAACATCTTCATAATTTCGAATATGAAAAGCTACAAGTATCAATAAAACACTTCAGCAATTACATTACATCATGTTTGTTTTTGTAACCATTATTTCTATGTAGAATACTTTTAAATACCATAAACAAGTAACCAATTGAATTATCCTCAATTGAGACGATTATTAAAAGAATATCACAATTTCCTGCAAGTAGAGAGTTTATTTTGTTGTAACAAGTGAAACTCCAAACGATCTTGAAGTAGAATCCACAACAAAAAATGCTCATAATATCGACAGTACAATAATTTAAGACTAAACTTATAAATAATATAAATTAACTCCAGGTTTACGGGACGCATCAAAATGACGCGTTCTAATATTTTTAATTTACATATTTAACAAATTTATTTTTGTTGGGTATATATTATAAAAAAAACTTATTTCTATAAAATAATGTAAAATAGTCAATTTCTTACAGAAATCTTACAGAAATCTTACAGAATTCAAGACAACATATTAAAAGAACAACTGGAATTGAAATTATGTATATATAATTTCCTCCATTTTTTATAATCGTCTCAATTTCAAATCCTGAACCGAAGGCCCTTCTCTTAAAATATATTTACGCGAACTTTGGAATGATCAGACTATGACAAGGACACTCAGCCTACCGAAAGGAACAACAATCAACGAATGTTGAATATATCAGCATCTTCTATTAAGTTTCTCACCAAACGGATGTATACTTGAACAATTTATATTTATCTACAATTTTCTTCTTAATCGTTACTTCATTTAAGTCACTTTGAACGCCGACAATATCCAAGACTATTCCCTTCAACGATAATGTTAGTTTATTAAGTCTAGACTCGAACGTTAGAGTTCATTCTCGAATATCGCTACATGCACCTGTGGCGCGGCCAGAGAGTGCAGAACCACACGTTACTGGGAATATACGTGGAAAAACGGGATTAACTGCTATGAATTATATATATATGTATAGAAGAAGCATACATTGTATTCACCGAAGGCTAACATCTGCGGTTCCCATTGAACTCTCTTCATACACAAGTCGTCTCATTCCTCGTATTTGAAATTAATGAAAAACACTGTCTATTCATTCCAATCTTGTGACACGCTACATGAAGTGATATGGAAATATATTTTTACTGATATGAGTTGCTCGCTCCACACAGAAATCCGATTTCACGATTATGGTAGAAATGAGGATGCGAATAAACTGTACACAGTAATACTCATGCCAGACATTTGCGAATAGGTGTACATGGAGACACAGTCGAACACAAACATTCTAGAAAATATGTTATCGCTTTAAAGTACACACTCCCCTTTCTTCAATTTATAAGAGTAGTAAATCGTAATGTTGTCGGTTTCATTTGTATACATACATATATGTACATGTTTCATGCGCCATTGCATGCCTCCATCCCAAGTTTTCTGGCTACGCCACTGACTTGTACACCTCTACATCTTGTCCACAGAACAGAGTCAATGCGCGCACGAAAAGCTAACGATAAGTACACGATGCTTGTCGACTCTACACGATGCGTCTAAGAAACATGACCCAGAAATGTAAACTCACGTTGCCACGCTAAACTATAAATTGGTCCACGTCTTATTTAAGTGTTAATTGCCTACCGGATCGGTACAAGTACGAAATTAACGAAAACAAAGTAAAAGGTGCTACAACTCTAAATGAATAGAACTGTACAGCAGACGCTCAATAAGCAGCTGCGGTCGCTGCTTATAAGTTCGTTTTTTTTACTACAGTGATAAATATGTTATTGGGAACACAATTACGTAAAGTAACAATTGAATTGATCGAATTATAATTTACACAGTAGTTCAATTAACAAAACATTTTAATATAACGACCAGTTGCTTATCGAGCGTCTACTACATATAAAACCTACGTATATCACATGTTCTAAGTGATGTTTACGCTATCAATACCTTCAGGATTGAAATCATACATACTCTACAAACTCAAACATCCGATGCTGCAGTCTTGACTCCATTTCGTGAACAAAGTAAATATTTCCTATTTCACACATCATATCGTGCAAAAAAGGGCAGAAGATCTGTACCACAGAGTATCAATACCACTTCACTGTTTTCATTTTTCGAAACACAGTATTTCCTCCGTAAGGTCGCGGAACTGGGCAGGTACAGCGAGATATTTCGGAGCAGGGGAAGCTACTTTAAGATCGTCCTGATTGATTGCAGACTAGCTAGGTGAGGGTATAGAAACATGACATGAAGGGGGTAGAACGCGATGCTATGGGGGAAATACTGTGGACAAGTTGTACTTTGTAGATACACTTCATACAGAATCCCTTTTGATAAATAATCGCAGAAAGGGTGCGATCTTCTATTTAATATGTTGCCATGGTCATCCGAGTTATATAGCGAAGGTTTTAGTTAGGGCTCGCTGCTATCATACTGAATGTACTGTCCAGAGAATTGTGTACTTCTATGGAAACTTGTTCTAATGACATTCAGTAAACAATAAGCTTAACTAGAATCTTCGAGATCAGGACTTGAAACGGTCCCGAAAATAACTGTTCAAAACTGTTATAGAAAAGTTCTGATTAAAACAGTTACGAAGAACTTTCATTTCGAATAACAGCTTTCAAGTCCTATAAAGAAGAGTCTGCTCGAGATGATCTTGGAAGAGATTATTGAAGTTGGAGACTACTCCTTTCTGCGAATGATTATCTCCCTGTTTCATGAGTAGAGTACAGAATACCTTAGCAGTCGGTGTCTCGAGGGGGAACAAGCTGGGATCGGAGGTCGGTCCAAGCACGGATTTGAAAGGTTTAACGGAACGTCGTTTTTGTTTCCTTCGTTTCTACGCCATACATCGATGCGTCCACAGGGTAGAGATATATCGGATGTCTTGACCTTTCAAACTCGCGCTCAGACCGACGTTACTCAGCCGGGCATCTTGCGACTCATAACACCAAGCTCGCAGGCGATCTGCTTATGGTCGCGATCGAGCAACAGAGTTCTGGCATTGAGAAACGAAAGGTCCGGTAGCCGGTTCAGTACACGAGCGGTTTCCGCTTGTATCGGCATAACGCGGCCGAACCTGTCCATCACCACATGTTCGGACCCCGAGGACCTCTTGTTCACAGACTTCCCTCGATACACGTCTCCCGAGCTCGTTTTCTCCGGCAAATATTGTTTCTCTACGGACGAGTATTGCTTCTCCGACGACACGTATTGTCTGTCAGTTGCTACATGCTTCTCGTTTGTTGACAAGTGTTTCTCCATTGGAACGTTGCGCTGTGAACCACTATTCCTTGGCTTCTGTCCAGGGTCAAGGTCGGATTTCCTCTTCCAGTCTGCTGGACGGGGAGCTGGCAATGGTTCGATCATTTTCGAAGGCTGCGAACGCTTCTGCGACTTCAGAATGTCGTTCTCCAGGGACTCGATCGTCTCTGTTTTCGAAACCGAGTTGCACCGTTCACGACCGACGCTCACTTCTGAGGCATCTGTTGTATAAAAATGTGTTACCCAAGTTGATGATTTTAGACGTGGTTTAGAACACGTAAGCAACACACAAATAACTGACTAATTCTCGTAGTTTCTAGCTACAGTGTACAAGTTACAGAATACCAAGCCCAACACTTACGATGATTAACAGGATTCCTTGCGCTACTTGGCCGACGATAGGATTCAGAGTTGGTGGAACTGTGGGATGTTAGTAGAGGATCGAAAGGGCACAGAAAGTCCAAAGGTAGAAGAGCGGATAACCCACCACCTAGATTATATGATCCATCAAAATTGTTTTACCCAGTGCGAAAGCAAGTAATTAATAACAATTTGTTTTTTTTCGTGAAAGCAACGTGATCGAACGGAAGCAGTGAACACTTCTATTTCAATAATATACTGGCAAAGAAAAAAAAATACATTTGTCGAGTAGTTTATGATAATCTAGTCTCTATTCGAATGAATATTCAAAGCAATATAGTGAAATAATATGGCAACAACGTATATCATGTTTGATACTTACTAGCTTCTAAGGGATTAACAAGCCCGGAACTATTCCAGTCAAATTGAGCAGCAGGTACTTCCTAATGGATATTTAATATTAATAATTACATTGTTTGGTTTTAAGATCAAATTTGTTGAACAGTACTATAAATAATTCTTAAAGGTTACAGCCAGGTAAGGTGGTCAAATGTATCTCGCAATACCACTTTATCCGGCTTTACCCTGTCTTATAACATGAAACAGTGAAACTACAACACGTTGAACGAACACTTACTTCCGAGTTATTCGAACTTTGACATTTACTCATATTTGTCATAGCAGTCGGCTGAGTTTCCACGGTAGCCTTAATTGGCTCTAGAGGAGTGAAGCCAAGGTTTGCGGCGAATCTCGGTACGTTTGGATTCCACCTTGGACCAAATAACTGCAAGTATCGCGTTGTTACTTCCAAATATTAATTCATTTGTCACATTACTTACAATATTCCGCGAATCAATGCCGAGGGAATTTAAGAGTACATTGTTGCTAGTACTGTTTGCCCACTGATACGTCAAGGCGTTTGTTTCCTCAACGCTCTTAATACTGTGCCAAACTTTATCTGCTTGACTTATCAGTGTTTGTATTTGAATTTCACACTGTTCCGTGTCTGCCGGAAACATTGTTGTTATTATGTCTTCTATTTTATTGGCCGCCTGTGGAACATGTTTGCAATTAATTTCTGACGTAATAGAAATAAATAAACACACAAACAGCTTACATTTTTATTTTCTATTCGAGACATCGATTCCTTTAGGCTAAACGGTGGAGGCTCCACTTCGGGTTGTTGGAATGCTGTCTCGAAATCATTGAAGTCTCCGAAATCGTCGTCCTCCACTTTATCAGGTACTTTTGTTTCACCAACTTTCTCGAATTGGGTTTGATCAGTGAAGTTCGTGAAGTCACCGAAATCATCGTCTTCAGCTTCTAGATCATTTTTCTGTTCATTCCCTTCTGTTGCTTCGGGAAAGTTGTGGACCTCAAGTGGAAAAGTCCTAGTAGAAGTCTCTAATGTGGTATCACACTCGAAATCACCGAATTCCTCGTTCGAACACCTGGAAATAACTGGCAGTGGTTCAGAAGATAGAAAGTCGTTTTCAACACTCATTGGTTTTGCTTCAGAAAACTCGTAGAATTCATCAGCAATCTCCTCCGGTTCAGCTGGGCTTTTATTTGTAAATTCATCCTTCAGTTCACTGACACTCGGAGGGTTTTCTTCAACAGAATCATGAAACTGTTCTATGTTCGCAGGTTCTGAGTTGCCTGCGTCAACCTCGAAGTCATCTCTCTCGTCTGGCACATTTAAGATCGCTGTGCATTGAGCTTCTACAGTCAGTTGCTCGACTGGTTTCTCGAATTCTACATTTACGTCCTGTTTATCAACTATACTGAAGTCTTTGTTTAAACTGTTTAAATTATTTGAGACATCTTCAGCTTCTTGGAACTTAATGTAGTCTGTTTTCGAAATGTCTGTAGGCACGTCGTTGTTTGAAATCCAATTCTGAGAATCTTCAAACTGCTCGTATTCGTAAAAATCATCATCTAGTGGTTGAATTATCTCGGGAGCGACGGTCGGGTCTCCCAAATCTAGGCTTAACGGTTCTAAATCCTCTAAATTATTAGGGGTAGCTTCCTGCTCACTCTCCCCGCAGCTACTGCTCTCGCTGACTAAGCCAACTTCACTGAAAACTCTTTTCTCTCTATTGTCTTCGACACCATTGTTATTTACATTCTCCAAGTTTCTTTTACAATTGTTCACCTCGTTAATCGTTTCAACCTCTGTTTTCAATTTAATCTCGCTCACAGTGTTTTCGGTTTTTTCAAGTATTAACAGGTCTTCTGAGATAGTCGCTTTTAAAACTACTGGCTGAGAGTCGTCCTCGATTGTTTCGGAAATACCATTTAATTTCGGCGAAGCATGCTGGGACGGTAAAGGTGTTTGAACCGGCGTTACAAGCTTGTGCGGCGAATCCGAAGACACGGAGAGTCCTATAAAAGAATTTTTATTCTTGAAATATACGCTTCTATATATTATCATTTTAATGCTAGAATTACTAAAAAATTGTATTGTCTCATGGAAATTTAATTATATATTACTGGACTGCGAATCTTTATGCAAAATAAAAATTGTCTGCATTGATTGCAAGAGATAGAAACCAAACTGAATGTTATATCTTCCCTTAATGATTTTAATAGAGGAGAAATCATACATTGACATCTTTATTTTTTTAAATTTTCCAACAATTTTGAATTTTATCTACTCAATTCTGCTATAAATGCATAAAGATCCACAGTCTATATATATTACCATCTATTCCTCCAGTTGTAAAGTCTCCGAACTCGTCCTCTTCCGAGTCCCCAAAATTATCTAGCGGAGGAGGTGTCGAGCTGACCAATGGTGGAAACGCCATCCTGCTGTCTACTCTAAAGAGTATACACAATATTTTCAATACAACATACTTTTTAATTAGCTGAATCTTTCACAAAATAAGAAACCATTATAAATATATCTTTGATTGAACATTAAAACAGCGAGCTCGAGTACAAATTTTTGTAGCGACTTATAGTTTTAATGAGACAGAAGTTCTTGAGTTCATGTTCAAAATAAAAATTGTCTGCATCGATTGCAAGGAATAGAAACTAAATTGAATGTTATTTCTTCCTTAATGATTTTAATAGAGGAGAAATCATATATTGACATCTTGAATTTTTTAAATATTTCAACAATTTTGAATTTCATCTACTCGATTTCGCTGTAAATGCATAAAAATCCGCAGTCTGTTCATGAGAGATTGAACATTGCACCTTTTACCGCGACGAGAAACGCATATGTCAAATTCAACTAGGTTATGTATATGTCAATAATGACGGATGGAAACATTTGTCAAAATTACTGGAAGACACGTCAATAGTATCGGAATGGTCGTTAAAAATTATTTTATTGCACTGTTGAGAGGAAAAATGACGTTATTACGCGAAGCAAAGTGAAATGGACTCGAGAACGTTTAGTGTCATCGTAACTTACGAAAGAGCACGTAGGTACGTGGAGCACCTCTCGATATTTCTTTATCTGTCGTTCGTCATCGTGTCGACATTATTCCAGTCGGTCTCCATCGGCATATGCAATCCTTTATCAATGACGATTGCAACTTGTAGAACCCGTAAGGTTCGGTGGTGTGAATCACGAGACCATCGGTTGTATCACCTGTTCTGTACGTGTTGCTTCTGCGCACCTGTGCCCACCTGCCGTTGCGCGTTTTTTTCAAACTCGATTAAACTTTCAAATTACGGGGCTATCTTCCAATAGATTAAAATTCGCAATTTGATTCATCAATCAATGCTCTTGATTGAAAAAAATTAGTCAGTGAAACTCACAATTGATTAATTCAGTTGATGAAACACTCGTAAACTTATTTATTAAGCTAGCAAGACTATATCACAATGTTTATTTATGTACAGTTTATTAATCTCGTTACAACAGTTGTAAAGACTATCAACACGTGATATACATGCGCAGAAGGTTTTATTCTTACTGTATGATGTACTATCTAAAAGTTTTGCTACCTCCAGCAAAAAGCGCTCAATTAAACAAATTAAACTGTTTGATTTCATTTAGATACACTGCCTGCTACAGCTAGTGTGATTAATAAAAGGTTTTCCATAGGTAGTCATTCTACTACAATTTACTTCAGGTCCTGCTTAGCAGTATGCCGCGTACGTCTGTGCTTTCTCATGTCCCCTTTTTGCCTGAAACATCTCCCACAAACGTCACACGCATGTGGTTTCTCGCCAGTATGAATCTTGATGTGATTATTCAAAGCTTCTGTTCTGGTGAATGCTTTCTCGCAATAGTGGCACTTGTATCTACGATCTCCCCTGTGTATTAATCTATGTTGATAGAAAACGGAACCCGTTAAGAAAGCTTTGTTGCAGACGTCGCACTTAAATGGTCTCTCTCTGGTATGCTTCTTTCTAGTATGATCCGCTAGGTCAGGTTTTATAGTGAATCTCTGATCACAATACTCGCACGCGTAAGGTTTGACGCCCATGTGGAACCTTTTGTGAGTCCACATGTGACTCGACTGCGTGTAACTCTTCCCACATATATTGCAAACATATCTGAAAATACAAAGTTAATTTTCATTATTTTTACTTGAAAAAATCACACGTGTACTTTAAATGTCGGCAAATATGTGTGCAAACTTCCAATGCGAAAGATTCAATAATTTTTCTGAAAAAAAATCCTAAAAAATTTTGTACATACGGCCTGAGTCCACTGTGTCTTCTTTTATGCGCATTCAAAGAATTCGCAGTGGGCAGCAGACTCCCACAAATGTCACACGGGAATTTGGAGCATCTGTACTTCCCATGTTCTTGGAAGTCTTCAGCGCTCACAAAAATGCTTCCACAAAGTTCGCAAATAAACTTCTCTTCACTCTTCTCCGACTTTCTAGCCACCGGCTGATGCCTCTTTTGTTTATGCTTGTAGAGCAGAGACAATTCTTTAACGTCCCTATCGCAAACATCGCATAAGAACACAACCAAGACTTTAAATATTCTTGGATGCTCCTTCCAATGAAGGACAGCCTCTGTAAAAGACTTGAACCACGAGTTGCACTCGTTGCACGAGTATGGTTTTTCAACTATGTGTAAATCGCGGTGAGCTTTTAGATAGTTCATGTCTGCAAAGTGGCTGTTGCAGAACTCGCAGTGGTAAAGCTTCAACGCCTGCAACTCTTCGATGAGACTAATTTTCTCTTCGTGCATCTTGCAATGCTCGTCTGCAGTCTCGCATGATCCAAACACTTCGCCGCAACGTACACACCTTTATACAGAAAATATTAAGGATGTAGTGACTACTGTAACTCTAAAATAAATCATACTGTGATGGATTAAGAATTACCTCCAAATTGTTTGACTGTTTTCTAAAACGATACTGTGGCCAGCTATGTGTTTGTTTAATCTTGACTTCTGTGTGAAGCTTTTTGAACATTCGGGGCATTTGTACGGCTTCTCTGGGAGATGGGTCACCACGTGACGCTTCAAAGTATACCTAAAATAAGGATAACTTAATTCAGTATTGTTTTTATAATATTATAAGTAGAGGACTGCAGATTTGATGCGTTTATCACTAAAATGGACCGGTCGAATACAAACCTGTAGAGACATTAGGGAAATTGAATGATTATTGTTAAAATTATTAGTAGTGAAGATACATTTTTCTTTAATTTCTGGTTCTTACAGTTGACATGGACAATTTTTATTTTACATAAAAACTTACAGTCTAATTATAAGCATTCGAGTAACTCACCCATCACAGAATCCTTTAGAGCAGACCTCGCACACATGAGGTCTTGTTTTACCATCCACGCAGACGTGTTTCTTTAGCCCTTCTTGATTTTCAAATAATTTTCCACACTGCAAGCAGGATACTCTGCCATCTTTGCAATGATACCTATAATAAAATTAATATACAAAATCAAATACATCGTATATTTAAAATGAAGATTAAAATGCTTTAAAATGAAATATCATTGTACCTCTTGTAGTGATAAAATAACTTTTGCTCCTTCCCAAAAGTAATCTTGCAAATTTCGCAATACAATGCTTTTGCTTCCTTATGAAAATGTTGGTGAAATTGCAATCGCTCTTCGAAGGTGAATGTTGCGAGGCAGATATCACACTTATATGGCTTGGATGTGCACTGCAAGTTGGGTTTACATTTATGTTCATCTAGAGTTTCCTTCGTATGATAAAGGTTCATACAAGCACCACATTTCAAATATTTTTGCTTGGTTCCCAAACAAAACAGTGTAATGGCTCCGCTTTCAGCTTCTTCGTCGGCTCTAAGTTCACTTGGAATTTGTTCTTCGTCGCTGCTTTCAAGAACAATGTCACTGTCGTATAACTCAATATCCTTTTGATCACTCTTTGTTTCTTCATAGACCTTCATTCGTCCTTCGATACATAGTGGACACGAATCATTGTTCTCTGAGCAGTTTGTATCAGTCTTAATAGTTATAAAAGAATGTTTCTGTTTAAGAATTTCTATAAGAGTCTCCTCAGCTCTAATACATTGAGCATCGAAGTCGTTACACCAAGTAATCTTTTCGACACACGTTGGACAAAGTTGTTTCGGAAGGGGATCTGTTTTCTTCACCTAAAAGTCATGCGTAAAATTAAAACTGGTGACAGAAGAAAATTTCCTAATTCAACCTTGGTACCTTAATGCTTAAACATGTGTTTATCTTGTCTAAAAGTCTTAAAGACTCTCCGAACTCCGAGTAAATGTAAACAGGATTAGAGGTTTCCCCTGCGCATAAACGGCACAGAGATTTCAAATGAATTTGATTCTCAGAATCAGGAGGCAATTCTAAAATTTCATTAGAGGATAACGGTTCATCCTGAGACCAAATGATCGATGCCTCGAAATCATCAAGATCGTTCTCATGATCGCTCAATGTGCTAATCGATTCTGTCTTTCCAATATTCATATTACAAAACTGCATATTCATTTATCTGAAATACAACATAAAAAAATCAATATTTTCTTCTTCCTAATAATATTTAATTTGTTAGCGAATCAAGAAAGACAACGAATTAAAAAAGTTACAAAATTCATAATACTCGAATAGTTGTATTACATTTACACACCTAATAATAATTTCAGTAACAATAACTTAATTTACTAGTTTACATCTTTATTTTTTTTTATTACGTGCTGGTTGAACGATTATTCTTATATATTGTTAAATGATAAGGAATCAATTCTTATCTCCCATTCTCGCTTTCTCGCGAGCGAATCAAAACGGAGGGTGCAGGATGGAAAGTATGTCAGAGTAGATTACCTCGTTCCTTGGAAATAATGTAAAGATTCTTTCATGGCAAACTAAACTTAAATCTTCGTGTTAGCAAAACAATTCAACGAGGATCCGATTTTTCCAGCAGAGAGCATTTCAAGTAAACACGCTGTCACGACAACAGGAACAAAAGCGAATCTCGGGCTCCTTTTGAATGGATGAAGAAAATAGAATAATGGTAGAATATTAGTTAACAATAAATTCATATAAAACAAATATCTTATGCTATCTTACTTTATTAAAATATTCAAAACAATATAATCTTGTCTTTGTTCTAAACATTATAATAAAAAAATATATCTTTTCTGTACAAAATTAAATCGTAATATATTTTTATATTAACATACTTATAATGAACATTTTATCTTTACTGGTTGTTAAATATAATCTAACAAAAATTATTTAAATTGGCATATGTATGTATACTATTGTGCAAAAGAAAGAAGCACCCAATATAATTATACGATATAATGACAAACAATATCTTTATCTAGAAATTGTATTGTACAATGATTGATTTATTGCATTTAAAGTATTAGATAATCCGCAATAACACATATTTTCAGAACTATTCAATTAAACAGCAGAATCCTTTTTCAAAACTTACTGTGTTCTTATTTGATTTTTTACGCTTTTCTTTTACACAGCAGTGTGTATATATATATATATACATATATTTCTATCTATCTTGATTGAACTGAATTATGACAAACTTTTTGGAGAACGGTGTCTATCAATGTGTCATTACAACATATCGTAGATCATTCTTCACTCTATGTTCCCTTAATCTTTTACAATGCCTCAGAACAGTCAATAAGTTTAACTTAATCTTGTTCAGTTTGGTTTTCGTGTACATTTCGTAATCTTCATTGGTGAAGAAATACAGGTACTCTGAAACACAACATAATTGAATTCCCTATACTTGAAATCGAATGTTGTACAAGCTACTCACCATTTTTAGTACAAATATCCAAATCTTGTTTCTTATAACGAAGATAGAGGTCCATATTGCCTTGCTTTCTAACTTGTGCTTTTCCCAATGATAGAAGCGTATACTTAGCTTTCAAAACCTGATTAATGGCCTCTACCAGACTATTGACTGTCTCTATAGACTGTCTTCCAATAAGATACTTTGGAACAGTATTGAATTCATCTTTAGTTATTAAAGCTATTGTGGGATGAACATCAGGCTCGCTAAACAAGATTTTCTTGCAGTTTTTCATTGGAGACTCTTCCTGGCTCTCTATATTGCTCTTGTTGTTTGTTGATTCCTCTGTATGGTTTGACAATAATTCTTTGAGAACAAAGTTCAATTCATCCTTGGTATGATGGTAATTTTGTATCAATTGATGCGGCACGTTCCTTTCCATGTAAACAATTTTGTCGTCCAACATTTGCATCAACAATAATAATTCCTAAAATTGTTATTTATGCAATGTCAATTGTTTATGACCTGTATAGCACTCCACACGTTTCAATTATTGTTTTAAGCTTCTTTTACTCGAAAACTGTATGAAACTATAGCTCTTAATATTTTAGTTCTTCGAATGAAAATGACAGAGATTCAACTCTATTAATTATTAAACAAATTTTTACCTGACATTCCTTATTTCGGTCGGAAATTTTTCTCAATTGTTCCTTCAATTCGTTGATGCCATCAGAAATCTTTGAAACTTCTACGACCATTTCCGTGAGTACATCCTTCACTACAAGTTTATCTAAAACGAAAATATTGAAATTAGTAGAACTAGAACGATGCGAAAAATTTCTCCACGATTAAAACAAACATATAAGCGGTACATTTTGCAATGAATATTTATTGTAATTAATGAATATTAATTCAATCATACTTTGAACTAATATAGTCGCAGATTCGAGATATCGGAATTTATCACACTGTCGTTCCACGACATCGTCAACAGAGCTGGAGTTCGCCATGATTTAAAAACTGCAATAAAACGTATCAACGTCTTATTTTTATATTAAAACTTTAAGCATTCGTAAACGGAATTGTTTATCGAACAATATTTTGTCAATCACTACAAATAACGGTTTCACTTCGCTTGTACGCAGTTTGTAAATTTCGAATTTAAGTTAGTTCGCAGATGGCGTCGTGCGCTACCTAAAGGCGCTGTACAAAAACGAGTGGAGTCTAAGTCGAAGGCAGCGGGCGCGTCAGCGTCCACGGGTTCACGGTGCGTGCTCGGTCACGACTGGTCACGACTGGTCACGACCGTTATCATTTTAAATGTTTTGTCGCCGAGGACCACCGAGGACCCAGCAAAGGACGCGGCCAGCTCCAGAATATTCGACGGCAAATAAAAAGAAACCTCACGTTGTTTTTCTTAGCGCCAGCGCGAGTTGCCGTCGTCAGATACTATAATCGAGCATCAAAGTATCAAAGCGAGTGCGTTTAGTATCAATATAGTATCAATAAACGTGCGTAGATTCGGAACAAGTTTTTCCTTCGTATCCCGACCTCCGGTGTTCTCCGAACACGATCGGCAAAACGCGAAAGTCTCGATCGCGAACAGGACCATTTATCATGAAATATTCAAATTTATATATTATAATACTTACATACAATAAATAGACGACAGTTTTGAAAAATTAGAGTCCTTTACACATTCCTATGATAATTGACTATTTAAAATCAATTTATCATACACATGAAAACTCTCAAATCGACTTTACGAAAATCAGTTTACAATGCGCATGCGTATACAATTTGTGGGCATTAAATACTTTATATTTTTTTCATCCAACTTTCTGCCAGAAGTTTATGAAATATCAATGCAAATAGAATTGTTTCAAGGTTATCTAAGTTAAGTCACCAACAAAGCACAGGGTAGACCTATCAGAGAGTATTCTCTGGACCTATCAGCCTTATCTATCAATGTCTTTTTGCGGCCCACTTTTCGGAGGCCACGTAACCTCATTACCATTTTCATTACGCCTATTTGCATGCAAATGAAGCGATAAACGCGAAAGAACGTTTCAAAACAGAAATAAACTTATTTATTTGTTTGTGGCACGAAGATTCTGACAAAACTCGTCTAAATCGCGTGAAATGAAAATGGTAATGGGGTTATGTGGCCCCCGAAAAGTGGGCCGCAAAAATACATTGGATGGTAGGTCTATCCTTATACCTTGTCCGTGGTTAAATGTGTTGAGGTTAGAAATTTAGATAGGAGTTTCGCCTCTACACTCTGCGCTTTCGAGGAAAAGATTCAACGTTGCGCCGCGAGATGTTAGCGTGTTCGCGTGTAACACGTTCGTCGTCGGAGACTCTCTACTGGTTCCCTTACTGCTCCACGAAGCTGCTGTCATTTTCCCTATTTCGTCATCGTTTCGCGTGATTTCGTGGAGTACGTTTCGACACGTAACACTGTGACGAAACGTCAAAAGTTTCTTGATTAACAATCGTTCGTTGACTTCGGAATTCTTTGCTTATCTAGAGTTTCGTTGTCAGTGCTTCAGAAGCTGCCAGTGGTCAAAGAGGAGGAGACGGGGGTGGAAGAAGAGGAGAAGGAGGAGGAGGAGGGCTCACCTCCGGGAGGTGATCGCGAACTATGCACGAGACACCGGTCAGGAAGTCACGGTCGTGAAAATGCGTGTCTCGAACCGAGTCGCGTGTTCACCCGTGCCAGCCTAGCAAAGGACTGAGCTTGGCCCAGGTGACGATGCAAGATAACTCCAAAGAGATGTTCATCATCCGAGCATTGGAAAAGATCCTGGCCGACCGGGATGTCAAACGGTCGCACCTCTCTCAACTCAGGAAATCTTGCGAGACTGCACTCGGTAATCTTTCTCTCCGTACCTCTCTCTTCGTCCGGCCAACTACGCATAGAATCGAGTTCAATATGTATTTACAAATCCTATCCGAGTCACATTTCATGAGCATCGAATGCAACTAGGAGATGACTACTTCGTTGTCTCGACTACGCATAGAATCAAGTTCAATATGTCATTAATAGACTTCGGATGTTTATACAAAATAAAAAGTTTCTGTATCAATTGCAAGATGCAGGAGCTAAATAAATAAATCTATATTCTTCATTAATAATTTTAACGTGGTGAAAATAATATATTAACACTCTTAAAGTCTTTTAATATTTTCATTGTTTTAAAATCTAGAGTCTAGTTATTAAGAATCCTAAATGTTCACTATACGATCTACATTTTCTGATCTACGAATGATACTCTATGTAACTGCAGTCTATATACAGCATAATATACATGTATAGTTGTTGACCAGGTGCCAAGAAATTCAGAGTCAATGAAATAAGTCTAGTTTCTTAGAAATAGATGCTTTTTGTTAGTCTATCGTATACACCACAAAAGAATTATGCGAACTTAAACTCAGATGTCACAATATCATGTTTATGTTGCAAGAACTATTCATCAAAGGAGTTCATTGCGGGACAAGTACATTCGATCAAATTGAATTCTACAGCAACATTATTTTTATTTTATTCTTATTAGTTTCCTGTTGTTCATTTTCAACTGTTATCTTTTGATTAACCCTGTTCTGAGTGCACTGTAAGGTATAAAAATAAGCCTGACAGATTGTAACTGTACTATGTTTTTCTTGCCATAAATACATTGTATTTTAGTTAGATAAAAATGAGAATTGCAAGATGTAACACATATATTGTGATTGATAGCATTTCTTGGTCTTCATGGCGAGGCCTAAATTGAATTATATTCATATGACATTTAATACATTACATCATCTCTCTCGTAGTCTACTCTTAATTCTTCGATGCTTAGTCTAACTACATAACGAATATTGGAAAATATAAAGCAATATTTTTTTTTTAAAAGTTACTTATTTTATTAAACATATACAGAATGTCTAAATCGGATTGGTTGTACATTAAATATACATGTACAGTGTACATAAAAATAATAGCCAATTAGCATATGTCAATAACAAATCACTCTTTGTTCTAGTCTATTTTTACATATTACTATTTTTACTTTATTATCTGGTGGGGATGCAATTATATTTGTAACGAACGCATGTGTGTGCAAGATAATTTTTCTATATTCAAAAATACGTTTTGACTTTCAGATAACTTGCGGAATGAAATTAAGGAAGTGTCGGACACGCAGGTCTCGACTGCGCTGCCCCAACCCCGCAGCGATTCCTATGTCATTTCTGCAGAGAAGTATTTTTTACCATTCGAATTGGCCTGCCAGAGCAAGTCGCCTCGAATTGTGGTCACTGCTCTGGACTGTCTGCAGAAATTGATCGCTTATGGCCACCTCACTGGCAATGTACCTGACTCTACCGAACCGAGCAAACTATTGATTGTCCGGATCGTCGAGACAATCTGCGGATGTTTCATAGGGCCGCAAACGGACGAAGGTGTTCAGTTGCAGATAATAAAAGCGCTCCTGACAGTGATGACTAGTCAGCATGTCGAAGTTCACGAGGGTACCGTACTTCTCGCAATACGCATCGTTTACAGCGTTTATCTGGCCTCTAAGAACCTGGTTAACCAAACCACAGCTCGCGCTACGCTCACCCAGATGATCAATGTGATTTTTGCGCGTATGGAAACACAAGCTGTAAGTTCATATTTTGATTCGAGATATTTCTTTTATTATTGCCGGCACAATTGTAAGCTAAAAAATGGTCTTTCCAGGAAGAGGAGAATATTAAGAACGAGATGGAACACACAGAAGCCGCTGTTAATGCAACCAACTGCACTTCCAGCGGAGAGCTGGAATCTGAGACAGTGAACAACGAGGAGACCACTACAGAAAATAATCAAGAGTCGCATCTGATTGTTCGAGGGATCCTGGAGGATGTAGTCAATTCTGTGGTACCGGAGGATGCGACCAGTGCAGCGACAATAGTTTCAGAGGAAGCGAGCTTGGACCAAGTGCCTATGGACGACAACTCCGACGAGACTGTGGCAGAAAGCGACAATATGGTCAGGGCGAAGTTTACCCATGTCCTGCAGAAGGATGCTTTTTTGGTCTTCAGAGCACTCTGCAAACTTTCTATGAAACCCCTTCCGGATGGCAATCTAGATCCTAAGTATGTATAGAAGCAAATACAAGATTTTGTATGACAGATACGTTTGTAAAATGCATTGGGTCACTTTCAGGTCACACCACCTCAGGTCAAAGATTCTTTCGTTGCAACTGCTTCTGGGCATACTGCAAAACGCTGGACCAGTGTTACGTTCTAACGAAATGTTCGTGATAGCTATAAAGCAATATCTGTGCGTAGCGCTCTCGAAGAACGGTGTTTCATCGGTTCCCGAGGTGTTCGAGCTCTCGTTGGCGTTGTTCTTGGCCTTGCTAGCTCGTTTCAAAGTGCACTTAAAAATGCAGATAGAGGTCTTCTTCAAAGAGATCTTCATGAACATCCTCGAGACTTCCAGTAGCTCGTTCGAGCACAAGTGGATGGTGATCCACGCTTTAACGCGCATCTGCGCGGACGCCCAGAGCGTCGTTGACATATATGTGAACTACGATTGTGATCTATCGGCTGCAAACTTATTCGAAAGGTGAGGAAACATAGTACAGTATTCTATCCGTAACTGTAAACACTTCGGGTCTCCAGAGATACTCGACACCTCGCTGGCTCGGTTACTGGTTCCAAGGGGGATCCCCCCAGTGGTAGGGATAAAATTTTAACAGTAACGAAGAGAATACTGTAGATCGTAATGCGATCGGTATCTGCGACGAAACGTTATACGTGTCTTATTTTGCAGGCTTGTGAATGATTTGTCAAAGATTGCGCAAGGTAGACAAGCGTTGGAACTGGGTGCCTCGCCTAATCAGGAGAAATCGATGCGTATCAGGGGCCTGGAATGCCTGGTTTCTATTCTGAAATGCATGGTCGAGTGGAGTAGAGACTTGTACGTGAACCCGAGCGTGCCGGCTGATCAACAACTCCCTTCGGAGCCACCAGATCCTCCTGCTGAGCCGCCATTGCCTCGTTATGGCAGCGCAGGAAGTCTGTCGTCCGCGAATTCTAGTCTGGCAGGGAACAAGGAGATCCCGGACTCTCCGGAACAATATGAAGTGCAGAAACAGCAGAAGGAAGTCTGGGAAACCGGAATTGACATGTACGAACCGAAGATCTCTAGTCTTTCATCCTCCATCCTGTTCACTCGTCCTGGTCTGGGGTATCAGGCTGACTTGAAACAAAAGAGGATGATCTTGCAGAACACCTATCTACCCTCCGATTTCGATGATTTTTGGATACGTTATACAGTAATGTCCGACTGTAAGTCGTGCTGAAAGCTTAACTGTATGCCGCTACGCTGCCCATCCCACTTCTGCCTCGGTTGCCGAGCAGTGTAAACACGTAATTCGATACCGGACGAGTATATCGTTGTAAACTACTAATCCAATTACGAAACTTCTTTATTTTTCATTATTTTTTTATGGGACTTTGACCAGCATATTTGTGGCATTTTTCTAATAAAAATGGTACCAAATATGATACGATTCCGATGATATTTACTTGTGTAATGAACGACGAATGCTGCAGACGCAACGAAGAACAGCGTATGGGAAATGCTTTGAACTGTGCCGGCGCGCCTCGACTCTCCGCGCCTCTTTCTTTCCCATACGCTGTCCTTCTTTGCGTCGAAAACTTTCATCGTTTTGATGGAATTATATGATATGGAAAAAATGCCACGAATATGTTGGTCAAAGTCCGATAAAAGAATAATGAAAAATAAAAAAGTTTTGTTATTGGATTAGTTATGTTTACACTTCTCGGCGACCGAGGCCTCTCAAGCTACGTTGTCCTTTTCTACGTTCGGCGCGATCTTTGAAACCACAAAAAAAATAGTGTCCCGCTTATATCTAGGTCGCAACACAGAACCGAGAAACGACTTACAGTCGGACATTACTGTAAATCGTAACATTTTGAACAATCATCAATATTAACTACAGAATTCACTGTAGTGGTACTGATAGATATTTCGCAAATATAAAGGAAAAAATTCATGGGAAGATAGGTGGCTGTTTCTACAGATTCATCCTAAAAAGATTCGATAGTTGCCGAGACCGCCTGGTATCTTATAGCCGCTGAACGATTAGGAATACGGTTAAATGGGCATGCTTTCTATTAATTAAGTGGTATTCTTACCTCTAGTTTTAATCGAAAGCCAAGCAAGGGGGTACAATATCTTCAAGAACAAGGTCTTCTAGGTAATTCGTCCGACGACGTTGCCCGCTGGCTTCATATGGACGAACGACTCGATAAGACCGCGATCGGCGATTTTCTCGGCGATCATAATCACAATCAGGTGATGTACAGCTATATTGATCAAATGAATTTTGCTGACCGCGATTTAGTTACAGCCCTCAGATATTTTCTCGAGGGCTTCCGGTTGCCCGGCGAGGCCCAGAAGATCGATCGACTTATGGAGAAATTCGCCAGCCGGTACTGCGAATGTAATCCGAAGTGAGTGCTAACGAGAACCATGGCCTATCCCCTAATTATTCAAATTAATATCATCTTCAAATTAGAAATGAAATTCTGCTATGTGTTTATCATTTAGTCTTTCATAATTTAACTATTTATTTTCTATTAAACGTACAACAGAACAGAATTATAGTTTGTTTCTGTTTCTTTCTGCAGTAATGGATTGTTCACAAGCGCCGACACCGCTTACGTGCTGGGTTTCTCCATAATTATGCTGACGACCGACCTTCACTCGCCGCAAGTCAAAAATAAAATGACAAAAGAGCAGTATATCAAGTTGAACCGACGCATTAGCGATAACGAAGACTTACCCGAGGAATATTTGTCAAAGATTTATGACGAGATTGCTGGTAACGAGATTAAAATGAAATCAAACCCGAACAGGCCTGGGAAGCAAGGTAATCAATAAGGCATCATAACTGACCCGGCATGAAGAAATGAAGTTCTATTATCCCAACCGATGTTTCAGTAATATCCAGTGAAAAGAAACGACGTCTGCTGTGGAACATGGAGATGGAAGTGATATCGACCGCAGCGAAGAATTTAATGGAGTCGGTCAGTCACGTTCAGGCGCCATTCACAACGGCGAAACACTTGGAACACGTTCGACCGATGTTCAAAATTGCTTGGACACCGTTTTTGGCCGCGTTCAGCGTCGGCCTTCAAGACTGCGACGACCCTGAAATAGCCTCTTTATGCTTAGACGGCATCCGATGCGCGATTCGCATCGCTTGCATATTTCACATGACGGTAAATAATTTTGCACGGTCGCCGGTCGATAGCAATTCTGCTTCGTAATGACCGACTATGTTATCTTCGAAGATAAATAAGATATTTAGTAGCTAGAAGGTTTTAGCCGCTAGAATCTAGCGCATAGCTGTAATAAAAAAAAAGCTATCAAGATAAAAAAAATCCTTGGTGCAAATGTATTTCTTTTTAATGCAGTTGGAGCGGGATGCGTACGTGCAAGCGCTGGCGCGATTCACTTTGTTGACTGCAAACTCTCCCATCACCGAAATGAAGGCGAAGAACATAGACACTATAAAGACGCTGATAACCGTGGCGCATACCGATGGAAATTACCTTGGCAGCTCCTGGCTGGATGTTGTCAAATGCATCTCTCAGTTGGAGCTCGCTCAATTAATAGGGACCGGAGTCAGACCACAGCTTCTGGGTCCACCGTCTAAACCACACTTCCCGTCGCCATTGGTCACCTTCAATCTGACCCATAACAACTCCCATCAAAGCAACAATTTGAATCTCAGTTCCCTGGACCGTAAGTGCAGTTGTACCACCGGATAAGATGATCAAATAGTAGGAGTGTGCAGACTGTCTTATGTATCGGACGTCCGAGTGTTCGGGTCGGGTACGTCGGAGTCGGGCGGTCTCGATCGGACGTAACAAACGAACGCTCGGGTAGTCCGATGTAGTCGGGTAGTTCGATACAATTGTTATTTCGGGCCCAGACCGACAATTTCGGGCAGTTTAACACCTTCAAGTAGTTCGACTAACGCAAGCGGCTCGTCATGGATACAAAATTTAAATTATAATCTATTTTTAATATAAAGTTAAATTTAATTAATTGTTTGTATGTGTGTGTGTGGTACTCTATCAAGCATTTAGTACTATAAATAATGTAAATGCGTAAGGGAAACTAATTTCTATGCACAAAGAGGGAAACACAAACAGTTTTAGATATAGTTACATATTTTTATTCGCATGTAAAAAACATCATTCTTGCACATTTTCAAGCAACAGTCTCGTACGAGTTGCCGTTACTATGTTTCCACTGAGCGAAAACAATCGCTCATTTGTTACCTGCGTTGCAGGTATTGCCAGATAATATTTTGCAACTAAAATATTAATTTTTCGTGATAATACACCTTCCGAAAAAATAGCTCTGTATTTCTCGATTTTTGCGCGTATCAAAATTGCACGTTTCAATTTCCGTGTTGCCCAACGTCTTATTAAAATAGTCTTAGTGATATAAAAAAAAATAAAATATAATTCATATAAATATAATTTACCTTGTATGTCCGCAGATATTTTACTTCTTATTTGCGACTTCAAATCTTTATAAATATTTGGAATTATCGCAGAGATCAGCGAAGAGTTTGAAAGTATAATACGTTGTTGTATACGTTCATTTGTTATGTCGGTCTGGGTCCGAAATCGCAATTGTATCGAACTACCCGACAGTATCGGACTATCCAAGCGTTCGTTTGTTACGGACGCCCGACCGAAACAAACTCGAATCGATCTCTATCAAATAGAGATCCCAAAGAGTGATAACTTAAATATAAATCAGAAATTTCAAGATTCTCGAATTTTTGAAAAATTGATCTTGCAGTCAAAACTTTGAAAAAAATATTCACAGTCGTGTGTGCTATTTTTCTTTGGGGGTCCTATCAAATGGTATGATGAAATATCAATTTGGTTTAGGGTAAAGTACCCTAAATACTCGGTTCTGTCTCGAATAATATGAATATTACTCAAGTCCTCCTTGGTCCGCCCAGTTAGCAAGTATTAGATAAATGGACAATACCCCAATATATTTTACTGGATTTTTCTATTCGTGTTACTTGGTTATCTACAATCCACTGCTTAGGCTGTTTACCTCACACGCTGCATAGTAGTAGTAGCAAGATCTCACTCGCTCTCCAAACTAACCAATCGGCCGCGCATTCGTAGTCTACGTCACCGCATTCCTGCCAGGGAACTTCGTGTCATTTCACCACAGTATTAGCTCTAGTTTAGGGGCATAATTGACCATCTTATCCGACCATACCCTTTAAATGAATGACGTGTTGTACTGATTTGTTACTTTCGAATTGCAGCAAGCGTAAAGGAATCAATAGGGGAAACAAGCTCCCAGAGCGTGGTGGTAGCTGTCGACAGGATCTTCACAGGATCCACCAGACTGGATGGAGATGCGATCGTGGAATTCGTGAAGGCTCTCTGTCAGGTGTCCATAGAGGAATTGTCCCATCCAACTCAACCTCGCATGTTCTCGTTGACCAAGATCGTTGAGATTTCCTATTACAACATGGGTCGCATCAGGCTTCAATGGTCCAGGATCTGGCAGGTCATCGGAGACCACTTCGACAGAGTCGGCTGTAGTCCTCGTCAGGAGATAGCGTTCTTCGCAGTAGATTCGCTGAGACAACTGGCCACGAAGTTCATCGAAAAGGGCGAGTTTGCGAACTTCCGGTTTCAAAAGGACTTTTTAAGACCGTTCGAGCATATAATGAAGAAGAACAGGTCACCGGTGATTAAAGACATGGTTGTTCGTTGCGTCGCACAGATCGTTCACTCGCAGGCTCCTAACATTCGATCGGGTTGGAAGAACATATTCAGCGTGTTCCATCATGCTGCCAGCGATAGGGACGAGGCTGTGGTCGAGCTGGCCTTCTCGATGACGGGAAAGATTATTAGTGAGTAGAAAGTTAAAAATGAACTCCTTAACAACGAAGGAACAGATGTTGTTCTTAAAGGGATAGATTCGTTTCTAGGATAGCAAGGGTGCTGGATGCGCCTTCTCATTTCTCGATCATGCAACGTTGGGTTTTTTCAGTAGCGAAAAGCGCTAGATAAAAGATCAATCTAGACCGTGATCACCTTCAAAAATCCTATTTTTACGTTTACGAGACGTAATTTGCATTATTCGACAGCATGTAGCTGTCACAGCTTTATGAAAATAGTTACTTGCGCAGCTTTATGCTTCCGAATAATGCAAATTACGCCTCGTAAACGTAAAAATAGGACATTCGAGGGCGATCGCAGCCTAGATTGATCTTTTATCTAGCGCTTTTGACTACTGAAAAAAACCATCTTTGCATTATCGAGAAATGAGAAGGTGCATCCCGCACCCTTGCAATCCCGAATACGAGTCTACAACCTTAAGTCTAGTATAGGTCGATTTTCAAGATATCGAAGATGACCTGTCACAATTCTTGTTCGGAAAAGATTCTTCGTAATACGATGCTTCTTTCGCAGACGAGTTTTACGCAGAAGACTTCAGTATTATGGTAGACTCTTTCCAAGATGCCGTCAAGTGCCTCAGTGAGTTCGCCTGCAACGCCTCCTTCCCAGAAACAAGCATGGAGGCCATACGGTTGATAAGATCTTGTGCCTCGTACATTGACGTCAACCCGAATCTATTCGCAGAGGGAATGATGGATGACAGTGGAATGGTGTCTGAAGAGGACAGAGCTTGGGTACGCATATTTATACATTGTCTAATGATTAGACTGCGGATCTTTGTGCAAAATAAAAATGTTTTGCATTGATTGTGGGAAGCAGGAATAACATAAAAATTGATTTCATCCCTTAACGATTATGTTACATTAAAAGCAGTATTACAACATTCTCGAATTTTTTAAATCTTTTACTGTTTTATATTTCACCCAACCAATTTCTTCATAAATGTATAAAGATCCACAGTCTACTAATGATCTTCGAACAATCACGTTTCATGTTTTGTCTAGGTAAGAGGTTGGTTCCCACTGCTGTTCGAATTATCCTGCATAGTGAGCAGATGCAAATTGGACGTGCGAACACGAGCACTAACAGTTCTCTTCGACGTCGTGAAAACTCATGGTGCATCGTTCAAACCTCACTGGTGGAAGGACTTGTTCCAAGTTCTGTTCAGAATCTTCGACAACATGAAGCTTCCTGAGCAACATACAGAGGTGAGAACTATCAGCATTCACTTTTACAAATAAACGAAATTCGAGATTTCGCTAATCTAATGGTTTAAACAACTGCATTGTCAATCCCCAGAAAGCAGAATGGATGACAACAACGTGCAACCACGCCCTCTACGCCATCGTGGACGTCTTCTCTCAGTTCTACGACACTTTAGGGCCCCTCCTATTGGAACAACTATACTCTCAGCTACTCTGGTGCGTGCAACAGGACAACGAGCAGCTCGCACGTTCGGGTACCAACTGCCTCGAAAATCTGGTCATCAGTAACGGAATCAAGTTCGACGAGAAAACTTGGGAGAATACCTGCGTGTCCGTGTTGGACATATTCAAGAGCACGTTGCCGTCAGCATTGCTAACTTGGAAGCCGCAGTCTCCTAACAAAGAATCCGACCTCGACGTGATCACAGGAGAGGCTGATGGCCACGTGGGCATCCTGAAGAGGAGCAACAGCTCCCAGAGTCTAACGAATGGCGACACGTTGAAGAACAAGGTGTTCTCCGCGTTGTTGATCAAGTGCGTGGTCCAGCTGGAGCTGATCCAGACGATAGACAACATTGTATTCTACCCGGCTACGTCGCGGAAGGAAGACCAGGAGAATCTGGCGCTGGCGCAGGCTGACATGTTCAATGGAAAATCCTCTGAGTTAGGCGTGAGAGCCGGGGCGGATCAGCAGAAGGAGGAGCAGGGCATGTACTGTGCTCTCACCACCACGCATTTACTGCAGCTAGTCGAATGCCTCCTGAAGTCCCACCGGTTCGCCAAAGGCTTCAACTCGAATCATGAGCAACGGAACGTACTATGGAAGGCCGGCTTCAGAGGCAACGTGAAGCCTAATCTGCTGAAGCAGGAGACGCAGTCGTTGGCCTGCGCTCTGAGAATTCTCTTCAAGATGTACAGCGACGAGGCTCACAGAGCGGACTGGAGCAAAGTGGAGGCGAGACTGGTCGAAGTAGCATGTGAAGCGTTGGAATATTTCCTGGCATTGTCGAACGAGGCTCATAGAGAAGCCTGGACCCCGATCTTGTTGCTACTTCTGACCCGAATTCTGAAGATGAGCGACAACAGGTTCGCCGTTCATGCGTCCAGCTGCTACCCGCTCCTCTGCGAAGTTATGTGCTTCGATCTCAAGCCGGAATTGAGATCAGTTCTACGGAGATTCTTCTTGAGGATCGGCCCAGTGTTCAGGATCACCCAACAATAGTCGTCGTAATGAATTAGAAGGAAAATGGCCGTGTTTCTGATCGCTCTAACGATGTATAAAGTTGATTCTTGTAATTACGAGGCGCGAATCCCTCTGTGATGACGATAGAAGAATCTTGTATAGTCGAACTAAGGAATTCAGGGTTTAGTTTCTCAAGCTTTAAGCTGTCTACCCTGCCACGGCCATAAATTTGGAAAGATTTGTTACAAAATGACGGTCGATTGAAACTCGCGGCTCTTGTATTATAAGTTTTAGGTGCCATAGCTAATTGGAGTTTTGAAAATGATGACTTGATTCTGGTAGGGGTTTTTTCTAATTTCGAGAATATTGAGTTTTCTGCAATATTGTGTATGTAGATAGCGAAAATGATAGACGATACTTGTTCTCTTTGTGCAATTTATAAGAATCTTCTTTATACACGGAAAATGTATCTATACTGTACGGAGCGAGGCAACTATTTCGTTTAAACTATTTCCTCCGATACGGGAATCAAAAGAATGTTACAGGGGTACGTGCAAGCAGGACGATATGAGAAATGATGTTTTCAATGACGCATTAGGAGAAGCATAATGTGTATGTAATGTATATGTTTCGAAATCTTCTTTGTATTTACTACGGTCTTCATTTTTATGAGGAAGAGCCTTCAATGGAGGACCTATATATCCGGTCGATTGCGTATACGCAGGGTGTTTCATAAATAACGTATTTTCTGGACGCGAGAAGTTATCTTTGATTTGTTTAATGGTTTTATCGATCGGTGGTAATTCTAAGGAAATATTCCCCGGTGTACATTCTTTTAATGTTGCTTCGTCTATCTGGGTTTTCCTTAAACAAGATACACAGCGTTAGCGCATAATTCTGTAAAATATAAAGATAAACGTTACCGATATTAATACTAGGTTTACGGAACATGTCAGGAGCGTTCAAGAGCTTGAACAGCAGGGTACGCACAAACAAAGAAGTAAAGAAGTCTAATACTTTCAGAAGTGCATTGCTAATGTTTATCCATCCAATTCCCAAGTGTATATTAATTATTGTTTACGGATAGGGAAAAAAACAAAGAACGGTTCGACAGAAATTAATAGTTAATTTATTTACATAGCGTCAGTCGTGAATAAAATGTTCTCCAGAAAATGTGCTATTTATGAAATATTTTGTATATTTAAACATAATCATATACAAGGTGTCTCTCGAAGTATACTGTATCATAGACGAGTCAGAGTGCTGAGTGGAGAATAAGATGATTTCCCATATTTTTATAGAATCGATTAGCGACCCTGAGACCATCTCCTGAATAAGTTATAAAAAAAAATATATATATATACATATATATACATATATATACATATATATACATATATTTGTGCCCCGTATAGTCAACGTAGACGCTTCAACGATTGTCTTGTTTTGGACTTGAGATCTTATTTTTTACGGTACATTTTTCGAGACACTGTATGTATATTTGAAATACTTAGGAAACGATGGTATAAGCGAGAAGTGGCGGATACTTAATTGGAAATAAAACAGTTCACGACGACGACTGCTTTCTTCCGCGAGAAACACGTTCATTCCGGAGAAAATTCGGTCTTTTGAACGCAGTGCACGAAACACCCTACATTTTTCAACAAACTCTAATTATAACTCTCTTTCTCTCTCTCACTTTCGGTTGTGCCTCACACAAATATCTCATGTTCAATTCTGTTCGGTACACTTCCGCTCTCTGTGTTCAGTTCCGATCAACGGAAACGTCTAAAGCACAGGTTTTTAATCAATTTTAGAAGACTCAATTCACCGGAGAGAAGGAAAATAGTATTTTGATACTATTCGATTTTCTTATCTCTAGCTTGTACTGTTGTTTTGTTTTCCACACATGCAGCCTGTGTATAAATGCAAAACTTGCATAGTCATCACAAAGTAGTCATATAAATATCCATCGCGGATAGGTGTTCAGACAACGAGTGGTAGTTATCTTGATATAACTCGCTAGGGTTTCGATCGTTGCATATAGATTCGGTTCAAGATAAAAACATGAGAGAATCCTATGGACACACGTTACATGTATATTCACACCGTATAGAACTATTTATGCTTAAGTTAGATTAATTATTTACATAATGCAATATTTAAATAAATTCTAGAGAAACAAGAACGAGCATTGTAGCCTTTATATCTCCTGCTAAGCGAAAACATCAACACTAATTCATTGAACCAATGCATTAACACTAGACTTCGGATCACCTGCAATTAATTAATCCATTAATGGCAAATCACATAAAAAATTAGACTTTTCTTTCGTGCTCTAGAGTGGCTTTACCGTGTGAGCTTTGAAATGAAATATTTTACCTGGTAATTATAATTGTGAAAAGATTCAATTCGGTTACAGAATTGTGTAAGACGTGTTCAGAAAGTGTAAGTGGGCACTGCTCCACACCATTCTTGAACAAATGCTAGAATATCATTCAGATTCGAGTCCTGGGGAGCCTGGCGAGCTGTGTTGATTAATTTCGTCCAGTCGTCGCGGTCAGAAATGCGTTCACCCTTATTAAAACAATTACGATCAGACTACTTTATTCAAGTACATGTTACCATAAAAATAGGTAAAAATATTCATGTACCTCAGAAAATCGAATTATAGAACCTCGTACGGGGTAACCAGTTATAATGCAACTTTGAATAGGTGCAGACTCAGCAGCAGGAGACATCAACGAACCCACATAAACTCCTCTATGATCAGTAGGTAAAACCTGTTCCACCTTCTGATCCATAGACACCGCAAGCACCCATTCACGAACTTCTTCTCTCTGCTCCGACGTTACACCTACAGAATTTGGTAATGGCACTTCCACAGGGAAGTCTGTAACAGCTAGATCATCGACGTCAAGCACAGTACTGTCTCCTTCTTCGATACACTCTTCCAGATCAAGAAAGTGATTCAGGAAGACGAACGCTTCGCTGTTTAACCCTGCTGTTCGTGCTTCGATACCAGCTTCGTAGTATGCTCTGTCCACGAGGACCAGATCGGTATACCTCAACAATGTTACAGAAGCCTTCAGAACTAGTCCAGAGAGCACAGGGTAATCTTTGCATCCGCACTTCACTGCAGAGTAGTGTGTCGACTCGAGCAGTCTTTCGAACTTTGATTTGGCTGCATTGGGAGTGTTCAAGTTCTTCGTGAGATCCAACAGGACTGTTCTGAGCAGCGCCAAGTGTTTATACTCATAGTATGCCTGTTAGAATTTGAGTTTAAAGAATATTCTGCTGTACAAGGAGATCAAATGTTCCATTAATCCTAACCTTAGAGTGCAGAACATTTTCAGATATCTGTAAATAGAGATTGAAGTTTTGTGAAATCGGCGGTGTTCCATACTTCGCATACAACTGCAAAGCATCCAAAGGAACATTGGCTTTCAAGAGCTGTGCTGCTCGCTGCGCGACATATTTGTGCAGAGTCTGAGTGTCCTGGGAGCTGGCTGCCTCGAATACTTGATTCCATTGTCCCCTGTTAGCTAATATCTCTAAACCAGCGTCTGCATCAATCTCTACCAATTTATCTATCTGTCCATCCCTCAGCATCGCATCCTTGTATTTTTCTTCTAGATAGGGCTCTATATCTGGCGCCAACTCTCTCACTATACGTCTAGCTCTTTCCCATTCCCCTACTGATGCCAGAGCATCGATGGCGTCTTTCAATCTGTCTGCTTGCAGGAACACCTACGAATAATAGACACAAATATAGACAAAACGTTGGAACAAATGAAAGTGGAGAATTATTCGATAAAAACCTGTGCAGCCAAAGCATGTTCGCCAACAGAGAACAGTCTCGACCCAAGGTCTCCTCCAACTGCAGCTGCAGTTTCCGAATCTGCCTGATGCAGGAAAATCTCAGCAGCCCGAATCAGAGTAGGTCTAGAGGCTTGTGGATCTAAGATCAAGATATCCAAGGCCGCCTTCACTTCTCCGACTTCCAACCACTTCTTGGCTTCCTCAAAAACGTTCGCACCAGTGAATGAAGCGCTCTTCTGCCCCAATTCTCGTCTCAGGTTAGCCTCTTGGCTGGGCAAGTACTCTCTGCAGACTCTTAATGCTTCTGACCACATCCCAGCTTTCTATAACGTTTAAAACACATTCAATCTAATGAAGAGACGTTCACATCAATCCACGATTACCTTGTAATGATCTATAATCATCTCAGGCTTGTGCGCTCTTAATAATAGAGTCTCTGCGAGCGAATAGTCCTGAGCCTCAGCAGCTTCGCTAGCTCTGGCAACCAGAACCTGAGCAACTGCGTCCTGATTCAACGACTGTGCTATATCTTCAGCTGATTCCCAGTCATGCGTGTGTATGTACATCTGCACAGCCTCCATGGTTCTTCCCGCGTTGATGAACTCTTTCTCAGCCTCGGAGAAACGACCTTCGTCCTCTAAAGCCATGGCGTGTCTGTAGTGGACCTCCTTCTTCTGTTCTGGCGTGCCATACTTTGCAATTTCCAGGGCCCAGTCGAACAAGTTTGCTTCGCAGGCCAGCTGAAGACAGCCGTCCAGGTATCCTAATCTCATCAGCAATCTTGCTCCAAGCTCCGGGGCCAAGGTGCGGGCCCACATCAGAGCAACCTGCAAGAAAAATATTGTTGAGTTTTCTATTTCTAGACCCAATCAAATCTTTGATAGACAGACCTGTTGAGCAGCGTTGTCTCCAGCATTCTGTTTAGCCACTCTCAGAGCATCTTCCCACATATTAGCTGAGCGATAAGCGGTCACAGCACCTCGCCAGTCTCCGGCAGCAAGGTAATGCTCTTCAGCTTCTCTAGGCTTGCCCGAAGTGTCCAACTCTCTTGCCAAGTGTACATGTGTCGGTTCCAGTAGGTCCGATCTGTACTTCGCCACGAGTCTCACCATGTCTGTCCGACGACCTGCCTTCTTGTACATTGCTATGGCAGAATCGTGCTCGCCTATCGCAAGATACAACTCCTCCGCATGCTTCAGGTCACCGGTCTCGTAGAGAGCTCCAGCATGTTTGGCTAGGACTTCGTTGGCTTTCTCAGCGTCCATGTGTTCCTGTGCTACTTCATGAGCACGACTCCAGTTGCCACTTTGTATGTGAACGTCTACAGCACGTTTCGCGTCCCCTGCGCGAATATACAGCTTCTCCGCAATGCTCTTCTCGCCTACGGAGGTGAAGTATTCGGCCAGCTTCTCGCATTGCTTCCTGATAGTAGGGTCATTATCCTCCTCGATAACCTATTTCAGAACAAGACATATCATCAAATCTATTTTGACGCGTTCTGTAATATTTAAAACATACTTGGACAATCTGCAGCCCTTTCCTCCACTGATGAGCATTTATAGCAGCGTCCAAGGCCAGCGCAGTCTCCCCAGCTTCAATGAAATGATTAATAGCAGCGTCGTAATGACTAGCCGAGGCCAAATGCTTGCCCCAGTCTCGTTCAAGGTCTACCACCATGGTGGGATCCACTTCCCTAGCCAGTTCCAGCGCTCTCGCGAATACTCCAGCTTGAGCGTAACATCGTATAGCTTCTAAATGCTCTGAGGTCTTCTCCAACAATTCCCCAGCGAGCTCCATCAAATCTGTCATTTTTAAAACCTTCACAATCTCATTTACAATCGACTTCTCTTCCAGCAGTTCTTCATCAGCTAGAACCAATCTAGCTGCTCGTCCAGGTCGACGAGCTTCTAAGTAAAGTTTGACAGCTCGTTGAGGATTTGTCGGTTCCAGAATAGCTGCAGCCCTAGCTGCCTGTCCGCTCTCAAGGAGCCACGTTAAGTGTCTGTCCCTGAGTTCTTGCAGACCTGGCCATCCACGATTCTGTGCCAGAATCAGCGCGTCCTCCCAGTGCCAATACTTCTGGTACATGTCGAGAGCTTGGCTCAGCTCGTTTTGCTCCAGATAGATTGCCTCCGCTGTCTTCAGTTCGCCGTTAAGTATCGCTAGCTTCGCCCAGCAGTCTGGACTGGAAAGTGGATCATCGTTGCCAGTCTCTACACTGTATTTCTCGCCAGTCTTCACGATGTCCTTGAGAAACCTGTGAATGCACTAGGTTAAACGAAAGCCCAGATATATTAGGTTGATGCATATGAAATACATAATGCAACTAAATGGTTGAAATTATAACATATTTGAATATATTTCATTTAGCAAAACCTGGAGCAAGCCACATCTCCTAGAGCAGCGTAACATCTGGCAGCAACCAACAATTGCCTAGTAGCCATGGCGTTTCTGGCCACGTTCTCCCACATAGCCTCAGCCTGGGGTCTGTCCGCCAGTTCCTCCAGAAACAGCAGAGCTCTGCCAAAATCATTGTCATGCAGGGCTGTGCCAAACTCGACCAAAGGCTCGTCCAGCAGGTAAGCCACTTTTCCGCCTAGCTCTTCGACAGTAACCGATGTTCTACTATCTTCCCTGACGATGTCCACTGCGTCTCCACGAATGGGGATTAGGGTGGCAACTTCTGGGGCATCGACGTTGTACCAAACTGCTAATGTTTGACACGTTTGAGCTACGACCACGTCGCTGCCTAGCACCCAGGAGACAAAGCTGACTCCGGTTAGCAGCAGGGTTCGACTACCCAGGTCGTCGTTTAACCACAACCTGTATTAACGAAACGGACTTCAGCTTTTAGGAATAAATCGTGTACAAATTTTCTAGGTCAGAAGAAATGTCTTGATTGTGAAGTTGAAACAGGTTTAAGTACAGGGTGTATAAAAATTATATGTCATGACCACCATAGCAAAATTGACCTTGAAATGTGAAATTATTGTAGAAGTTAAATGGAACTTTAACATCGTTTTTTAAGAGAACTGTTGACTTGAGACTTTTGTTCCACGCGATAAGTACTATACGATGCAATAGAAAAAAATGTTGACATTGGTTTTGAAGGTCAAGGTCAATTTTGAGGTCCATTTTTTTAACAGATCTTCACAGATTCAAAGGTGCAGAATCCCGTTATGGTGGTCGTGACATATAATTTTTATACACCTTGTACAAAAAGTTACAGTTCTCCACAGATAAGTTTCTAATTACCTGGCCCTCTTGTCTCGCGATAGCAGTCTGTGACCAGTTTCGCTCAACTCCAACCAGTCCACGCGAACATCGTGAGAGATCATTGCTACGGTGACACCTGTTATCAGATCTACAATGCGTACAGTCCTAGGATCCAACAAGTAAGCCAACCGTTTATTGTCAGCAGCACCTGACACTTGTCTCTCGTTAATCCTGATACTAACTACATGAGGATTCACTGCTTCCGTTCTAACAGAACCCAGTGGCTCGTTGTTCCCGTACTCAACGATAGTCAGTTCTCCAGAGCAGAAAATTAGGCAGACTCTTGGAAATTCGAAGAAGAATTTCTCGCTGTTGCTCTTGTCCTCCCAAAGAATCTCACTGATCAGATTCAGTTCTATGTCTGCGAGTAGCAGCGTGTTAGCTGTACGAGCTACCACATTGTTATCAGCACGTCCTAGAACTTTGACATCCTCTATTTCATGGCCAGTCTGTGATCTAATGATTACTGGCCTGTTACCCTCTTGCAAGGGACGAATGACTACTTGATTAGGGCCCACGTAGGCTACCTCGTGGCTGCCTCTGATCACTGATCGCTTCAGAACTGTTTCGAATTGCTCTACTGCTCCGCAAAGACTGCCCACCACGAGTCTGGAAAATATTGTTCGATCTAGGAGAGGGGTAACTCTTCACTGTCGAAGGAGACAGCTACCTTACTTTTTGAAACAGCTCTTGAGCAACTGAGCTTGAAATTAACACTTTTTATATCGCAAGCCTATTAAAAGGATTTTCACTAATGGTGTTGTATCAAAGGGAAGCTATTGCTGCCGAAGGATCTATTAAGATATAGATTAACATCCAAGGTTCCATAGAATGATTTTGTTGACCAACCTTGACCCGTCGCGTCGCCACGCGATCGCAGTGACAGTATAAAAGTTGGGCAATGATTTCGAGTTCGCTTCCTCCCAGATAGAACGTCTAGGACTCCAGTCCAGGATTCGTATTTTGTTCCAAGACCCAATTGCCACGCTTTGCCCGCTGGGGCTACAGTAGGCCACTGACATTTCCTTATCATTCTCACGACTATAATCAAAGACTTTGGTGATCTTTCCACGAGAATCGTAAAAGGTCACTCGTCTGTCACAGCCTGCTGCCAGGATGTGAGACTGGGGCCAGGCCAAAGCGTATGCTGGCACAGTATGCGTGCAAATGCGTCCAGAAGGTTCATGATTTCCATCTTCTGTTAAATTGTATTTTATGATGCTGCCGTCAGCGTGACTGGAGAGGAACGCAGTCCCTCTGACACTATAATTTGATACCTTTTAATACCTTTACCCTAGTACTTAATGTAGATAGATTATAGGACTAATACGAATTACTTTGAGGCCAGCGCAATTGTGATCGAATCAGCTGTATAAAGGGTCTGGGCTTTCTGAGACTTTGGTAAGGCTGCACGAACTTTCCCATCCATCAAGCCTACGATAATGGGTCCTTCGGAGAGCCAAATCAAGCAGGTTACGGAGGAACTTTGCCGAAACTTGTTGCAAATTACTTTCTTGTCCCCCCTGTGAATGAAACGTGCAATGTGAAATTAAAAATATGTGTAAGTAATATAATAGTTATGATTATGAGTGAACTTCAATACACGTACCATTGTTCCCCAATTTTGTACACATAGATTATGCAGTCGGATTGACCCACTGCTATTTTGGTTGAGTCTGGGGAGAATGCTATACCTTTGATCACATAGCTCTTTTTACCAAACTGAAAAAAGACGTCATTTTCATTTTTGTATGTTATTGCTCAATAATAGTATACCTTAGAATCGACAGGTTTTGTGGGAAACCTGTCCCGTTTCACACAGTTCTCATCGAACAGATAAATAGAACGGTCAGAAGAAGCGACAGCAAGTTTCAAGTTGTTCGGTGACCAGACTATACTAACCACTCGATTCTCATACTCCTATTTTACGTTGAAAGTTGAAGTCGATATTAGAAAAATATTAATTAACACGTGGAAATTACTCAATTCTGACAAGAAATTGTATGTAGATACTCACATATGGGGGCATGAGATTGCCTAAGTATTTAAGTAGCATGATTCCTGATTGATATAATACCAGAAAATTGTAATAAAAATCCTGTAGAATTTGCAATTAATTGAACGGTTTTTCGTTCGCATTGTTCCACGTCGGAAATTCCATGTTTGTCTGATGTGTATCCGCGTGAGCTGATTTGTATACGTTTTGGTCGCCTAGCAACAGCTTAGAGGAGTTCAAATGTGGAGGGAATTGGAATTGAATGCAAAAGACTCCGTTTCATTGGAAAAAAATATTCAATCCATCTAGAAAAGTGTATAAATTAAAATTAAATTAAATGAATTTAAATTAAATTTCAATTGAAATAATTCAGTTAACACACTTACAATAGATCAGCTTCGTGTTCAAGTTTTTGAACAGGATTTTCAAATAAATTAAAGCAACTAATTCATACAAGGTGCAGTCTCAGACAACAAAATCGAAGCTGGAGGAATAATTAACGTTTATTCAGTTTAGTCGTCTAAAAGAAATTGGCACGCTTCAACCGAACAGCACCGTTTAGAACTTTACACTCTACAAGAATAAAAATTCGAGGCCTTTCTCTAAGGTACTAAAACGTTTTAGCAACTACAGAGAAGTCTATAATACACCTATTATCATCGATTATTGAAATCCATTTATCACAAGTCGCACAATATCAAATCATGAATCATCTCCGAAAAAGGACAATCTATGGTAAAATCATTTGCACATACAAGAGTACTTATAGAAACTTTGGGCTTCCAAACTATATATATATATATACGTATATATATAGTCTCTCAGTCATGAATTCAAACGATTAATCGCACTCAGTCACGTGTGAAGGTACAGTGAATCAAATAAATGCTCAATGAAACTATAATAAATAATGAAGAAATATATATGTATATATCTAAACATCATTTAGAAACGTAGAACAATGCAGTTCCCAAAATTCGTCGAACGAAAATGAGTATATATATGCATCTATCTCGGTGTGTGAATGGCTAAATTTTGGGACCTTCGCCTTATAAGTAACTGCATTCACAATGAGGTCTTGAAACTTCGATCGTGTTCTATGATCAAAATCGCGTCCCGGATTAATTCCTGTCCAGATGAGTCTCGTCTTTCAGCGGCTGGATGTTCACAGTCACAGAGTTGTCGAAGAAGCCACTCGATATCAGCCTCACTGAAGTGACATCGTACTCTACCACCTCATGGTATTCTAAAATAAAAAGTAAAAACCTTTTTATCTCGATAAACAATCCTAACATTTAACGCAGCGTTAACTGATTGCAACTTATAAATAGACTCCGGATTTTACGCATTTATAACAAAAATGAGCGAGTGTAATGTAAAATAGTGAAAATATTAAAAGACATTAAAAGTATTAATATATTATTTTCACCACATTAAAATTATTATTGAAGAATATCAATTTATATTTAGCTCCTACGTCTTGCAATTGATGCACAAACCTTTTATTTTGCATAAACATCCGGAGTCTACTATTATAAATATATGTTGAGCTGTTTCAATTTCTATCATATTTTAAATATTTTCTCTTTAATAAATGATTTAATGGACTAGATATCAATCTCGCGGATTGTTGGGACCCGGCATATCATGAGTGGTCGAGCCGTTTGATTGAACATCAAACAGAACTTTGATTTCCAGGTCCGTGCGATTAAATATTCAAGCCGCTGAGTGCCGACAAGTATTTACGAGATGGAATATCGACGAGCACTCAAGCTAATAAGTTTATAATAGCGGAAGTTATTGATTGTGTTACCGGGTTTTGAATCTATTCCGCAGATGGAGTCCACCACCTGAACTTTGGTCGTGTCTAGACCGTAACCGCCTCCAATTATCGCCTGATCGTGCGGGTTTCTCTCGTCACACTGGAAATAAAAGGTTTCCAACGTTCAATAAAGTGTTAATTGCTAACTCGAGGATTGCAAAACACTTTGCAAACGAAAGACTCGGTGTATTACGAACTTTCCGCAGAGTTCCGGTCTCGGTTGTGCGACCGGATCCCAGCAAATTAGTGACGCCGACTCCGAGGGCGATTACTTGCACAGTTCCTGGATATAATGCGATGTAGGTACAATTTATGCGTCTTCCGTAGTTCCGCAAAGTGAACGGCTCGGTCAGGCTTGCTGCCAGCACGTTGCAAGCTGGAAAATTGCGGACAGAATATTAATATAAATCAAGAACAATGAAGTTCATTCAAGTAAATACGCTAGCAACGTTTCTGTGAATATTATGCATTTATGCTAAAAATGACGGCTGAAAACCCGAAATTTTCATTAAAATCGTAGTCCGACTCCCTTTAAGGGGGTAGACTCGTTCCCAGGATTGCAAATATATAGGACGCACGAATATATATCATTCTCGATAATGCAAAGATAGGGTTTTCTAATAGTCAAAAGCGCTAGATAAAAAATCGATGTAGGCCGCAGTTGCCCTCAAAAGTCCCATTTTTACGTTTACGAAGCGTAATTTGCATTATTCGGAAGCATAAAGCTGCGCATGTAGTTCTTTTTATAAAGCTGTAAACGTAAAAATAGGACTTTCGAGGGTGACTGCGACCTAAATTGATCTTTTATCTAGCACTTTTGACTACTGAAAAAGCCTATTTTTGCATTTATCGAGAAATGAGAAGGCGAATCCCGCACCATTGCAATCCTGGAAACGAGTCCACTTAAACGAAGAAACTGGTTCTAATGCAATGGACAAGATGTCCCGGCGCTAATCAAGGGTGACGAGAGCGTTCTCCAAAGATCTTCCGGTAGCTATGCTTACGTCTAGGGTTCTTCAGGAACCTCGCAAGGATGGTGAACCCCTTGCCGGGTTTGGGGATCCTGTACCTGACGACCGCAACGTTCTGCGAGCTCACGAAGCTCCTCTTCACGCCGATATTTTTACCACAGAATTCGCTGATCCTCTGCTTCAGGGGTAATCGATGATCCATTTCGCTGGGGAACACTTCGCCGTTCAGCTCCCAGCCGTCGACCGCCTGCGGGTTGCAAAAATAAATTGTAGATCAACCCTCCGCTCAACGGCCCGTGATGCTTTTTATGCTCTGATAAGAGTTTCGCTGGTCTCTCTCTCTCTCTCTCTCTCTCTCTCTTTTTATATGTTTCTCTATATTTACCGAGATAAGCCCGTGATGCTCGCACGGAACGTCGAAGCTGAGGAAACTGATCTCGATTTTCTGGTCGGGACCAGCTAGGAAGTGGACACCGCAGACCTCTTCGCTATCGGTTTTAGCCGTGTATATGAAAGCGCCGGGTTCTGTCGTCACGAACATGCAATCTGAGAAAAGGAACCATGCTACAGTTAGTCTTTTTGTCCATACATTTTTAAGCAATTTATTGTGTTTTGAAAATATCACTGTCCATTCTACGATCATTGCGCGATTAAACGCGTGGAACATCAGATATAAAAGCTTTGTGATTCTTCACTTCTTATTCAGTACTTTAATTTCTTTCAATTATTAATTAGATGTATATTTAAAACTTCGGTTCCACATAGAAGACTTTAACGGGACGTTCACCTGTGATGGGTTTGAAGCGGGGGTATGAACTTAAAAAGCCGTCCTTGTAGTCCATACGATAAAAGTCCTTTGACAAATGGTCCGCCGTCAGCTGAAAAAGAAATTAGTCTTTCAATAAACGTGGAGTTAAACATTTTCATTGGGAGGAACGTGGAACTTTCTTCCCCTTCTATTCATTCAGTCGACGTTCAACGAGACTGTCTGTTAACTTCAAAAGTCAAAACTTGTTTTAATAGCAGAAGTAATTAAAAAATTGTAGTAATGTGCTTCAGAAAAGTAGAAACTATTTAAAATATGAAATGAAAGTGTTTTGGAAAATCGATTTAAATTGAAAAATTGTAAACCAAGTCCATTTCTGGGTTGTGGAGCTCAGAATAAATAAATCTAACAATAAGAAAAGGATTTCTTGTACTGAAACGCTTTAATTACGACTTCTGGTAAAACGTTCATTTTCACCGACAATTTAATTCTGTCGTGGAACCTACAATATCCACGGATTAGATCAGTGGATCACCGACGATTCAAAGTGTTTCGGGAAAATCTATTTCCCCGTGGAGCAGTCAATGGAAATATCTTTATCGACAGACGGATATTACGGCGTGATGATCATTGGCGATGGTCGATTGCTAGAATGCGGATGTTCATGGAATTGCATGGTTTTCTAGAAAATAATAAAGTGAAATCCTCTTGTCGTCAACAAAGCGCCATCATTTGAAATGAATCCAGGCAGATGAGTGTGTGTGTCTTTCTCATATAAAGTTACAGCAATTTAAATATCGGAAATTCTTATCTCAGACGATGACTTGAATTTTACCTAGCACTGGATATATTGTATACTCGCAGGGTTTGTTTTACTTATACTTTGGGGGCAGCCTGTGTCACAATAGAATTTTTAAATAAATCCTCTCAGAAGAATTTCATTTTACGGTCCCTTTTATCTCCTCCCACGCAGCATCCTACTTCATTTTTCATTTGCCTACAGGCACCATCCGTTTCAACTTTATTTCTTCCCTAAAAAGACGAGATCCACGTTAGCTTCAGTGTCTTTTAATTACGCTCGTCCAGACCATGTGTGTGCGTGAGAGAGAGAGAGAGAGAGAGAGAGAGAGAGAAAAGAGTAGAAAAATTTAATGCGCTCCTAAAAATGTTTTTCACGCTGGTCCGTTTAAATATTAGAGCAACACAAACAGAAAGGCGAAGCCGTTTTCGTTTTTAAGTAAAGTTCCGCTGCACGGAGAGGGATGGAATCCAATATGCCGCTTGTTAATTTCGATGGAGTTTTGCATATGTTTGCTGGTGCAGCGAAATTTTGTTTACAAAAATCGGAATACCGGCGGGTTCATGAATTTTTCTGCAGACACTGACGCAATCTCTGAAAACTCGGCGAGGGTGTCGTTCGTCGATAACGCTGTCGTTGCTTCTCTAATAATAATCGTTTACAAGTGGCTGCAAACTGGGCTGCTATGATGTCTATAATGAAAAACAATGAGAATGACAGAGGATCAATAAAAGGAAGAAGAACCAAATGGCTTGGTATGATGAAAAACAGTTCGAAAATAATCCCAGCGAAATAGAACACCTCCACAGATTATTCAAACTCATATTTTACAATATAATTTATTCTACAATAATCCCGGTAAAAAGGAATACGTCAAACAGTAAAGCCAAATAGGAATAAAATAGATACATTTTAAAATTAAAATAATGTATGCGTGATCCCTTTCCAAATCCATTCATTTATCAAACAATTCGGATAAATGTTGAATGCAAATAAACAGATTCGGAACGTTGAAAATGCAACAAAACTTCTCTTGTGAGAAGATAAACAAATTTTCAGGTGTACAGCTAAAAAATGTATTCGCTGTTGCATAAAACATTGGATTTAATTTTAATCCCACGAGCACATTTATCATTGTGTAAAATTGTAAACACAATATGGGATTTTTCCCGATGCGTAATAACAAAATTTCATGGCTTCCTATTTTATTAAAAATTATGGGGAGGAGGGAATTTAACGCGAACCAAACGAAATGAGTATAAATTCTTTTATAAGAGATTTTTTTAAATCAAGGATTCTCTAAATGTGAAAAACGTGGACGTTTTGATTAATTTCAAAAAATTCTCCATTGCTTTCTGCATTTAATTCGGTAATAACATCCGCAACAAGGTTTCTGTACCGATCGCAGCCGTATCAATTACAATCGCATTTACGTTCGTTAATTTCAACTCTGACAGCATTATGTTCCGTCTCATTGCCACATTTATTCTACTCCAACAAAAAATCTGTCACACTCGGAATATTTCATAATATAAAAACGGGGACGTGGTATACATTTTTCTTAACCGCGAAATTACATTTGAAAAGTAAATGGCGCGCCGAATGGTCGTGTGAATTTAATCGATCCTTAATCGAAAGATCGTGTTCCCGCCGTTTCTGGGGACCACTACGCTGGTCAATTTCAAAAGCTTCGAATATTCATCGGAAACGTGATCGAGCATCTATTTATTAATAAATTTCGATCCGAGTTTTTAAAAAAATGCATTTTTCATCAATTCGTTAGATTTTAGATTCGTCGATTTTTCGTGACCGAATTAGGTAACCTAAAAATCGAAAGAGCTCCAGATATCACTTCAATGAAAGTCTTCATACGTACACAAGAAGTCTGCTTTTCAGTTCTTTAGAAGTTGTTCTCTTCTATATAACTGAAATCGTGACCATACAAATCGTAAAAAGGATCCTGAAATATGACTTCCACGTGCCAGCTTTTTTCATTACCGTAAGCGTGGGATTTGACGGAACAAAAACAGCTAATCCGATTTTTCGGAAGTATTCCCCCGGTGAAAATAGAGGCTTCTAACTCTGGATGAAATGTATTTTCTTTGTAAACCGTCCTCCGCAGCTCGCGTTCTATTCAAAGGTACTTATATAGTTGACCCTCTATCCAGCCCCTTTGAAAACGCAACAGTCGTTCAATTGACTACCCGTGTGGAGATGTCATTTTAACGCGCGTTTATAACCTACAACCTATTTCCAAGATCGCGTTTTCCCGGCCGTTTAAATGGCTGCGACACGGGTTTCCTGCCCTTGTCCACCGTGTAAATTGAAAGCAATATCACTAACAAGCATTTTATCTGACACACCATTGACTCTTTACATTTTCGCGTGCATACGATCGATGACATAATCTTTGAAGTAGCCTCTATGACCCGCACCGCGCGCCAATCGAAAATCGATAATCGTAAGTTTCGGTTTATTTTGATATTTCAGCCAGCCCGGTTCGATTCGATCACTCGGGGAATACAGTTCGATCGATCGAACACGGTTCGCTGATCCTTTTCACTTTATCTGGAGCTGCGTTTTCGATGGAAAACCATGTTCCGATAACAGCGAAATTGAATTCGATCGGTGACGTGCCGTGAGCTAACTGCACGCGATGCATTCTGCACAATGATTCCAAGTGTAACAACATTCAAAGTTGATGATGGAAACGTCAATCTCGAACGAAACGAGTCAATGAAATCTCGATATCTCGAATACTTCAAGTTATGGAGTTATAAAAATCCACAGTCACAAGGTATTGTATTATATTTTATAAAATGATTGCGTTTTGTACAATGTTTGCGATGCTTCTGATTAAAAAATCTAAATATAAAGCGAAATATTTCCGAGAAAATGTGTGACATCCGACATTATCGCTATTCGAGCACACGAGTCGCAATCATCAATGTAGGTTGTTAGTTATAATTACTAATATATACTATCATTAAAAATAGATTATTAATCGGATCAGAAGAAGCTCTGCGCGAGTTTACGCGCTGCCCCAGAAACTGGAGGAGGAAATATCGCATCAGGAGTGTATCAGATTTATTGGAAGAACCATTAGCTAATATATAAATACATCAGAAGATTCTTTATCTGATAATGATTCTTAATATAAAGTTCACCTCGTTTCATATATGTTTACCTATTTGTACATACTCAATAGTACGAAACATACAATAATACTATATATAATCAAAATTTGCACAAAGCACATCATCGAATACCGTAGAAAATGTATCAATCTAACTAAAATTGGAAAATAGAAATTGACTTTCTGAGGTATAATAGAATTAATTCGGTTAATTAATAAGTAGACAGCGGATCTTTATGCAAAACAAAAATTTTCTAGCTGAATCGCAACGAACTGGAGTGAAATGGAAATTTATTTTCTTTCTTATATGTTTAATATTTTCTAGTTCTTTCAATGAATTTACTCTTTTAAATTACACCTATTCGTTTTTGTCATAAATGCATAAAATCATAAATGTTAAATGAAGTACGAATCTAAGAAAACGTATGAATCTAAATTTATTGGAAAATAAAAATTGGCTTTCTGAGGTATAATAGAATTAATTCGGGTAATTAATAAGTAGACAGCGGATCTTTATGCAAAACAAAAATTTTCTAGCTGAATCGCAACGAACTGGAGTGAAATGGAAATTTATTTTCTTTCTTATATGTTCAATATTTTCTAGTTCTTTCAATGAATTTACTCTTTTAAATTACACCTATTCGTTTTTGCCATAAATGCATAAAATTATAAATGTTTAACATTTCCAGCATTTAATGCAGTAGGAATCTAAGAAAATGTATGAATCTAAATTTATTGGAAAATAAAAATTAGCTTTTTCCAGGTATAATAGTATTAACTCTTCTAATTGTGTTTGCCCGCTGATTTGCTAGAAAGTATAGTGTGCATGGCGCGTGTTAGGGTTGCAGGAACTATGCATCGAAGAACTACACACATAGATTCGGAGTATTCGATTATTACGCGTTAACCAGACAAGCTGCCGGTGATTTATGATCGACTAAGAGCATGTAATCGAGGTACAAACAGCGGAACAGCCGTTGTAAATATTTGCTGTGACACGGATTCACCTTGCGACGATTGTTCGAACCGCAAGAAGCATGAGTTCTCTCTTAAGAATTATTAAGAACCGGAAGTACTACTAAAGTAGTCGATCCTATCAAAACTGATATCTCAATATTAACGTCGAGGATTGTTGTCGCAATCTGTTGGCGCGTTTAATAGATTATTATTGACTTGAAAATCTGTATTCAAAGAGATTAAGTTGCGGTGGAACCGCAACGTTAGTCAAGAGAATAATAGTACCTAAACATTGTTGCACAAAGTCTACTGCCAACGCTTGGAATTCAATTTCGAAACTATGTTCGCTAAGCCGAATTTAAAGTTAAACTTCGAAATGTAGGGAAATATTGAATTAATGAATTAACCCATATTAATATAGTGGAATTCTCGGAAGTTATTAAATATTGTACGTTCATTAGTTCAAGTTCAAAGTTCACGACGCAAATTGCAGAAACTTACCGGAAGTGCGGCATTCAAGCAACATACAGCAACTAATTTCATTCAATTATTCGCTCTAACCGAACCCAATTAAAAATACAATCAATTCTATCAATCAAGCATTCATTTTCTGGAGATTCAGTTGACGCTTCGACCTTAAAAACACATTTCTATTAATTTTTTGCAGTTTATTAAAAAAAGTCAGTAAAAATATAAACAAACTAGCGCATGAACAATTACAAATTTAATTTTTTGAACCGGAACACTTAAATAAAACATTTACAAGAAATTTAAAATAATGTGTATAAGAGGTGCAAGACATATTTTCGAATTTTCCGAGTAAGATGCTTAGAAATTTAATTAGTAAAACACGTTCCAGTGGCATAAATCGGTCCAAGGGATTTTCTGACCCCGTTTTTCGATTGATCCTCTTGCAACAAAGATTTCTTGGACCCGCTTTAGTACCGTGCTTCAATCGGCACAATAAGATCGTATATTTACATCGCTCGGTGGTCTGTAACCTCGCCGGATTGAACCTCGAAGTACATTGCCACTCGATTTTTGCGAGTAACTCGAGCGCATAAATTGCGTTTACACTGACAACAAGCAATTCCACTTTACAGGTCGGCAGACCGAACGCCGCCTTCGATAAGACCCGTGGAACGCGCAGTTTCGATGCCGTTGCTTTCGGGATCTTCTTCGGAATGAAATATCAGCTTGTTACATACCGAATGCTCCGGTTTTAACAATGACTTTAATGAACAAAACGAGTCTAACAATAACCAATAAATAGACAGCGGATTTTATGAATTTATAACAAAAATGAGTAAGTGTACATCGAAACGGTGAAAATATTAGAAGAATTTAAAAATACTGTTACTGTATTGTCAACCAATAGTATTTAATAAAACATATTAAGAAAGAAAATAAATTTTTATTTCACTCCAGTTTGTTGCAATAATTCAGGTTGAACATTTTGAATTTACGTAAAGATCCGCTGTCTACCAATAAACGACACATAAAAATCGAAATTTTAATATCGATTTCAATGAAACAAAATGTATAATTTTAAGAAAAACTGCGTATCGTTACTTTCAAAAATTCTTTCTCACATTTACGTACGGAATCGTCTAGAATTTTTAACAATTTCACACGATGTACGATTTGAAAAAGAACCAGATATAATTGAAAAACTGTTTCGCGTTTCTAATTAGTTAAAAAAATGATAATGAGGTCCCAGCGAGCCGATGTGACATTACGCGCCAGAGGACATGATATTTCCCGAGCGAAACGGTTTATAACGTTGGCATTATAAAGTCGGACATTTTATGTCTCATCCGAACCTAATATTTTCGGCGAGGACGCGACACGAAGCCAGAAGTTATTAACGGAGAACCCTTCAGGGATAAAAATGTTGTAGAGAGGACAGAGGGTTGGCGATCGTTTTCTTGGTCAGGAGAGGCGAAACAGAATTAGCCCCCGGGATTCCCCAATACTTTCGTTTCGGTATAGTGTTCTCTAATGGCAACCGTTGATCTCCGAGGTCTATCTCATTTCGTTCTCGGTCACTCGAAACGAACAGCCAATCTGATTAATGAAGAAGTATACGGCCCGGGATTGAGCGAGCACCGAGCCCCTTTGGATCCAATGAAGTTCTACGACTTGTTGTCCGGGGAATATTAAATCTATCCGCGGTGGCGTGACTTAACTTCGGCGATGCGAAATCTGTGTACTGTTTAGTGGATTAAGAGACCAACTTCCCTCGGCTTCTATTCGCAGATATTTTAGTCTGATCTTTTATCCGGTGATTCTGTTACCAGACGTAGATTTGGATGAGATTGATTACGTGCTGAACAAGTAGATTATTAACCCCTTGCCGTATTTTAACGAGTCACACTCGTGATCAAGATTTTAAACAAAGTCTAGCATATACGAATGTTACGCCTTACTTTTTAAATGAAATACAATTTGATTCGTTTGTGATTAACATTTAAGCATTCAAATAAATGTAGCCATACAAGAAATATACATTTTCTTTTCTCTTCTACGACATTTTTCGGGATAAAGACGTTTTAACTCTAAAAATTGCTGTACCATTATTCAAAATATTGTTTACATTAAATACGTTGGTATCTAACCAATTACTAAACATCTAACATAAGTATGAGGTATTAGATAAATTTCATATCTATAAAATGGAAAAGATCATATGAAATACATAAAAATCATGAAATGATACGAAAAGAAATGTAAAGAAAATGATATAATAAATTATGTTGGTAAATGTTTCAGATGGATTAAAGGTGCAGATAAATTTGATGGATATATTATATTATTGATATTGATATGCATAGGTAGCTGTTCCAATTTAGACACGTCGATCTTTCTAATAAATTATTTTGATTGATTAGTTTGACGTTGAACGGTGGAATAAATTATTCAGATAGATCAGTTTGATATTAAACGGTATAATGAATTGTTTGGATAGATTAGTTTAACGTTGAACGGTAGAATCAATTGTTTAGATAGATTAGCTCGACGTTGGAACGGTACAATAAATTATTTAAACCAGTTTGATATTAAATTGTATGATGGCTTTGCAAGATTGGTGTGTACGATTATATAATTTGCTTGCCAACAATAAGACAAGCTCTGTAGATAGATGCTGCCGATAGATTAAGATCTTAAGTGAACTGGATGAATAAATTATGTAATGACTGCGATCGATATGGGTATCGCTAGTTACTATGTAAATAGGATGCGTAATCAGTTATGCAAATTAGTATCCCAGATCTGGGTTGCTTTTTCGAAGTTCACTAGAAGAAATAGATTGTGCATAATTATCCAAATCGATGAAAAATGGGAAGAAGATGAAAATTATTTTATACGATCGTACACACTAATATTATATTCATAATAGACCCTATGAACTTAAAATAAACTGTGCGATTGATGCGTTAAAATAGTTAAACCGAATGAAAGAACAAATTAAATTAGTCATATTATTGGAGTATCTTTTAAAAATAATATTCAATTGCTCGATTCAACTGTTGCATGTTTTCAGACTGTTCGATTGTTATATTTCCGAAGATAGATTATTCAATTAATTCCATTGGAACAGTCTATCTCAGGTTGTCATTTCTGGAATTGGAGTTCTTAGTCGTTTTTTTTTCATTTCCAATATTCTGAATGGAAGTTTCAACGTCAATAATTGATTAATTTATCTCGTGTCCCACCTGTACTCTGTCTTCTGTTTCAACGGGACCAGAGGGAACCTGTTTTCGTGGGTGGACAAGGGAAAGGGATATTTGTTCGGGACCCTACGTGCTCGGTTTACTTTGAAGCGCCGATGCAATTAATTGCTATGTCAAAGAACGGAAATGTGTGTATCGACTGGTCAACGAATTACGTGGTCCTCATCGTTGCCAATTGTTTGACAGTTCTGTTTTTGAAAGTAACTCAATTTCAATTTTTGTTAATTAAAACGAAGAAAAATATATAAAGCTTTTAACATTCTTGAAACTGATACTTTCAACTCTTGTTCGGCAGCATGAACAAAAAAAATACACGAATTCAATTTTGTAAAAACAAATGGTATAGATATATACACGAACTCAATTTTTGTTAAATAAAACAAATGTAAATACATACTCTTGACGTTCGTTAAACGAAACGAATCGAATGCGTACAAACAAACAAACCATCGAAAAAGTCCTCGTTTCAAGTCAAACACACTCGTTTCTTTCACCAGTTTCATTCTTCCCGGAAGAATAAAAAGAAAACGAATTATTTTATCAGTCGGATCAGAGCAAACAGAGACGGGGTAATAGAATGGCATCCTCGAAATTCAAAAGAGCCGTGTGGCCATTGTCTCGGGAACGGCGGCCAACGCCGAACAAAGCTTATATAAACCAGCACCATACCTGTTGCGGATAGTGCTGATAATCGTTGCTCCCTTTTATAACAGCGTTCACGATGTTGAAGAGACCTGTGGCCAACAACAGCCACGGCAGCCGGCCAGATGACCCATCCGGAACCATCTTTATCCTAATCGTTGCTGGGAGGTACCTGCTGGCCGAACCTGAACAACACGATTTGCTATCTTTTTCTTTTCTTCTTGGTTTCGCTTCGACTTTTCTTTTCGCTGCTGACTTCTATGCGATCGGCACCGATTTTTTAAACCCGGGTACACTTCGGTAGGACGCGCGTCGAGTTCGAGTCAGGACAAACTGGAGATTGTGTGGCGTCGCGACGCGCGGCGTCCCTCTTATAGTCGCTAGTCCAGCCCGCGATTCGTCCACGCTGCGCATCCCCGAGCGCTCGCCACGATACTAACGACGATAACACTGATAACCGACGTGTCTTCGAGCCTAAACGCTCGAGGAACGCTCTTCGGGTTCTCAGGTGCACCATGGATCTCGATGTTTTCCGAAAACTGGTCCCATTTTCTACAGGGAATCGTTGTTTATGTGTCTAGAAAGATTAATCACAGAGGATTATCAAATACCCAAGGGGCACACGATTTTACACCTGTTTCAGCTTGGGGAATGGCTCACAGTTTCATTCTGTTACGTTTGAATGAATAACTTTGTTGTCTTTAATTATTCTTCTGTGGATGTTTTAACAGTGTATTTGTGACATTTTCCTGATTGAAATGAGCTCAAACACGATACAGTTCGGATCGTATTTACTAGTTTAATCCATGATATAGTGGAACCTCGATTATGCTAACTAATCGGTGGGATATGAGAACCGTGGATTGAATTAGTAAATGCGATTCGAAGTGTACCGTGCTTGGGCTCGTTTTAATCGGAAAATTGTGACGAATATGTTAGCGAAAGTGAAGTAGAAAAATAATTGAGAAGGACAAAGTTATTAAATTGATATTGTCTAGTATCAAAGTTGGGAAATTACGAATTTGTTGTTAACATGTCTTGGATGAAAGAAAATTAATTTGAAGAAAGGAATGCAAGAGCAGATTCGAATGAAGATAAATCCTGTTTAAGAGGGATCAACATGCAATTGATGACTTCGCTAGGGAAAACAATTGGGCTTTACCCTTTCGTTATTGACCCATGAATTTTCAGTACATTTCCCAAAAGCTTTGTTATGTTTCCCGTTTTTCTGGCACACTGAGCACTGATTCGAAAACCCTTTCTCTCTATGAATCGGAATTTTCGAAAAATTTAATTTAAATAATAAAAGCGAAGCTTTTAGAATTTATGATGAATTGAAAATGGAAATTAATTAAAGTTTAATATGTAGCATTGTAAGATCTAAATCGAAACCGACAGCTCAAGATGCAATTATGGTGAGAAATGGCATGGAGCATTTATACCTAGCTTTCACGAGTGATTCCTGAGCGAATGTAATTTGTTTCTTTAATAATAAAACACCAATTTACTTCTACAAGCAGGTTTCCTCGAAATGAGATTTTGTTATACAATTTTAACGTCAAAGTTGATTCGTTGCACTTGCTATGTAAAGGCCACGAAGGAGCCACGCATTGCATTCCCTTGCATAATAATCCTATTCATTATTGATTACTTTTTGGAACCTGGAACAAAGGAAAAATATATATTGTTGACTAAACAGCATCTTGTGGCAAAAATGGAATAGTGTAGCGAGTATAAGACGATATACGATTGGATGCATCGGTGAAACGATACTGATTTAGTGACATAACTTTCTTGTTTTTATTGATTTTTTCATGAAACTGTTACTAACATATTCGTGACATTTTTCTGATTAAAATGAGCCCAAACACGACACGCTTTTGGATCACTATTTATTCCAAATTCCATTATCCGAACTGAACCACTGATTAGTCCGGATAATCGAGGTTCTACTTCATCGTGGATTATACGAGTAAATATAATCCTAATTGTATCGTGTTTGTGCTCGCGTTAATCAGAAGAATCTGACGAGTATGTCGGTAAAAGTTTCACAAAAGAAAAAATAAGAAAAGACAAATAAGTTGTACCCATGGTAAATAAAGTTCTACGAAATTATATCTTATCTGAAGCTGTTGGAAGAAGCTGTAGAATCTGCAGATCTTATCTCGTATTTTGCAAGTCCTTGGCCTTGGTGGAGTTCTACTCCAATATTGATTTTGCAAACATGTGCATCTCGTACGTTCACTCAGCAAAATACAGGTGATCTATTTGACCAAAATAGGATGCTGATACCGGTGTACTTTTCGCAGTGGGAGGAACGTCATCGAATATCCGGTGTAACTTCCGGTTAACACGATATGTCGATAACGGGCATAGACACGTTCACCGGGATCAAGACACGACAACGAATTTCCATTTGATAATTTCACGTGTACGATAAGCACGATTTTTCGTTGGTTAATTAAACAAATGGCGTCGCAGATACAAACAGTTACTAGAACGGAAAAACAATTTTATTTTTAGCTGTACACAACGATGAGAAAATCATAATTACGAACACAAATAATTATTAAACGTGCTGCTTAGATAATGAAAATAATAGTTAGCTAGGAAACGTTACGAGTAGATTAAAGAAGGTTAAACGGCAATGAACAATATAAAATAATCCCGAAAAGGGAAAAAGAAAGAACTGTTGTCTAATTACCTACGTTATGAAACGCACGATTAAAAAGGATCAAGGAGGATTCGAGTCGCCCATGTTATTATCTGACATGATAAAAAGAAGGGAAAAATTGTTCTCATTAAGACTGGTTCGCTTCACTTAACTAAATTAACGAGTTCAGAAGCTGGACTCCGTACGCGCACCTGATAAGTTGTCCCTGTAAAACTGATAAGAGTGCTGAGAGTTTTGCAGTTTCAAACGGAAACAATGGAGAGTGACAAGCTGAGCACAATGTTCCTGTAGACGACCCTTAACAGTTGCGAACTTTCACTCTGAAACAATAAGCAAACAACGAATTACGAAGCATCTTACAGCACAGCAAGGTGCATGCAATAAAATGCATACAAACAAAATATGTATTTTATACATTTAAATTGGATAATAATTAAAAATATACATGCATTTTCAATTTTAATTAAAGTCTATAAAAATATATAAACATTTACGTTTAATATTCCTTAAATAAATAATAAAAATGTATACCGAAAACGGTACCAAGCATGAACGACCACGTACTTGTTAAAAATTGTGGTCGTCGAAGGGTTGAAGATCCTTTAATTTTGATCGTGGGTGTATCTATTTGTTTTTTTTTCTTTTTGTTATTTGATCGTTCATTGTTCACGCCGCAGAAGACATCTTCCGCAGGAGGTAAATTTATATTGCTGTCCCCTGTAAGAGAAACGAGACTATCAACGCCATCAAGAAAATAGGGGATGCGCGAATGATTCTTGCCGTTCGGCCCATTAGGCGTCCATACGCGAACGGCACGAATTATTTGCGCGACGGTCGAACAAGTGACGGATGATTCGTTCCGCTCGAATATGGCCGTCTTATCGGCCGAACGGCAAGAATCAATTAAGCGCGTGGGCATTGACGTTTCATACACCCTGTTCCACACCCTGTGTCCTGGGCTGGATCAATTAAGACCACTGATCGTGATGTTTATCCGAACCAGTAATTGCTATAAGCTGCACCAACGATTGCGGACGCTGTATTTTTGGGGAAAACATACGCACTTCCGGTTGGTCCTTTCCTCTCAATCTGCCGCAGCTAGAGTTCGGAATCATAGCTGAACAAATCTGAACGAAGCTGAACTATCGCTCCTACTTTCTGAAAACATTAAATTTTCAATTCTGGGAATTTTTTTCTGCTCGAAAAGTAAAAGTTATAAAAATAATCTGTGGATTAAAAAATTTTACGAACTCTACCGAATACGACGATATATTTTTTAATAGTATTCTGGACATTTAAGATTGTTTAAAATATGGTTGAACTAGTCGTTGTCCCTGTCGTCTGATTTTCCTCGGACTTTTTTCAAGTTATTTTTCGAAACGAAGGTTTAAGATAAAATTTCATGGAAGTAGGTGGAAGAACGAATTTCATGGGTGTAGGTGGAGAAAAACGCTGAATGATAAATGTGACAACAGTTCGATGTTACCATAATGGTTTTTTAAAGTTTCACCTCGGGATGTACTTTCTCGCAATTTATTACATTGTAGAATGTAGAGGTAGTCAGAAGGCTTGAGTGCACATTGCGAGAATTGTTGGAACATTGTTGAAGCTACAAATGGTTCTTTGAATACTCTGAGCTTTTCTCTAACCTTTTATCTCCTCCTTGTGTTTAAAGATTCCCTTGAATCTTTTGCCTTACGATTTTCTGTATGAGTAGTTCCATTTTAACATCATTTGCTAGGCTAAAACAGAATTCTGTATCAAATTGTGAAGAAATTAATGGTAACAAAACAATAACATTCCAGCTTCCTAGTCAGCTTTATCTACAAATAAAATAATGAACCTTTAATTTATAGATCAAATACAAATTTTATATTTTATTGGGGTGGCAAGAAAGTAATTTCGGTATTTTAAAGTGAAATAAAAAATCCAATTTTTTATTCAAACAAATGAACTTTCACTAATGATGACCTGAAATCGCACTTGGAATAGTTTTTGGCCGATAAGGACCAGAAGTTTTATGAGCGCAGATTTGTGAAGCTACTAGAAAGATGGCAAAGGATCATCGATCAAAATAAATTGGGTTTTATTGCACCTTAAAATACCGAAATTACTTTCTTGCCAACCCAATATTACTAAACTTAAAATAAATTGGGCACAATTCGTGTTCACTGTGAAGGTAATGCTAGTATTGATAGTAACAATTGTAACTGAATTATTGAAACTGAAACATGGTTGTTCAGTCGTCAGATCGCCGTTTTAGAATACAGAGTGCATCGTTCCATAAGGAACAATGGGTGGAAGCTAATAAATATTTTAATTGGCCATGAATAAAAATGCCACAATCGGGGTTCAACATTTGCGATAAAGTGTCGGTTATACTAAAAGTGTCCGCACACTTTGCTGTACAAGAATAGACCCGGTGTGCATTCAACGAGACTAGTTGAGTTATTCAGTGGGGCGCTTCTGAATTTTATTAAATCACGTCCGAGAGATTTACGGCGATATTTCAACCGGGGAACTTCCTATGAGGACGACGTGGACCGTTTTGTCTTGTCGGCGATTGTTTGATCAAGTAAAACGTCCCTTTTGTTGGTCGATCTCCAAGGATCTAGATATCCAACGGCTTTGCGGTAAAAACGTTTCGTCCTTCGATTCCCTGAAAAATTAGCTGCGATACAGACTGTTCGGTGAGAATGAGACTACACTGATAAAGTGACAGAACTTATTGAAAATAATTCATTGAATATTATATTATATTTGGATACGCGTATATTGAAAATTGAATCTTGTAAAAATTGAAATAGAAAATTTATAAATGGAATTGATTTTATATCAATCTTTGTCTGCGAAGTTTAATTCAAGGTATTTCTTCAATATGATCGCCCATTCCGTTTCTACTGACTCACAGTCTGTACCATCACAGCTGTCTGACCATAGGCTGTTACATACTACTGATTCCCTTCGAAGTCTCTGCTGGTATGCATAAGTAAAACGAAACATGAATTTATAGTTCCCCAATGCACCAGTCTTAAATATTAATTTTTATTGCGGTAGCCTTCTGAATAAATAAACTTTACAACATAATCTAAATTAATAGCACACATGCTTCTTAAAAGTAATAATAAAAACGTATAGTTGCTGTACACAATTTTGAGACTGTCAGTACAATTTTCTGAGTGGAGCTTCAATTCGGTATGTGAAGAAAAATGATAAAAATGTGATTTGAGGGACGTTGTAAAGCATTTCAAGAATCTCGGGACAATTCTGACCAACGTAATGCATTTTTCCACCATCTGAGTACATCTTAAACCTAGTTCTTACATAATAAATTTATTCTTCGCACTAAATAAAAGATCGCTCTTGCACAGGGTTTCTAGGAGAAGGGAAAAGAGACTCGGAGGAGCCAGCAGAAAAATCCATGCTACTATCAAGTGTAACTGTATTGTTTAATGCTCCGCAGAGGGCTCTTCCGTGTTCTCTTCCTCTTTTCTTTCCAACGACCGCTGGATTCGCCGTTTTAAAATACTTTTACATACTTTCAAGCACCGTTGGAAGAAACGTGGGCGTTCGAGAGGACAATTTAACATTTTCATCGTTAAACTGCGACCCTTAGCAAATTTATAAATAAAAGAAACACCGATCGTTTGCGTTCGTTCCATAAAAATGTAAATGAAGTTAATGAAACAAATCGATAGAAGATTCGATTGATTTACAAACGAGTTTAGCAAACAATTTTCAGTTCGAACAAGACACAGTTTAGTGACCAGAAACATTAAGGACGATAATGTATCGGGAAAGGTAGTTGATCCACGTTTGAATTTGGTTCTATATGGCTTCTGTCGTGCCAACCATGATCTGCAGGAGCATGATATAATCCATAATTGACGCCGTTCGTTGCTATTTTTTTCAAGCCCTGTATACTGGAGAGTATCAGCGCCATTTTGGCTAAAAGTAACGCTTTGCCACCAAGCACTGCCAAGAATTGAAAACCCATTGGGATGAGGATGGAACCCATCAACACGAACCCCATCATTAGCAGGGGCACCATTTGGTTGTACCTGCGCCTGTTACGCCGCCTGCGGCCTGCAAACATTATAATATTATTAACAAATACTTCTGTCTTGTTCCACATACAATATCTCATTTTACAAAAATTTGGTATTTCGCGAGAATCGCCATTATAAATTGCGAATCGGAAAGAAGTAGGGTCTAACGTGTTCAAAGCCAACCTTCGAATATACTATTGTTTACTTCCGGCTTGGAATTGTTCAACGAGGAACCTGCGACGCTGGTGAGGTGGTCGACGTCCACTTTGAAAACATGTGTGCGTAAAACGTATAATAGTCGTTTTACGATTATTGCTGTCCAATCTGATTCATCGTGGGGCTCGCTGCAACAGAAACATTTCACTTTGGCAATAAAATGACCTGGAAAAATATAAACAATCAAATACCAAATATAATCAAATTTATTATTTATTATATTATACAGCAGAACCTGGTACTGGGATTCAGCTAAAATTGATTAAAATCGCCAAACATCGATGCGTACCGGCGTCAAATTTTTATTTTGATATCTGAACTGCAAGTTCTGATATAAAGAACGTAAAACTGGTAATAAAAACGGCACGAGGTTCAATTGGTCAGGTACCATTTCTGAAGCTGCATTATTCGCAAGTTTAGCATCAACCGACGGATCATTTAAGATGGCTTTTCTACGAGGAGACTTTATAACGCGAATTCCTTGCAACGAGCGATCGCGTGACTTGAAATTCGTCTGCAGTCAAACGCTCAGAGCGTTCCATTAAAGTTCCGATATTTGTCCTGTTCGCATGAAATAGAGCGAAACGAAGCCGCAACTGATCGTACTGTTATCGATGGCCGTGGTATCTGCGTGCAAGCTCCTTCGTAGCCTAAAACACTTGCGTGGAAAGATGCAATTGAAATTGTACGAATAGCAACTTTTTTAGCAGAAAATTGACAAGGAGACCGGGAGAGTTTATTTTCAATTAGATTCGGATTAAGAGACTAGCATAGATCAAACTATGTTTGGGATATGTCTTATTGTAGGTCTCAAGCAGGTCGATCAGCCATTAGGTGGATTAAATCTACGAGAGGCTAAGCTAGATGAAATTGCTAATTAGAGTTGGAACTAAAGATTGTTTCATTATTCAATGACTTCGATCAGAGTTCGGTTTCTTTCGTTCTCGATCTTCTCTGGTCATCGTTCAATCTGCACCGACAACATACCAAATTAGCCTGAGGATGTAGCCCTTGGTTAAGTCTGATTTAAATAAATTAAGTAAAGTAGTTTTAATCTGGATTACGTCGAGAGCAGTACTAATGCCAACGTAAATGGAGTTCAGTTTAACCCTCTCGACAGCTGAGGTTTCTCAGGCGTTCATGGGCGACGATGCTGCGATCCATCCAAACCGCTTCTCATCAATTTTCGATTCTCGTTCACGCCTGGTCGAAACAACCGTCGACTTTGGTTGATCAATAGAAATTGACCTTTTACATAATTGAACAGTTGACGACGCTTGAGGCTGCTACAGCTACCCATATTCGTCGATCTTTCCGAATATATCTGTGGTTCTAAGGAAGAACGCCGCATGTCGCATACTTTAATTTTCGAGATACTGCCGTTTAAAGTTTTATTTACTAATCTTTGACATATGACATATGATACGGTCAAATTTCATTATTTTCTGAGCCTTCCGAATTTGTTCTCATGACTTTTTTTCTGGTAAATACGTAAATCCTATACTCTAAAGCTCAATTAATGCATAAACTCGAATTTTTTTAAATTATGTCCTGCGGCGTTTTCCCTTCAATCCATAGATACAGGGTGAACCACGAATCGTGACCAGTAGAGATTACTCTGTTAATAGCAATCCGATCGAAAATGTTTTTACCAGGTATAGCATGGTTTCAATAGAGCTTTCACGTGATTATAGTATATTTTTCGTCAACTCTTCTTTTTCATGATTTTTCAAGGTCATCTTCAATTTTCTGCAAATACAGCTACAATCTTTTTACGCCTATTTGTTAGAGGATTTCAAGGTAAATTCAAAAATACCAAAAAAACATTGCAAAAAATTGCAGTATTAATTTTGATTTTACAAAAAATTTGCTATACATAATCACGTGAAAGCTCTCTTGAAAAACCATGCTATACCTGATAAAAACATTTACGATCGGACTGATAATAACACAGTAATCTCTACTGGTCACGATTCGTGGTTCACCCTGTATATCCTTCGAAAAATACTGGGCCCATATAGACCCGGCCACCGTATATAAGCCGTATATAAATCTTATAAAGCCGTAAAAATTCAATGTACAATCCGTTCATGACTAATTTGAGATTTACCTGTCCGCAGGTTTCTCTTTTGTCGAATTCGACCTGTCGCCATCAAACCGCACCAGATCCAATCCATCAACCAGCGGAATAACGTCATCAGCCAGCAGCAAATCCAATGCAGCAAGCGCTCGCTCCTGAACACATTTCCTGTACTTCTCAAAGAAATCCTCCTGACCAGGATTGCTCCAGGACTCGTAAGGACAATCCTTGAACACTGTACCCAAACTGTGGTACCATCTCGTCTTTCCATCGACATCGGCTTGGTCAGCATGACCAAGTGCAATGGGCACGAGGGCGAACACATAAAATCGAGTCTGCATTGAAAGAAACATGAGTCCTTCCTCGCTTGAAAGGAGTCGAAATCCTTAGACTGTGTAAATTCCTCGAATTCTAGTCGAGTCACGACAAATTTGCTCTATCGTCAACATGTGTCGCTTTCTGTCCAGACGGCGGTTCCATTAATGATTTTTGTGCTGATCGAAGGATTGATTAATTAATTCGAGTCCACCGTACAGGTGGCATCAACAATCTTGTAGTCGCTGGAGATCTTTGAGATTTTTCTTGATATTCTTCTGGGACCTTTTTCTTCACTGTTTCGTACGATGATGATCGGTTAAGCTTAAGTAGAGTCCAGAATTGGTAACTAGAGTTGATAGAGAGCTCAGTTAACTTGGGCTTTTTGAAGCACAAACGCATCCGTTGGAGGACGTCTTTCTTAGGAGGGTTTAGATGCACTGTAAACCTGCAGGCCTGAGTAGTTGAAGATTTATACGCACAGGAAATAGGCTAGGACGCCGGTTAGATGGTGATTACGATTCATCAAGGTAGCGGTCAAAAGGCGGCGCTTTTTATGCTCTAGCAACCCTGGACTGCAAATCATCCATGAGCCGCAGGGCTGCATGACGGCGCCTTTATGACTGCGATTGAACATGCTACCTTGAAATCGTTACTAAGAAACAGAAATTGTTAACGAAATCCGACTAGGATTCCACTCGAAGGTGCGAGCCTCTGATAATTACAGAGAGGTTCTTTTCAAGGCACTCTTTTGTAAAATCAATCATTCAAATCAATTCAAATCAGAATAACTTTTTTATAAAGAGGATAAACGACTTCAGTTTTTCTGCCGGGCTGGATGATATGTAATGAAAATTTTGAAAAAATTGCGTATCATGTGAATTACGAAACAAAATAGTAAAAGTTGCTTTTTACAATTTTTTTGTTTGAGCTTGTAATAAAAATTTAGAAAATATGTTTTGTAAAATATTCATATATATGTTATATACCTGCTGAAAATTTCATCGAAACTGATTAACTAGTTTATGAGTTATAAGCGATTAAATTTAAACATACATTAATATAGTCTCGCTAGAACAGTAATGTGACACTATGAATTTTTATGTTTTACTAATTCTTTAAACAATAAAAGCTATTGAAATTGCAAACCCTTCAGAACTTATAAAGGCTAATTTTTTATCTACCACTACTAGAATAAACGAAGACCATTAGATACAAAACAAATTTCGCGATTTCCGTGCAGCAAGATTCTCGAAGCCTCGTAACGAATTGACCCCGAGGTATCACTATAATTTTTTTTTCAAACGGTTCCCCGCAGGTGCACCTCGCTCTTCCTGCTCGTAAATGAACAGTTTAAGGCAACAATCGTGTACTGCAAAATCATACTGGGCCGGAAATTACAGTACGCCATCCATCATGTCACAGATCTACAAGTTTGCGGTACATCTTCGAAGAACCAGACGTCGTCACACACACGCACACGACAGTCAGACAGACGCAAAAAGAGTGGGGAGTGGGAGGAGAACATCAATTTGCAGGTTTACCCTGAAAAAGAAAAACAGTATTTTTTCTTTTCAATAAATCGATAATTCAAAACTTTATTATATTGTTACTTTAATAATATAACAACGCAGTTTTCATCGTCGTATGAAATACGGTTTTCCGATCGCATACTTTGTTCGAATCTCATAATTGCCGACTAAACGGAAACGCTAACCGCTAAAGAAGCAAGTAATAAAATCTCTCGAACTATAACTGTATACCATCCTAATCCGTGAACCGAATATCACATGCTGATCAATAACAATTCATTGCGTAATGCTCAGAACTAGGCGTACTGTAAACAATCATACGGTGAAATTGATGTTGCACGACTTAAAACGTAATCGCACAAGTTTGACAACGTTGTGTCTAACAGTCAACAGTCTACGCTGCGATGAGACGGGTCCGAAAACCCTCTCTCATTGCTCGAATTCAAGTACCATCTCCTTAAAACCGTATACATACAATTGTATAGCATTTAAAACTATGCTATCCGGTATCAACTGTGGAAGCGAACAAACTTCTCTATTCTATCACACCGCTTTACAGAGCTTCCGTTACTTAGCTTACACAAAAGACAGAAGCATTCGAAGGACCCAACTCCAGGACAGCATTAATTCCGAACAATCAAAGGATCATGATTAACTAAATGACAAATGGCAGTATAGTCGTTCGTTGATCCTTCAATTATCCCGTATAATGTATAACATGATTAAAATTGCTAACCGGTCGAAACCCCCGGATGTACAACTGGACGAACTCGCCCGATACATCTTCCTAAAACACTATGCAGGACGTCCCAAAAATGTTATGCTTTCTTCAAAGCGGTGGGGAACATCTTCGCAAAGGAAAAAATTACCTGCTTCAAGTACAACATTTTTCGAACACCGCGTAGTTCTCTATCCTACCGTACTCCCTTATAGAAGATCGCTATGCGCGTCAAACTGTCGAAAATATTACATAAAAAAATAAATGATAGACCGCTTTCGTCAACGTGTTCGTGGATCAGCCTGTCCGCGTGCTCCGCTTAATTACTGTAAAAACATGTTCAGTCTTTCAACATACGTTTGGACCGTGCTACAAACCGGCTTATGTTTTACAAACATATGAATTGTAGCTACATATAGAATAATTGTCCTCCGGTATGGTGTCGCGTTCTTCGTGGCTGCTCCCTTCGGCGGACTTCATTCCTTTCAGGCGATACTTGTTCCGGGGCATACCGGCGACGATGCACAGTTCCAGTAAAGCCCACTCCTCTATAGATCCCAGGGAGCCTTCCTCGCTGAGAGAGCTCACCGAACTGTGCCGTGAAGGCGCCACATTTGACTTCGTGGTACCGCGACAAACCTCTTCGTCGTCGTTATCGGCTCCATTGGAAATAGGGGACCTGCAATTGGGTACTTGATGGCGCGAGGACCCGTTCTCGCAGATATGCTCCTGGTCCATTGGAGGCTTCCTGTAAGAATTCAATGGACCCTTCTCGCAAATATTCATCCCTCCATTTCTTATGGTTCGCCTGATCTCGGACATCTTGGCAGAGTGAGACGCGTAAGACGGTCCACTGATCATGGACGTCGGTGCGTCGTTTTCGTGTTTGTGAACCGGCGTCTGTGTCTGTGCTGTGGCAGTTCTGACAGTCGAGTAGTGTTTATTTACACAGGACAACCCGCTGGAAGCCAGCCTGACTTTGTGATACTGCTCCGATGGCTTCTTCGAGATCAGAGAAGAGTTCGACGAAGCGGAAGCGTTCACCGCCTAGAAATTGAAAGAATGACGATGCTGTTTCAGAGATTGAAGCTGCACCAGTGACTTTCCGTTACCTTCGGCATGCCAGATTTAATACACTGGGCCAACATGATGTCCTCTTCCTCTTCTGAAAGGCCTAAGTTATCTTCAAACGTTGTTCGTACTTTCGGCTGATGTTTGATTCGGTTTGTGTACTCTCGTTGCCTGTACGTCGTGGAAGACGGCTTTCTCAGGATGCTCGCTTTCACTTTCTCTACAGCTGATGGCAACTGTTGTCCCATCAGCGTAGAAATGTTTGATCTGACCTAATGTACACAATTTCGTCAATATTCGTGGATTTTATGCATTTATCGCAAAAATGAATAGGCCAATGAATAGGCCAATAAAAGAAAGAGACGAACCTTGGGCATCGCTGATCTTATGCACTCGCTCAGAATCGCTTCGTCGTCTGAATTATTGGGACTTTCATCTGAGAGGTCGTTACCATGCTGCAGAGTCGCGCGACACAGAGATTTACCGATGATAGGGTTCTTGTTACCACTTTCTACTGGAGACGAGGATGGTGTGCCGCATATGTTGAATCTCTGCGTCAACGTCACTGCCTTTTGAGTGAAGGAGATGGAACAGGAAGGTGGCGGTGTGATCTGTCGAACCTACAAATTAAAATAGCATATTTCAACGCAATGTATTTGGTGCTTTATCCGAATTCGAGAAAAAATATTGGGCATTCTATTTATTAATTACCTTTGGTATTCCCGACTGGATACATTCGTCAAGCATCTTTTCATCCTCTCCGGAGAGATTAGAACTTTCATCGGAGAGATCATTCCTATGACACTCTACTTCATTGGAGAGTTTATCCTCTACGGTCCTCTCAACATCTTCTTGGACACTTGGCATCGATAATGCAGAAAGATTTGACTGCGAACCTACAGGGGAAATGTCCGCTGGTGTATCTTCTGTACAATAAACGTGCACAGTGTCCGGTGGAACAACCACCTCTATGTTATTCTTATTTGCTTTGGTAGTCGCAGCTGGGGTGTCTACATTGGTCACAGGAACTCGAGGCTCCAGTCTGTTTATAACAGCAGTTCTCTGGCAGCGTGCTAGCATGTTCGATGATTCGGATTGTATAGATTTCTGGGCAGTAGATGTTTTAAAAGATTGTCTATACCTGTGACATATTCAGCATTAGAGAGACCTGGTAGGTCTGAAAGGTTGCGGTTGTTTAACATTATTGTGAAAAATCGGACATTTCATGCGCAACAGCCTAATAGTGTTTTTAATAAGTATATATACTGCAGATTTTATGCAATTATAAAACTATAGACATTAGAAAAATTGAATGATGTTGTTATACTATTTTCGGCTTGCTAAAAGTATTAAAAAAGGAAATGCATGTTTATTTAACTTCTGTTTCTTACACTTGACATGGACAATTTTTATTTTGCATAAGATCCACAGTCTATTAATAAGATACTACCTATTGTTTTGTATGCCCATGCTGATGCAAGCAGCCAACATATCTTCGTCATCCTCGTCGCCATCGCTGACTTGCTCCTGATCTTTCTCTACCTCCGCGTTGGCAGTCTTTTCTTTGCACAAATCTTTTTTTGGGCTATCGTTAATGTCGTTCGAGACTTCTTTTATCTCTGACAATGCTTTCGAACTGTTGGAAATTTTCACGTCGTCGTCGATCGTGAGGGAGCTGAGACTGGTAGCCGTGGAGAATTCAATCGGCGTGGACTCTTCTTTGAATGTAGCGATATCATCTTCGAAGACGCTCGTACGCGGAGTATGACACTTTGAGTACGCTGAAAAGGACTTTCGTTTAGAGAACTACATAAAGCGATTGCCCGTTGAATATTTACACAAACTGAAATCCGTATAACTATTGTTATATTGGCTACTACTATTCCTTTTACTGACAATCAATAGTATTGCATACATAAATGTCGAACGGACGGTCTTACTGCTTCTTCTGGTATTTTGCTTATGAAATCCGTACACTGACTCTTATGATTGCGTGGACTAGGAGGTATAGTTTGCGTTGGTGAGTCTGGCAGTTCACTCGGAGAAACAACGCCGCTAGTCCTACGACTGTTAGAAACAATAATTCGTTAAGAAATTCTCTTCATTAAAGATAAAGTGTTAAAATCGATCAATTTTGTGACATGATATATTACCTAAAGTCACTGACAATGGAACTGCGATCATCGTGAATAGAATGCTGTTCAAAACCACTCAAAGACCCAAGAGAACTACAGCGTGAGAACATTAGAGGAGTCTGCTCTGCGTAAAAATCCTGTCTGCTGAAAGTGACCATTTTTCCTGAAACAAGCAGTATGCTTCAGAATATTATATGAAGGATATTAAATAATAAATAATTCAACAAACCTTCTTTGTCCACAACTCTAGAATTATTTTTCCCTTCTGTTGGGCTATCAGATTCGTTCGATATACGTAATTCGTTAACTGTAGCCGTAGCTCTGTTGCGATCTACTCTCTCTGATCTACCATCAATTTTATCGGAAGAATCCATGTCGTTTATTTTTGTAATAACTCCAGTACCATCGTTTCTTTGTGTTATTGCACTGCTAAGAGAACTCGGCGAATTAGCACGAGAGAAACCATTCGACGTCCCAGCTAGATAGTAATCATGCAACTTTTCAGGGGAGAGATTAGGCTTCCGTGTTCTGGATGTTTCACAGACTTCCAGTTCTTTCTCGTCGAGATGCGACTGATTTTCGTTGCAGTTAAGAGAAAGATTATGCTTAAAAGATAAATCCTTGCCATCATGATCGAGAACCTTTTTATTAAGTTTCTTCTGAGAATCTACCGGTTCCTTTGAGTCTTCCAGTCGCAAATCGGACATGGAAGTCGCAGTCGAAAAGTTAAACGGTGTCTCGTACGGAGTTCCTTCTGTACAGTAAGTCTTAACTGTGTCTTCCTGCACGCTGCCTGGGAAGTACTCTGGGTTTTGTTTCTCGTCATCGTCTGTGTCATCTTCAGCATACCTCAGACTATAATCCGTAGGCTGATCTAAATCGGTCTCAGCATAATCTCCAAAGAGATCTACCTTGGAATTACGCTCCCCGTATTCCTTCTTACAGGCTCTGCCATCTCTAGATGAACTCTCGATCGGGTGTTCATGGCCAGCTGCTTTCCTCTCGTTGTATTTTTTGCTGTAATCAACCAACTGCTCGGCTGCATCCTCCTCGTACCTTCTCCCAGTACTTTTCTCCATAGCAATCAGTTTATTAACACTTTATTTATCAGAAACCTAAAACAGGATTCTCAATGAATGTTTTATACCAACAACAATCTCACATTCTTGTAAATAATGATCCAAAAAAAAATCATTAGATCGTGTTACTGGAACTGACTCCTTGGATAAACGATCGAAATTCTTTGCTATCGAAAAATTGATTCAGCAGTTCTCAGGTGTGAATCGTAATGTTAAGATATGTTAAATATCTACTGGTGGCTACTGTGTTAAAATTGTCGCACCGTTTTGGAGTTCCTCCTTCAGTTTCTCAGTCGCGGATCACTACCAATCGATCGGGGAAAAAACCAGACACAAGAGTGTACGAGTGTCTCCCTCCCAAACAGGTTAATAATCAATTACAGACATCATCCTTGGCGACCCTCGCGTCAACAGTAATTATCTCGCCTGGTGGTGAACAGAGGTTGACCGCAGGGTCGACATCCTGCCGCACTAACCACTACCAGTTAGGGAGCCTCAGATTCCCGAGTTTGCCGCTAGATGGCTGCCAACCGCAGTCAACGATCCAATTCTCGCAAGCTTTCGAATCGCAAAAATTTATTCCCATCAACCCCTTTTTGTGTAAGAAGATGGGGGTTTTCAGTAGTCAAAAGCGCTAGATAAAAGATCAATCTAAGCCGCAATCGCCTTCAAAAGTCCTATTTTTACGTTTACGCGGCATAATTTGCATTATTCGACAGCATGTCACAGCTTTATGAAAATAAGCTACTTACATGCGCAGCTTTATACTTCCGAATAATGCAAATTACGCCTTGTAAACATAAAAATGGGACTTTTGAGGGCGATCGCGGCCTAGATTGATCTTTTAACTAGCGCTTTTGACTACTGAAAACCCCTAACTTTGCAAAATCGAGAAATGAGAGTCTACCCCCTTAAAACTATTTTTCTCACGAGAGAATTGTCCCAATTTTCACAAGTGTTTGTACAATGATAGCAGACGAGAATCTCGAATATATTCGAAAATGCCGAAATCTTTTAGAACCCCCTGATTTAATACTATTTCTTGATCACTCTACAGGTTGAACAAAGAACAAACTACAATTACTTGAAAAGTAACGTGGAGAAGTGATTCCACTCGTTTATTAATACTCCTGAATCTGGTAAATTGGAATTTAGAAAAACATTCTTATAGACATTATAAATGGAATAGTCGCAGACTTATTTTATTGGTTTTTCTCTTATGATTAGACTCCACATGCATAATTTAACCTCGTCCTCTTCCTGCTTGGGATCCTCCTGGTTGGTTTTGTTGGTTGAGCCAAGGCGCCGAGCCTGTGCCTCTACCTCTTTGGTTTTGTCCTCTGCCTCCTCTGCCACGAGCTGAACAGAATAATAACATTGTTAGAGATAAAGCTAAGTGATAACTATAAATCTACTATACAAAATAATTTTATGTACATTTAGTAGAGTAAAAAGTATTGTTTGTCCACGAGAAGTTATTAGTCGAACGATTTGGGCAATGCCAAGTACTTGTAACGCAAAATAGAGATAGTAGATAGCAAGGTGTAGATGCCTCCAAGTTTCTGCGTGCGTCTTCTCATGGGCAAACAAATAATTGTCTATCTATAGCATGCGTGACAACATTATATGAGATACAATTACGCTGTTATTAAAAATAGGATAATATACTTCAAAAGACAGATTTATAAGAAAGAAAGGGTTAATGCGAAGGTATTAGAATTATAGAATTGAATGAGCACAGACCTTGAGCACGTAAAATAGCAGACTTTCCTCTGCCGGCGGTTCCGGAGCCTTTCCCGCCTGGTCTTTTGAACATCGGCGCATTCTTCAGCATATCTGGCAATATGAGAAACCTCATTTTCGATCCTCTAATATAAACATTTTCTAGCTGCGCTTCACGTCCGTCCCTATAAGTTACCGTGATATTTTGCATCTGACAGTTCATATTGTCCTCGGCTTCGATCAATTTGCCCCGATACACCTCGCCAGTGTTTGTCTCACAGGTTATGGTGTGACCTTCCGCTTCGTGGAGTACTTTTATCGGTACTCCGATCGACATTGTGGCAATTTCGAATCGTTTTGTCGATCCTCACGAACGAAATTCAGCTTAATTAGCTTGCGATCTGCTCTTTTTCCTTCCAAAGACTCTCCAATATTCAAATTCTTTACGCACTATAACCTCGCTTTTCCCGTGGCTCCAAACGTTTACAACGTTCCCTTGCGGCTAGTGCTCAACGAAATGGAGGGGATGTCGATGATCACGTGATCAAGATCCAATTTCAAAAAAGGAAAAGCGCGCGAACAAACGACGCTCTCGTGTTCATCCGCCGAGTTTGATTCGATTTAATAATAATAATAATAATTCAACTCGACTGACACAAAGAACTCGTTCGATATCGGAAATAACCATTTATTTATTGGCTGTCAAACGAAAAAAAGTAATGTCGAAATGCTTTTTTCCACGTGAGACTCGTTTACAGAACTACGTACCGGTCACAGCGTCTTCTAGGGCGATAAATTTATATATATTTTCTTTTTAAATATACATAAATATAGTCCACTATAGTTATAAACGTTAAGAACCATCGGCGGAAATGTTTGTATACGATCAGATAAAGAGATTCGTAGCAGTTCGTCGAGAAGATACTGGAAAATAAGATTTGGAAAATAATAAAAACATATAAGGAGCCAAGAGATTAGAAGGGGTGGAGGAAAGGGGATGTAGAAATACATACAGTAAAGAGTTCTCGTAAAGCTATATCCGAACCTAAAGTGCTTAAAGCGTTTCAGAAATTGTTAAATCGTAATGACGTTAATATATAGAAATGCATATATACACGTAGCTGCGGGTGTATATTGTATTACATATATATTAAACTCGACGTTACTCTTTAATCGCTTAAACATACTAATATCAATTGTAATAATTACAAGCATCGTTACGTCCTTATATAGTCAGCCGAGCACGATTTCAATTTCAACACCTGTCTCTTGAACGTAATTTTCCCCCTCCATTCACACCATCGTTCATTCCTTCATTGCTTTATTGTTTTCCAATCTTCCTATTCACTCACTCATTCTCTCTCTCTCTCTCTCTCTCTGTCGCTCGCTCTCTTTCTCTCACACTTTTACTCCACTTTCTCTCTGTGGCGTAGCTTTGCTCTGTCACTCTCTTTCATTAGGTAAAACGGTACAATAATACCCCTAAAGGTGTATACCATTGGTACGAATTGCTGGCCTTGTGTAACCGGCTAAAATAATCAACTTATCAGAAATATTTCAGCTCAAATATATTCCTTAATGTCAACATAAAATTAACAACTAAAACTAAACTATGAAAAATTTGGCGCACAGACTAATTAAAAAAACTATTCAGCCAATTTCGTTGAAACTTTATAACATCGAACAATGATCGATAACCATATTATTCAATTAAGCAACTAACTGATACAATCTTGTATTATTTTTTAAAAATAAGTTCAATATAATCTTGATCTCCTTCTGTCGAAAAATAAATTTCAAAAAAATAGGTTGAATAGTTTTCTTCATCAAGAAAGATGTTGCACGAGACTTTCACCCTCGGAGGGGTTCGAGAACGCGACTTTGAAGCAAGCGAGATAGAATGGCTCGTCCAAGAATAAAAATTGAATTTTCCTTTTTTTAGAAAGCTCGAGTACGTATATATATATATTTGAAAATAGAGCGGAAAAATAGAAGCGATTGATCGTGTTCTCTGTACAGGAAACGTGCGGTGGCGCTAGTCGAGATTAATTTATCAAAAATAAAAAATTGAAACTTCCTTTTTCACTGATGGAAGAGACATTCTCGTGGGCTCTCGCTTCGAGCTCTCGTAGCTTTTTGAATAATCCGTTTTTGTTGAGGTGGGGGGGCATCGGTGTACAAGTTTCGGGGTATTACCGTACCCCGACGAGTCGCGTTACATTTTAGAAAAATATGCTATGCCTAAAATAGGATGAGAGCTTGAAGGCAACCGTACTCTTTTTTTTTCCCGTCGATATTGCGTGACAATCTTGACGTGTGCGTACCTCCTCTCCATCATCCTCGACACTCTTCTCTCTCTCGGAAAAAACAAAAAATCACTTGTTTCATTGTCTTTTTTTTGCTCTCGCCGCAACGAAACGATAACAACAACAACAGCAACAACAACAACCGGCATGCAAGCGTGATGGGGTTGGGAGGAGAAGGGGCGAGACTTTCCCATAGTCGTCAGGATCTCTCAATTTCCAATAAAACGATAGAACACAAAAACGAAAGAAAGAAAGTAGAAGAGTAAATAATAATAATAGAACGTCAAATAACAATCGTATGATTTCAATAAACATGGTATATAGTTATTGTTAATATACAACATGGCGTTGCGTGAAGGACGACGGAAACGGTCCCCAGTCATATTTATTTGGAAGTACAAAATGTTCTCCGCAGCCTTGACTCTATGTCCGCTTAAATTACAATGCTTAATCTCAACATTCTCGAACAGAAAAAAATATATATATATTTATTTATATTTATATTTATAATTATAAACAAAAAAAGAAAAGAGGAATGGGACCACGACGTCATGTGCGTGATCCCAAAGTAGTAGTTCCATAGCGTGTACGTAAGATGATGTGAAAAGCGTTCAACAATGTCAAATATCCTCGTAGTTCTATTGAAACAATACGATTTTTATTTATAACATTTCTTCGCACGACGATTATTACAAAAAGTTGAAAAACTGTGACGACCGATAAGTCTCACTCTCTGTACACACATAATATTGTCCCACAAACGTTTAATCGCGTCAAAGCGTTTCTGTTTCAGAGTCACGGCAAAATGGATACGCGAGTCATCATAACACCGGGCACGACCGAAGTCATTTGTCATTCCGAAACTTCGAACCTTTCGCTGGCTGTTTCTTTTTCGTCCCCCATTATTTCCCTTTTCCTTTCTTTTCTTTTTTACTTGTCTATCTCTCTCTCTCGCTCTCGCTCTCTCTCCGACGGATAATGTACAATTTTCACTAAAGAAAAAAAATATATATATTTATAATATATATATTATTTATATATATAGAGGAGCATCGATAACGTGTGATACTGAAATAAGAACGATTTACTTTATTCTATAATGTAATTCGATACAGTACTTTTTTCTTTTGTGTTTCATCAGAGACTTCTCGTTTTACTCTTTTTTTGTTTGTTTGTTAATTGTCGCTATCGGCTGTCACACGCAAGTTCAAAAGGGCGAAGGATCGATATACTCGTTAAAAAATAATAATAATATTAATAATAATAATAATAATAATAATAAAGAAAGAAAGAAAACGCAAGTATCTTTTGAAGACAGCGAAAAACGTGCGATGATATACGATTTTTCGGCGCAGTGTTTTTCGTCTCTCTCTTTCTCTCCCTTTTTACACACCCTCTCTCGCTCTCTGTGTCTCTCTGTCTTTCTTTTCCCTTTCTCTCCCACTCTCTCTCGCTTGCTTTCTCTCCCTCCATTAAAGATTTGCTAAAGGCCCAGTGACGACTATCGGATTTTCTATTCACACCGTTTCTAACGAAGAAAGCAGTATATTGATTTTGTCCCTTGTCGAAAAAGGCCAAAAGAAAAATATGAAAACGAAAAGTACATCAGCAACCACAAAGCGATTTCGTTACACGCTTCGCACGAGACTTCTTCCCTTGTTCATTTAATTTTTCTTTCTCCACGCTCCCCCCTCTCTCTCTCTCTCTCTCTCTCTCTCTCTCTCTCTCTCT
>CM052204.1:7131246-7225154 GCA_028455805.1 Lasioglossum figueresi
TCTCTCTCTCTCTCTCTCTCTCTCTCTCTCTCTCTCTTTCGTTCTCTCAACAGAAATGACTCGTGAAAACTCAAAACAACCTAACCGCGGCAACTGCACACGCACGCACACGCATTCTTTCATATTCTCTTTCTCTCATGTGATTTTTTTCTCTACGAGCCCTAATTAAAAAGTTTTCGGACACGCTGGGCGAAAACTGAAACTGTGTATATTGCAACACGGAAGAAAATGGTTAAAAAACAGACGGAGAAATATGTCTCAATTATCTCGAAGAAAAAATAATAATCGCTCTAATGTGGAGGGCGATAGTCGTCCCTTCGTCGAGGGGCCTCTCTCTTTTAAACATTTTTCTCGGGCTGGCCGTTTTCTTTTTTTTTTTAAGACGTTTGATCGTGTCTTCAGTTTGCACGTGGTATAAGCGAAACTAGCACCAATATTATTCTCTCTCTCTCTTTCATCCTTTCATTCTCTCTGTGTCTCTGGCGCGCACACTTCTAAACGTACGATTATACACGTAAGAAGGGAAAAAAGAAGAAAAATCGAGAAAACCGATTCGGTTCAACAACACAGCTCCGATTCGAACTGATTCACTACTGAAACCGTTTTTAGTAAATATACAGAGAACAAGGTACTTCACCTTTGTTTAGTTTTTCCCATTCGTTTAGCGGAGATTCGTGAACACGGCGTAAATAATGATTTGCAATATAGTTTGAAACATATTTAATGAGGAATAATGCTGGTTATATTCACGTGAAATTGGACATAAACACACAGTACTACTTATAGTTCATTGCATTATTTATGAATCAATAGACTAATATACTTAATAATTATTAGACTAATCGTTAACCTAGGATTGTGATCACCCATCAACGTCAGCCACTACCTAAGCAACATTCCCTTTTGTATTATTTTTTTTAAACTTTTGTAAGTTTTGATATTTTACGAAACCAAACAGAAATGGTATTTATATAAAATTTTTGTTCTGCTTTCACGACTCAAAAAACCGCAACTCCCGATGAGACGTCTCGGACAGTCTGACCGCACCAAGAATTCGTGAGGTTCGTTCAGTTTGAAAACAAACATTTTTATTCCTTTCTCTCACTCTCACACTCTCACTTTTTCTCTATCTCTCTCTCTCTCGTTTGCTCGCTCACTCTCTTTCCCCTAATATCTCGCTTTCATCTCGTATGCGAATTTTGCGTTTAAGTAAATTAATAAACATAATATAGAATAATAATAAACCGTAATAGTTGTACATAATAATAGGTAATAGTAGTGTAGTAAGCTGGCAGCAGTTAGAACCAAATATATTCTCGATTAAAACTCTCGATAAGATGACAAACTGACATGGCACTGGCATCCGATTTTTTCGAAGCATTCGTACACGCGGCGGCACGCACTCTAAATATTCATTTGTTCTATCATCTTTTTCTTAAACTCGTTTCGTAATCCGTTTCTTCGAAAATTTCAATTATTTCCTCGTTTCCCTAACCGCGTATATATATATACCGTGTGTTACAAATCAATTTTACTACTCACTCTCTCCCTTTCCTCTCTCTCTCACTCTTTCTCTCATATGTGTTAAGCTATCTCGCTCGTTTCCTTGCATTCTCACGCTAAATCATCTTTCTCTCGACGTCTCACTCACACACACACACACACGTATTTCCGCGTCTCTCTCTTTCGTACATGAACTCGCATTCACCCGTTTCGCCCCTCGACGTGCAATCAGCTGCCAGATAATTTATCTCGTTTTCTCCGTTTTATATTCTGTTTGTTTATATAGTTATATAACCATTTTCCCAACGACTACGCACTAAATAGTTCAAATTTTTTGCACTTTTTCACCAACAACAACTGGATTGTTGCGCCGAATTTCTTGAGCGCCCATTTCTCTGTAATCAAACTTGCAGTCGTGCTTGTCACTGTATCGATGCACAGAGCAGAACAGTCCTCCACAACGGCACTCGAATCCTGAAATGAAATTGAGAAGTTTACATAGAAATATATATAGGAAAGCTAGGGTGGTTTATAGTCATGGTGTTCACCTACCGGTCAAACCAACTTTTTTGCGACACACTGCGCAACGATTTTTCTTCTTCTTAGATTCTTTGTCAGTCTCTTTGCCGTCAAAGCAGTCATCTGCGTCCCCGCTACTCACTGAACCTTCTGCTACTGCTCCGCTGCTTACGCCTACTTCGCTTTCCTGATCTTCCCTGTTTATCTATAAAAAAAACAGCATCGTTAGTAACCAGACTTTTATCAATATTTATTTTAATTATTCTGAATATCTACAGCATCTTTTTAATTTTTCCTTAGCTAGAAATGCTTTTCACACTGCTATGAAGCCTCTAAAATCGCTACCCCCACTACCAAGTTTTCTCATGCTGATACTACTTAAAATTTAAGGCTACCGTTCAGATAAGCAGTACAGGATGATGTTATTTTTCCTCTATGATTCTTTCTCTGTCTGACAAATTCATTGATAATTTTACACACATCTATTAAACCTCAATTAGTTTGAATGAAAACTGAAAATATTAGTCTGACTTAGCAGTTTCCAAATCATCGCGTAATACATGAAATTAGAAGCTCCTAGTTTTTTTATTTTTAAAAACATACAGGTACACAATAGATATATACGTTTTCTTTATCTTCCAAGAAATTATGGGGCTACAAAGAAGTGCAAGGGGTTAAGATAACTAATGGAATAACATGAAGATTTAGAAGACTTACTTCTTTGGGGTTGGGCAGATCTGTCGTTGGTTGAGGTATAGTAGGAATGGTAGGTTGGGCTGTAGTTCCCGTAGCTGCAGGACTACCGAAACCGCCTTGCAACGTGCCAGCGTTACCCGAAACGGTCTGCGATGTCTGTACAGTGGCAGCTGACACAGGAGGTTGCTGCTTCTTTTTTAGGTTTTCTTTGTAACACAGAGAACAAAGGCCATCTGTGGCTGGCGAGCCATAAAATCCACAGCCGCTGCGGCACAGAGCTTGCATTGGATTAGACTCTCGTTCCATTTCTTCAGTTTATCCCAGTAGAACTTTTGCGATTAAACAAGTCCTTGTTCCTTTATTATTTGCAATCACTCGACGAATACACCGAGTAGTTGCAGTCAGCTAAATAAGGGATAAGTAAGTGTCTCTTGCCACAGCTCGCTCTCTGGTTGCTCCCTCACGACCGCGTGTCACCATATATTCACCTATCGAAATCAATTTTCTGTTTTAGTATTCTAGACAAGAGAAAAATAAAGAATTGTTCATATTCAATTTATGTATAAATTGCTCACACTGTACATATCGTGTATACCACATATATATATGTATATAGTGGCAAAAATAACAGCTATAATTTGTGTGATTTAAAAGAAGAAAGATCACTAAATGATCAAGTAATTGAACAATGAAAGCAATTATTTCTTCTTGTCCTATATATATACATATATCTGTGCAACGCATGTACAGCAAAGATGTTTAAAAGACAATTATACAAGCAACCAACAACCGTAAGCACATTTTGACAAAAGGAAAGTGAAATCTTTGAGAAGAACCACGCTATGGCAAATCTGAGTTAAATGAACTAACGAAATGGTTCTACATTTTCCAGAAAGACAATAGAGAACATAGCGAACTGTGGTGCAAAGCTTTTGTTGTTGTTGCGGGCTCCTTCTAGCGAACGATCCGCATAAATATACTTTCATAGAGTGCAGTTGCTCACGTTTTATTTCTGTTGGGATACGAGTTGTCACTAGCTGTTTAAACACAACGAAAGCAGTCCGTTCGACCAATATCATTACACCAAAAACGATAGATACAATTGTGTATATGGAAACGCGAGTGACCGTGGTATAGAAAGGAGAAAAAAGGAGTAACCAAATAAGCGCACAGGAGATCTCGGATCGAATTTTTCACTGGTGCAAAAACACGCACACAGACACACACACGGAAGACAGTTAACAACACAGAGAATTAGAAATCGTCACTGGCACAACGATTATCACAAAGCAAGGGCCGTTCCCCTCGTGCTGGTCGTTGCGAGTGATTCCTCCAAGGGCAAGTAAAACTCTCGGGGAGAATCGGGAACGAGGAGAGAGAGAGAAAGAGAAAACAGAGGACGGGGGTAGAAAGTGCGAGAGAAAAAAACGGGAAAGAAGTCAGAAAGACGAGGATAGAAAGAAGAAATCTGCACGGGCAACGGGGGAATTTCGAGCGCGACGGTATCATCGACTCACAACCAACTCGATTTTCCCGTTCGAACGCGATAAAGTGCCATCGCAGAGAGGCGTGATCGGGAAACGTGATATTACTCACTTTCCAACACGCAGTCGTGTCGCAACCAATGCACAACATGGAGTAAGAATTGGTTCGAGGCATTTAAGTGGGTTCCCCGTGTGTGTATCCTTATCGCGACGTTAGACGACGTGCCATCGATAGCCCAAGAGCCGTCGCTCGGGGAGAGTCTCTCCTTCAAGCCCCGGGTTTCGTGAATCTCTCGGCGCAATTCGCCTGTGGCCACTAAATGCGCGCGTTCGCTTTGTCTCCCGATGCTCTTCGCAGCAAGCTAAAACGAAACGTTACCAAATAGCTCTCCCTTTCTCTGTTTCTTTCTCTCGCGCGCGCCCGTGTGCTCGCTCTCGCAGTCTCTCTCTTTCTCTCTCGCTCTTTGTGTGCAACTTCGCGCTCGAGCGCTCGATATTACTTCAATCCGAGGAACCTGCAAGGACGGAGGAGAAACAACGATAACGACGACGACGGCCGAATGTTTTCATGATGGCGATCGCCGCGGATGTGCTGCCTTTGGGCGGACGCGCAACCGACTGCGACACACAGAGAGACACACACCGTGACTGCTCGCCGCGTTGAGGTTAGGGCACAGCTCGAATCATATGCAGCTTTCAATTAGCAAACTACGTTACATCGACTTATTAAATAAACGAAATAGAACTCTGTTTTCTATCTCATGGAAACGGGACTTGTGCGACGGTGCCCGAACGTCCGGAGATTATGAATGACGCACAATGTGATATTTTAGCCGTCTAGCTGGACAAAATTATTTTATCGAAGTAATATGAATTTTCAATAATTCCGTGATTCGATTTTCTATTAATAAAAAGCATGTATTTCATTGAATTTTGGGTGATAGATTTTTCAAATTGTTCAACATTTATACGTATATAGAATAATAGGACGAGTTCACTATCTACGCTCACTTAGAATCGCGATCATATAACGTAGTTACATAGCTAGATTGCGGTTATGCCAAAAATGCAAATGCAAAACAGTAAAAACGTTTGAACAATTTAAAAATGCTGATATGATGTAGCTCTTTTTTTATCTTATAATTAATGCAGGTAATTTTCGTTTTGCATAAAAATTCGTAGCCTAATCGTACAAATAATTTTCCGATGAATTTAAATTGGTTCTGTTCATAATAAAAGTTAATTATTACGAAGATTTGAGAGGCTAATAAAATGCAGTTTGAAAAAAGACATTTCTCCCGCCGAATTGCCGAATTGCCGAATATCGCAATGTGCGACGTTCCGAATTTGAATTTTCAATTTAGTTCGACTCTGTCGAAGGCACGATTCAATTAGTAAAGCAGGTGTATCTTACCCCAGATGCCACGAATAATTGACACAGTTTCTGTAAATACGTATATCGAATTTTAAATATACATATTTTTAAAATATTTACTCAGTAACGTAGTTCTTATTTCCCGCGTCAATACGCCAAAACCGGAGCTGTAATTTGTCACGCGCTTTGCGACAAATACGCAATTATCTTTGTACGATGGGACAACACGGTAAAATTCTTGGGAAATGGAAAATTTACACAGGTTTTCTATAACTGTCTAATAATACTCTAACGTTACATGGCGACACGTACTGTATGTTTCAAAGGAACCACCAGATGTCGCGTCGAGTGCTAGCTACGTGACGGAATAAAATCAAAACTACATGCTGTTTGATGCGTGCCGACAGATGAAGTAAAAGAAGAAGGAAAAGGCTGTTTTCTTGGTTCCACGAATGTTTCTTTTTCTCTCTGTTTATTGATACAACACGCGCCGCGAAACGGTGCGTGTCTATCCTAAAACTAAAGTTGCGTTTACATTTTCACTGTCTTAGAACGTTACTCATTGTCAGAAATGGATTGTCAAACAATTAACAACCACTCCTTTATCATTCATAATTGTGTAACGTACGTTTACGTGTATACGTGCGCATTTAATTATTCGTCTCGTGAAGAATCAGTTTTTCCTTCGATAACGGCTATCGAACCTGTTGCTTTGAACGCTTTAAACAAAACACACGAGGCGATGAAGTGCTCGATTTACAAATATATCAGGGATCGTTTCCAATAAATAAGTAATTAACTGCGTTCTGCATAGCGCGTTCATGATTCGGTGAAATCCCGGCAGTGAAAGGGCCAAAGAACGAAATGAACGGGATTTAAATCCGTTAGTTCAGACCAGGAGTGACGTCACAGGCCAGTAATTGAGAACCAAATCAAACTCGAATCGCGGAAGAGAGTGGGGGCAATTTGCGGGAAAAAGAAATGCGGTTGGCGGAAGAGAAATTTCCCTTTAGTCACCGATCAGTTGATTCATTTTCGGCTCCCATTGCGCACGAGATAAAATTCTCGAGCTCTTTTTTCCCCTCCTAATCAATCATCATTAAATTTACTGACAGACGGTAACGTCGCTTCGATGGGACACGTGTCGATAAACATATTAAAAGTTCGATCAAATAAAATGTTCTTTATTCATTTATATCTGTTCGAGGATACAGTTTTTGTTCAAGCAATAGAAAAAAAGAACAAAGAAAAGTTAGTTGATGAATTACATCGAGTAATGGATAATGTCGCCGATTCGAGTTCGATACATCGGAACAGTTAGGAGAAACATTTTGTCCTGTGATGGTGCAACGATCAGACGTAAGTTTAAAGGGATCAGTGAAATTAACTCGCCATTGACGTACAATTACGAACGATCTTGAGCTCTAATATTAGTCGCTCGTTGAATTGCAATCGTGCAATAAACATCTAACGGCTAGATAGCCGTGTATCAAAATTAACAATGCGTCCACGTGACGTACAAAATTGTTCGCCGTAAACACATAACATAAATAAATTGTATTCTTAATAATTGCGCAACGGGTATTTTACATTGTCCGGACCCTGCGCGAAAACCTCGAACACGAATTCGAGCTTCATGGAATTCGGTATACACACGAAAATACGTCATCGGCGAATTCGACGTTTCTAAGATATCAAAAGGATCTCGCGAGAAACGGGGTTATCAACTGTTTAACGTATTAACGATTAAATAAGACGCACACGCGTGACGAATGACCCAAAAAAACTTTCATTTCCGTAAGCAACCTGATAAAAATTTCTGTGACATACGTTTTCGAACATTCTCGAGGCATTTTATCTACTATTCCCACCACTTCCTCTCAGATTGGTCACGTGGCACTCCAAGATTTTAAATCTACGACCATTTTCGTTGATATTTCGACACGTGTTCGATTCGCAGTTATTGGTTTGAGCAAATTACGAGATTCTATTGGTCTCTATTCGTAGCCCACCCGGTATATGAGCAAGGTTATTTTTGTAGTGTACCTGCTTCTACCCATAACTACAAATATTTTCGACTTTAACTCTTTCCGCAAACACCGTATTATCCTGATGAAACCACGTTACCGTGCCCGAAACTATGCATCATCCTCGCCCTATGAACTTAGACGTAATCACAATTCCTTTAAAAGCGTACACGTCATATTCCTAGCACTGTATAACTATCCACTCGAAAAACTTATAAATGCCACCGGAACATTTGCAGGTTCTGTTCGAATGTTATCCTATGCAAGGATCAGCTGTAAAGTATCCAAATCAGTACCTTTAATTCCCTTGTATCCTCTCAATGCGCGAAATCTTCAACTAGCAACATGGCAGAGGCCGCACATGGACATTGTTCAGTGAAAAGTAAAAGGTTAAGTGAACGCAAATGGTCTACATAAATTCTCCAACGGAAAGTAACTAGAGCTAGGTTCAATCAACGTCAGCGGTGACTACACAGATACAGGCCACGAGCAGATTCTCGAAACGTACTGAAAATGTCCCCGATGATTCTAACTGCGATTGCCTACGTTTGACTCATTCCCGCCTGGATAACAATGACTCGCTCGGCACTTCCCGTTTACTTATCGGGCCGCTTTTGTTCGAAACAAGGAAACATGTTTGCGACCTTTCCCATCCACGACCGTGCTAAATAGTCTCTATGCTGGTCGAAAATAATTTTCTGATGCAAGATCGTGCAACTCCGGAGTAATCGAATAGAAACGATAAGGAAAAAAATATGAGATTCATAATCTTCTATTTGAACCGAAGACGAACGTACGAACGTTCGAAGAGCTAATCGACGAGCTAATCGACGAGACCCGTTTCGATCAAAACAAAGTATCATACGAGAGAGAGAGAGCAAGAAAGAGAGAATTTTCGAAATGGTATAAATTTTTCCGAAGCAGATCTATCGACAATTATGTATATAGTAATTCGCCTACGATTTGTTTGTTTACCTTGTGTGCTCGAGTTTCGAAACCGTCGGTGTCCCACGATAATACACGCAACCTTCGCCGGATTCTAACTGACAAAATTATAAAATTGTCTCTCGCGGAGATACCGACCGTAGAGATACTTCTTCGCAGCGCACAAACAATCGTTCGAAACGCGCATATGACATTTTCTATGTATATTATACGGTTGGGAGTAATTTTTAGACATTGTACAGTGCTAAGGCGGCACGTGGACACGTGGTAGGGATATATCTTCACAGCGAGCATGACGTACGCTATTCGTGATTTTCAAACGCGTCCGTTTTTCAATGATAAGCGGACTCGGTTGACTCGTCCTCGGAAAAGAACAATGTACAAAACACACACAGACACACATATACAAATTAATTGCTGACTCTCGTGTGGCTAGATTCAAGACCGAGCGAAAGGAAAAATATAAGGCTCTTAATACTTTCATTGACGTAAAAGAGAACGCGAGCGAGCAAGCGAACGAACGAACGAACGAGCGCGCACGCGTGAGCGAGCAACAGCGCGCACACGCTACCGACCACGATCGGCAGTAAAATTCTCAAGAAAGCATTATCACGCGATACCCGAAATTACTTCTCCGCCGGTAATTGTGTATGTAACCATTTTACGGGGCACATCAGCCAGCCAGCGAAAGAAAGCGAGGTGTGGCTAGGGTTCTAATTTACGCGTGTACATGCGTCAACCTGCTAATCGTTTCTATCGCGAGCGCGACTATTCCGCTCGGGACAGCTTTGACGACACGCGCTCGCGCTCGCGCGTACAGCCTATTACTGTTTCCATACACCGAGAGAGGCAGGGTTACACGCGTTAACCTCGCGTCGTTAACAAACAATCCAGCGGCAGCCAACCGCCATACACTGTGCGACAAAATGATAGCACACATTAAGATTTACAATGATTTTCATTCACTTCTTCGTATTGCAACCGACACTTCTTTCTACACGCTATTTCAATATACGTTTAACAACATCTACAGTGGTTGTTCATCAACAGATTATGGATTTTATGCGCCAACGACAAAAATGGATCGGTCAGAAAGAAAACTGTAAAGGCATTAGGATTATTGAAATTATTAGAAGAAATACACTTTCATGTAACTTCTGTTCGTTACAGTTGACCTGGACAATTTCCATTTCCCTGTAATAGCTACATTGCAGCAAATCATTACGCTGCCACCTTCCATTTAGTGACGGCACAAGATTTGCTGCTTCTATTTGAAATTGTGATAATAATAATTAAGACTATCAGAGGTTCATCTAACAGATTATATATTGAATCTCTTCTTGTTCGTACATTTAACTTTTCAGCATATTTTCTTCGTGAATAGATGCTTTCTTGCAAACTGCAGACGATTGTTTAGATGTTGCTCATTCAAATACAAATTCTTCTGTAATTTTCTCCTTGCTCAGTGCTTGTACTATTTTATAACCTGGTCTCACGTTCCACCATCGAATTTGATGTTGTTCTTCTTATTGCTAGATTTCCATGAGCAGATAGGATCTGCAAACCTCCAGAACTCTTTTCTCCATCATTTTCTGGGTCTTACGATAAATCACAACTTGACAACTTCTATTTGTGACTTCTGATGTTTGTGCCACTAAATGTTGTTCATTATGTAGTTTCGACATGGTACATATTTCACAAGCACTTTCCACGGCTCATTTTATTAATCTATTGTCGTTTCTAACAAATATAAAGCATAGAATGTATTATACATTTTATTAACTATGTTCCACGTTGGATACTTGCAGTTAGCTTACGTATAACTGAGAAGCGTAGATTTTGTGCTATCATTTAGTCCTGTTTGCGCACTCCAGAATATACATTTGCATTCTGTAAAGTTATGTCAAATTGAATATTCTGGACACTAGTAACAACATAGACAATGTATTTTCACCAGTTTTTCCTACAAAACTTTAAAAAATGCAAAGATGCGCTATCTTCTTGTCACACAGTGTAGTTCGAAATCCGATTAAATACAACCGACGACATCGGAAAGCCTTCTCTCCTCTGTCCCGCGCGACGCCCTTCGTCCCGTGGTCGTGTGTCCGTTCGATTTTATAGTCTCGTCGATATGCATGCCGCCTACGAGAAGTTCTATCGCACAAGAGACTCCGCAAGGAGTTACGATCGTCTCTCCTCTCCATCTTCCGTACGAGACCGCATCCGACTGAGCAACCGCGGCGGCGAACACAAAAACGAACAACCTGAGAGAGTGAGTCGCTTCTCTCGGCTGTAAACGGGACTACTTAGCGCGATCTCGACACTCGAGAGTTGCGTGTCGATCAAAGTTCGGGAAAAGTACTCGAGGCGGATTCTTTTGAGATTCAATTAAAAAATCGTTTCCCTTTAACAATTTTTCTTTCTTAAACTTTTTCATGTAACGTCGAGAGACCATCGAAAGGAGCGAACACGGAATTCTATTCGGTAATTACAGACATTTTAGGGCGCCCCCGTGTAAAAACTGGCCGTCGCTAGCCCAGGGAGAGCGCACGAAGGGCTGAAAGGAGGGGATTTAAGACCAGTGCGGATGCGGGCATCGAGGAAGGGGGTATGAAAACCGCGGGGCGGAGGAACGGGGTTAGGAGAGGAGAGGATAAACGCATAAGTGTGCATTTGCGCTTGAATTGTATCGGCGCAGCCGTCGTCGTGCGGACACGGCCACACATGCACGCAGTAAAGAGCACGAAGAAACAGGACGGACACACCAGAGACATGGCTTCTATCCTTGAGAGTATACGCACTTGGTCAGATATTGCGTCGTTTGTTCCCTTTGTCCGCGGTGGTAAATGGTTGGTACACTACGTAGAACGCGCGCGGACATCTTTGTTATCAATGGAAAGGGGACGGGATAAGAGAAGGGAATATAATCGGTGGGCCCCCCCCCTTTGAAGAGGGAACACGGGGACAAAGAGAGGCGGCTTAGATTCTCCTAGTAGGCATTTTTCGCGAAACGGCTCATTAGATCAGGTGTACGGGTTAGGCGTGCACGTATTTCATGGGTATTAGATAAAAATAGTCATGATTGAAGAGCGGGCAGACCGATTGCGACACTTACCAAGAGCTGTTGCGGTGTAGCAGGGCGCAATATGTCAGCTGACTTGACGTGTGACCGATCGTAATCCTGCGCCAGTATCCGACATAATTCTCAGCGAAGCATCGAGCAGTCTCGTTATAGCAATATCCAGTCGATTCCAGCTGCTGCTGACGCTGCCCGCACTTCTCACAAATACACAGATATCGGTTATCTCGTAAACTAAGTCCTCGCACAAAAACTTCCGATTACGAGATAGGACGACCAAAGCTGCGGGCACAGGAACAAATACTGCCGATGACTGGTGTAAAGTTAGATCTCTTACCCTCCCCCACTCCACGCACGAACCACTCGGAACCAGAGTCGACAAGCTTCAATGGGGACCGTCAACTCCCCAAACTCGAAACACCCTTTGCCACTAGGCGAGACCTTTGTTTAGGGAAATATCTCGCAAATTTTCGAAATCGATCATCCAATCGTCTAATAAACCACGATCGAGACGCGATTGTTTCTCGTTGCCCATTTCAATCTTTCCAATTCGAAAATTACATTAAACAAATTGCGTATCGGACCAAAGAAATAGTGTTTTTTTTCACAAGGAAACTACATTCTGCCGAATTCTCCACTTGGGAATTCCGATAATTAATTAAAAAATTTTTATCCTATTGAAGCGCAATTCTAACGAATTAAAGCGAACTTTACCATTGATGTTTTCATTCCCACTGTAAAAATATATAATTCAAGAAAGAAATTTCACACATTTCTTCCTAGTTTAATGGTTATGTCGCCTAAAGGCAGATTCACAATTTTTTTGAAATGTATTATTGTGATACTTCTTTGAAATAAATACAAATAATCTAAACTTATAATCTGTTTAGCTTTTTATGAATATATTTGCAAAATCAATGTACATTGAATGATGAATTTAGAATTTCGATCATCGCAATCTACCGATCAGAAAGCAGTTCTCACGGCAGGTACGTAAGGTGCGCTGTACTAACATGTCAATGCACGTTACGTTTGCCGCTCAAATTGGTCAACTAATTTGTTCAAACGTTTACAAGCTTTTCCTCTCCGTGTTCATTGCAGGCGGACACAAACTTTCCCAACTAGAAGCAAACTGAAAAAAAATGACTAGGCCTATTAGTTGTTCGACGCTAATATCCGACGCGAATGCGAGTTCAACGACACATTTTGACAATGCGAAACATATGTAAGGGAGATTCGAAAACAAAGTAAGAGTGATATAACCACGTTGCTTGTTTACGATAAACAATAAACGAACCAGGAAGATGAACACTTCACAGTCGAATAAAAAGAAGGGTAGAAACAGAGTGGGTGGTGTTAATAACGACAGTCCTTCGAATATCGAACCGTTAAACACGCAGGAAACGTCGAAATTTGTTTTGGTATATTTTACAATACAAACATTTATCTATAATTTATTCTTAATATAATCTTAGTTGCATACAAATTCTGAATTTGATACTCTAAGTCGTAGCGTGTTAATGAAATTTAACATTTTTGTTTATGTTTACAAAGGTAAATCCAATTGGAGAAGATATATACAAAACATTCAAAATTGGTATCTCAGATTCTATACCGATCATTTCCTTGGAAGAAAATGGATTTGATGATAAAAGTGCGACACCGAAAGGTCATACTGCTTTACCCGAGAAAGAAAAGGACGAGAAGAATGTGCTTAGTAGTTTACCGGTTGCGATGGTGAAGGAATTGGATGGATATGAACAACAATTAGGAGAAGCAGAACCGCTTCCTAATTCCTACATTAGGTTCATGGAACGTAGCGGAGAAGAACTTGATGGTAAGTTTACTATTTGTATTTTCAACTTTTGTAGACAAATTTTAAGAAAGCAGTATGAAATGAAATTCTATTTTCATTGGTAATAGCATTTGTAGATCCAAAATAAATAAAAATTGTACTAAATTCTGTTGAATTTAATATTCCAGAATTTTTTGAAAATTTTTATAAGCTATAAACGCTTAAAGATCTGCAGTATAGTTATAATTAAACCAATAATCTTAAGGCTGATTGAAACTCTTACAGGTGAAGTTGAATACGATTTGGACGAAGAAGACACTGCATGGCTGGCTATAGTCAACGAGAGACGATTAGCATCGGGACTGACTCCGCCGTTAGAGCCTGATACATTTGAATTGCTAATGGACAGACTTGAAAAAGAATCGTATTTTCAACAGCAGACTAATGGAGGTGGAGGAGTAGCAGCTGACGAGGATGCTGTTTGTTGTATCTGCATGGACGGAGAATGTCAGAACAGTAATGCGATATTGTTCTGCGATATGTGCAATCTGGCTGTACATCAAGATTGTTACGGTGTACCATACATTCCTGAAGGGCAATGGTTGTGTAGAAGATGCTTGCAGAGTCCTTCAAGGGCTGTTGATTGCGTTCTATGCCCAAACAGAGGCGGTGCTTTCAAACAAACCGATCGTCCAGCTACATGGGCACACGTCGTGTGCGCTCTGTGGATACCGGAAGTAAGATTCGCTAACACCGTGTTTCTCGAGCCTATAGACAGTATCGAAAGCATACCTGCTGCGAGATGGAGACTGACATGTTGCGTTTGCAAACGTAGAGGATCGGGCGCTTGCATTCAATGTCACAAGAGCAATTGCTATGCTGCATTTCATGTAACTTGTGCACAACAAGCTGGTCTCTGTATGCGTATGAGGACGGTACAACCCGCAAACGGCGAACCAATGTTAGTGCAAAAGACAGCTTATTGCGAATCTCACACACCACCCGATTACCAACCTTCTACCAACCCTGCGGATGCTAGAAGAAGAGCTATTGCAAACAAAAAGAGCTCCTCTGCACCTGTCATTTCTATTCCAACCATACCACCGGAACGCATTAAGGAGATTGCTTGGTAATAATTCAATAGTTATAGTTAGACTGCGGATCTTTATGTAAAATCAAAATTGTTGGAATCAATTACTGAAGACTGGAGCCAGATAGACATTTCATTCCTACTTCAATAGTTTTGACAAATTGAATTGCATGAAACCTGCAGTCTAATTATCAATACTTTTAAATCAATCTGTGTGTATCTTATAAATATTTGTAACATTCATCAGTTTAGCCGAGGGGTTGCCCAAGAAAAGTCAACTGATACAACGTCTCATAGCGTACTGGACTCTCAAACGTCAGAATAGAAACGGTGTTCCTCTACTTAGGAGACTTCAGAGTTCGCATCCACAATCTAGACCTCCACCACTTGGAGACCATTCTTCGCCACCGCCGGATAGCGAATTGCGAGGAGAATTGTATCGTCAGCTTAAATACTGGCAATGTTTACGTCAAGATTTGGAACGTGCTCGACTACTGTGTGAATTGGTCCGCAAGCGTGAGAAGTTGAAGAAAGAGTTGTTTAAAGTGTAAGATTATTTTAGTGACATAAAACTTGGTTTATACATAGATATTTGAATAAGGGCTCAAGGGATATTTAATTTTGCAGGAAGGAGAAATGTCTCTGGTTCGAACTACGTCCACTAGAAAGTATTTTACGCACTCTGTTGGAGGCAATCAAAGCGAAAGACGTGAACGACGTTTTTGGGCAGCCAGTGAATACGAAAGAAGTTCCAGATTATTTGGAAATCGTAACGCATCCCATGGATCTTTCTACTATGCAGGTGCTTCTTTATATCGACAAAAAATACTCGTTGCTTCGATACGTATGATATTTATTTTTGTAACTTTTTAGGTTAAAATAGAAAGACAGGAGTACGATACTATTGGCTCTTTCGAATCAGACTTTAACTTGATGGTGAACAATTGTCTAGCATACAATCGCAAAGATACCATGTTTTACCGAGCTGGTATCAAAATGAAAGAGCAAGGCGGCGCTCTGATAGATCAAGCTCGCAAGGATTATCCCGAATTGGATCCAGCCAGTGAATCCGAGCAAACAGGATCTAAATCTCGAAAGAGGGACCGTGCTAATAGGAGTCGTGGAGAGGCAGAATTGCAGCTCGGAGAGAAAGAGATAGGTGGTGGAGGTGTGAATAGGAGAACAGCTGTACTATTCACTCGCAAAGCCAGAGCTCGCGCGAGTCGGAGCAATCAGATGTTCGCTATGGAGGATGACAGGAAGAAACAAAGCGACAGTTTCAAAGTGTACAGGTAGACACGACATTGTTTTCTCGCAAGGATCGCTCGTTCAATGCAGCTAAAATTAACTGCTTGCTCCGGCATTTAGTTAGGCATTATCTACCGTAACATTGACAGATGCATAATTACAGGAGTGGCACAATGGACAGTGACGCGGGAGAAGGTGAAAGTCAATCGTCGAGCTGCAGTAGTTGCTCGACAAGTAGATCTACCACTCCGGATCCTGACGAGGAAGAACAAAGACCAGAGGCGAGCGAGGCAAAGAAAGAGGTCGAGACCAAACAAAATACGACTAGCAACGGACTAGAAGCTCTGCAGCTTGTATGGGCCAAATGCCGTGGTTATCCGTGGTATCCAGCTCTGATAATAGACCCCAACACACCCAGAGGTACCGTACACAAAGGTGTACCGATACCTGCCCCGCCCGATGACGTATTGGCACTCGCAGTCAATTACAAGGAACCAGTATTTCTCGTTCTCTTCTTCGACACCAAACGGACATGGTAATTCATTACCCCGCAATATACAATTACACTCTTTTTGGAGAGCGGAGCCCGTAACACGACCGATAGGATTGACAGCCTTTTCAAGGGGTCGTTTATATACACTTGTAAATGCTTAAATACAGTACTCTCTCCGTAACTGAATATATCATTCCATTAAAAAAAGTATTACTGTTTGTGAACGTCACATATATGTGTGACGGTGGTCGCGAACGTGTTAAGCTGTTTTTATAGTTTGTCGGAATTCATGAATCCGTGTACCGTTGCAGGCAATGGCTGCCAGGCGAAAAGCTAGAAAAACTTGGGGTATCTCAAGAATTGGACGAGGCAAAGTTGATCGAATCTCGGAAACCTGCCGACAGAAAAGCCGTGAAAAAGGCTTACCAAGAAGCGCTTCATTACCGCAAGCAGACACATACAACATTGAACGCCGGCTCGACTAGTTAATTTCCAATGTCTTAATTATACATAAGCTAGCACAATATTTGTAAGTATGTAAAAAGAGTTTTAACGAAATGATGTAACTTATAGACTTATCATTAAGTCGCACTTTTCCAAAATTCTATTTATAACATTTTTAAGTGATTGAATAAATCATTGTTTATACGATAATCGATTTCTACATTGGGGGAGGGTTAAATTATCAAGAACTCTGGTAAATTGCATTATTAAAAATATATGTGTATATCTTTTACATATTTTTTTGCTGTATAAAGAATCAATGGCAAAGCTTGTTCGAACAGCTTTTGGCAAGCTTTCCCATGATGTGGATGAGCTTATTCTGTTCTCTCGTTCAAGTTCATGTTCTTCTCCACGTACTCGGAAAGTTCTTTTGCGTACATGTCTAATCTCTGAGTCATCTGAAACAGGAGAACACATATGAAGAGACAGTCTCGAAGAAAAGTCTACCAAAACTAGAGATAGGATCAAGAATACTAACTCTGAGACACCACATATCCTTCATCTGACGACAGAGATTCAAGTCCATTTCGCAGACAAGCAGACCGTCCTTGCTGCGGCTCAGACCGGGAGTCCTGGTGCCATCGGGAGCAGTGATGTAGCTGGATCCGTAGAAGTGACCAAAGTCATGGTGTGCTGGTGCACCATCTCCAGATGTGAACTCGTTGGGGAATATTTCGGTTCCTACGCGGTTGATAGCGCAAGTGTAGTAGCTGTTGGCGATGGCGGCGCATCTGGCTTCAATGGGCCACAGGGGCTCGGATGTATGGCTGGTGGTTGCCGATGGATTGAACACAATCTGCGCAAATTCAAGTGAAAATGATTAATACAACAATATTAAAAGAAATGATCGTTTTTACAAAAGTGTCTCAATGTTACCCTGACAGACTGTAGGTATTTTTGAATCATCTTTCAATTTTATAGATTGTTGAGTTATGATCGTACCTCGGCACCGTTCAGACCGTACATCATCCAGTTCTGGGGATGATGACGTCCATAGCAGATGTTGATGGCGATACGTCCAAAGACAGTGTCGAAGACCTGGTGTCCGGTGTTGCCTTCCATATAATAAGTGGACTCGTTGAAGTCGCCTACGCGTGGAATGTGGTTTTTCCTCTGCTTTCCAATGACTTTTCCGTCTGGGCCGATGACCACCGACGTGTTCCACATGGTTTCACCATTCTCGATGTCTCTCTCCAGAATCGGACAAATAATGACCATGCCGTGGCGTTGGGCAAGCTCCGACATCAACACCGTTGTTGGGCCGGTTCCAACTTCCTCGGCGAACTCGCACCAAGGGTATTTCTCTCTTGTGCAGAAAGCGAATGGCATAGCTGCAAACCAAACATTCCAACTTTAGTACAACGCCGAGCACAAAGACGCAATATTTAATCCCAAATTTTACGAGATCCCGTTCCGTTTCGGATTCCCACACACAAAACAATTATTTAAGAGAACTGTATACTTACTACCACAGAAGGCACATATATACAGTCATCTTAAACAATTTTTTGATCGCTAAGTTTACTATATTAATCCCGTAGAAAATAAGTTTCCGGCTTTCGTTGATTACGAAAGCATTCCATTCACATTTCTTATTCGAGTATTTGTATGCATTGGAAAACTACATCAACAGACAACAATTTTCTATGCATCGTTTTGCCGGACGAAATTAGTATCACTATCAGAGGATATTAATACACAGGCCAGTCTTATCAGATCGTCTCATATTAGTTCAAGACTAATCTACGAGCGTGTCAGCCGATAAAAGTGGCATGATTTATCTGCAAAACCATACCAAACCATAATACGTATTACAAAGAAGGGTCGCGAAACTTTTGTTTTTCTCGGTTAGGAAAATTCGAGATTTTGTTTATTCGCATACCCCAGGCTTCCTGAAGGCAGAGTACGTTAACTCCGCAGACAGCGGCGTAGTCGACGTATTTTTGGATTTTCTGGTGAAGCATGTGCCTTTGTTTCTGCAGGGGCTCAGTGGTTGGCGAAACAATCGAGTTTTGGATTATTCCAACACGGACAATGCGAGGAGGGCGTAATTGTTCTGACACTCCGCCGCTCATCATGTATCCTTTCACGTCCAATTCCGTCTTTCCGGTCCATTGTGGAAGTTCCAAGCACCTAATCAATGAAAACATAATTTCTTTTAAATTACTGGAAATATTAAGTATATTTTTCGGGATCACCCGATACATTAGAAAGAGAAAGTACTCGTAGCGTTACTCGTCATTTAAATATAGAACGTAGTTAGAAGAAGTTAGCGGTATTGTTAAAAAATGCATATTAACCGAGATTCTTTCGTGCTTTGAGTTATTGAATGTTAACAATTTTCTTTTTTGGACTGTATTTTTATAGAAATTTCTCTCTATGCCTTTAAGAATAATTCGATTCGATAAAGAATCATTCGTGAGAATAAAAAGATATGTATAGTTTGGTATTCAGCTGGTGAAAGTTTATCAGAAACATCTAATTCGAGTTGCAATTCGAATTTGCATTTAACACAACGGGTGTTATAGCTAGCCGTTAGCTAGCGGTAGGCGTTATAGACTGCGGATCTTTATGCATTTATGGCTTCAGAAAATTTCCAAAAAAGAATGGAATATAAAATTCGACAGAATTTAGTACAGTTTTTATTTTTTTGAGATCTGCAAAGGCTACTACCACTGGAAATAAAATTGTATTTTATTCCACTTTCTTAAAATTCGTCTACAAAAATTGAAAATTGCATAAACATCTGCACTTGTAGCGTTCTCCGATGAGAATCATTGTGGAGGCAGCGGTTCATTCAACACGGTGTCAATGTCCACGGAAGGAAACGTATTTATAGGGATAGTTTTTCTGCGGAAAATATATGCATTCGTCTTTTTTGTTGGTGCACACACGATCTAAAAATATTACGCGTGAAATTATTTTCGTGGGCGTTAGCATTGGCGGCAACGACCACAGCGCTATTTGCACAAAGGCGCCGAAACAACGTATCTGCATATATGTCGTATATGAAATGTTTCCACCTGTTGCAAATATTTCAATTGGTATCGAAAATAGCATATGACAATGACAATTCAACTTTTTAACAGACGAATAGAAAAAATGGTAAATCTTACTGTAATTCACGGCCGTATAAGAGACGTTTCACTTCGGTCAGCTCCTTCTCCGGAAGGTTCTTCTCCAAAATGTCCTCGAGGGTTTGGTTGAACATGTTCTTCTGCATGCTCTTCTGCATGTTGGCTGACGTAGTTAACAACAACGAGGTTATGTACTTGCGAACGAAATTGCGTTCCGTAGCGGACTCGATGTGCAGACACGGATTTTACCGAATATATATACTGGTGGCACGCGTAAACATGCGTCGGGGATACGGTCGTTAATCATCGTGGAAAAAGCGCTCTTTCGACAGCTGATTAGCTTGCGTTTAATCAACCTTTTTTTATATCGCCCGAAATTACCGTATCGTACCTGCCTCGTATCGTACGAAACGAACCGAAAAGATGATGTTGTTTTGCGCTCGTTAAATTGATGATTATTGTCTGCTTTACATATTTTAAGATCTGGACGCGACAACTTTGACCCAATGATACTGTTTAATTAAGTTTATTTGCACGCAGATAACTGATTAGCTATGCTATCGGAATAAATATATTTAAAAACATATTCCCGTTTAATTTATTTCCAGGCAAAAAGGAAGACATCCGGACATTCAAATTCAATATTTTTGAAAGAATTTCGTTCAATCGAATGGGCTACGGCTACAGCATTTCATTTGATGCTATTATTATAGAAATTGTATGGGGAATAATCCAATACAATTGATAACGCGTAATCGCATTGCTCCTGTATGTAATTATTTGTTTCCGCTATCTGTAAGACGATAGAAACGAACACTATGATCAGAAGACGATACTAATCTTAAGTCAAAATATGTTATTGAATGTTCCATTTGTTTTCGTCTAAAGGAGTTTAGACTATCGCAAATGGATTCTTGTTATTATAAACATTGTATTGGAATAATTTCATTCCTACAGCTTCCATTTGTACGATTCCAATTCGTTACACTCGCTTGTTAAATAATGATTAATTTACATTACGTTTCTGAGTATCCAGCGAAATAGAAATTTGAAAGCCGCGAAAGTTTTTCAAATATCAATCGATTAATATCGAGATAACCGTACTCGTGGTCGATAACATTATCGATAATCGATTGCAATAAACATTCGATAGTATACAAACAAACGATTTGGTAACTACTACTAAAGTACCTAAAAAATAAGCTTTTTTTTAAATGTTTTAAATAAAATTATATAAGTGTTTCGCGAGATATGACATTAGCTCGTTATTTATTATCAAAGGTGATACTTAGTTCGTATACGTGTGTATAAGTTTGTGTACAATCGTTCGGAACTTAATCAAAGTTAACCTATTTATCAGTGTAACGAGAAGAAAAAATAAATCCAACCAAAGTAATTCCAGTGGGAAAGAAAATACGCGATTACGAAAATGGCATCGTACAGGGAAAGACGTTCAAATGCCGGGAATAAAATGGCAAAATTGTTGAACGAAGAGGAAGAGGATGATTTTTACAAAACGACTTATGGTGGTTTCGACGAAACCGAACAGGATCATGATTACATGTTAGTATTTCACTATTTTCTATTGCTGGGCTATTTATTTAGTCATCGTTTATTATTATTCGTTATTATTAGTTATATGTAGACTGCGAATGTTTATGTATTTATAAAGAAATCGGTGGTTGGGTGAAATATAATCCAGTAAAAGATTTTAAAAATTCAAGAATGTTCTAATGTTGCTTTTAATGTAACAGTTTGTATAAAGATCCGCAGTCTAGTTATATGATATTATTTAGCGTAACAATATCTAATGATTTGCAATTACAGGGAAGAAGACGAAGGGGAGGACGAAGTAGACTCTGATTTTAGTATAGATGAAAACGACGAGCCAATATCTGACACGGAGCAGGAAGGTCCTAAAAAGAAACGTAGACTAGTAACAAAAGCTTACAAGGAGCCTAAGGTTCAATCCCAGCTGCCGCAGAAAGAGAAGAAAGTTAGACAACCGAAACAGCATAAACATTTTATAGAAAGTACAGGTCAATATTTTCAAAGAAAATCAACTTTTGTTGTATTTCATAAATGTAAGGAAGAAAAGGACTGTAAATGTTTGCAGAAAGAAAGTCTATACGTCGTTCCACTGCTGCAAAGTCTGCTGCGACACAGAGACGCTTGCGCGAAAGGAACGAAGATCAGAAGAGGAAAACCAGAGTTATAAGGCATGATACGTGGAAACCGACTCAGGAAGAATTGTTGGAGGAAGCGTTACAGACTGAACAAATCAATGTGAAATCATTGGGTAAACTTCTAATAACAATTACCGTGTTCTCTCCGTATCTGTGATAAAGATCTCTACCATAACTATTAGAATGTTATTACTACCATTGGAGGGATACCATGCTCACATTTTTTTCTATGTTATAGAAAAATATCAGAAATTGGAGAATGAAAAGAAAAATACTAGAACAGTAAGGAAATCACACACTGGACCTATGATTAGGTATCAATCGCTGTCGATGCCGGTTATGGTACTTTCCGAGGTAAACGTCGACAAAGAGGATAATAAAATTAATGTCGAAGGAGACGACGAAAAGAACGTAAATGCGAATTCTGGGATTAGAAGTTCAGAAGGAGTAGAGAATAGGTAAAATGTGGATAATACAGGCGATGTGTCTAAGCCGGGTATTCTATAGAATGCCCGATCTTTTGGGCAATGTGTATAAGGGGCAGGTAATTTTTAAATTGCTCGATCTTTCGGGCAATGTGTATAAGGGGCAGGTAGTTTTTAAATTGCCCGATCTTTCGGGCAATGTGTATGAGGGACAGGTAATTACAAATTTCCCGATATTTCGGGCAATGTGTATAAAGGATAGGTAATTTACAAATTGCCCTACCATTCGGGCAATGTATATAATGGGCAGGTAATTTACAAATTGCCCGGACGTTTTATATAACATCCACGTTGGGCAGTGTGTTAAATCCGTATTTGCCATTCTTTTATGTTTATCTTTTATAACGGTATACTTGACAATTAGGATCCTCCTCTCAGATTTGAAGGAGACATAAAACCGAGACCTAATCTAATCCGGCCTAACGGTCGCCCCATCCTTCGACCCATGCACAATGCACTCTCAAATTCTATACATTACCTGAATGTGTTTCTTTAATCTCGATCGACAACTTGTAAATAACTTAAATTGATGCTTTCGGCGCAAAGAATCGATCCTATATTACTCACTAAGCTTAGTTGCGCCGAAAGCATCAATTTAAGTTAATTACCTGAAAGATCGAGCATTCTATAGAATCACCGAAATAAAATATTTGATGAAATACCCAGCCCAAACAGCCGGCCGTCTCTCACGACCTAATCATAACTCACTCTCGCATTCTATACATTGCCTGCAACATGGATATCGTTGGCCTCGTATGAAAATTGCCTAAGTCCAAAAAAGTAAATTTTACAGGAGGCGAAAGAAACGATTTAAAGCGAAACTATTTTGCTTTACACGGAGATTGTTTTCAAACTATGTTTATATTTAGACACTAATTAAAGCAGTTAACAAAAAAATTACCCTCAAACCGTAGAAATTGAAGTACATACCTAACAAGACGAAGTTGAAAACCCAATTTTCATAAAAAATGGACTTAGGCAGTTTTTGTATGAGACCGACGATATGCTTATGAAATGCAAGACAGTATTCTCATATAGATAAAATGGATTTCAGCAATGTTGTTGTGAAATTAGAGGACGATGCGAAAGACACTACTAGCAAAAGCGAGTCTGTCACAAAACATCGTTATGAAGGATCGAAAAGGTTTTACGAACGAACATTCATTACTTTTGAGAATGAAAAGTTATTTTCGAATGCCTTTAAGAAATCTACTGCTCGGATACCACCGTCGAAAGCATTATGTGCGATTACAAGGTAGAGCATCAATTTTAATTACACTGGGATGGAGATATGTAATTCGATCGAGTAAACATACTTGAAAAAATTTATGCAGGCTGCCTGCAAAGTATCTGGACCCTATGACTCAACTGCCGTATAAGAACGTTCAAACATTTCGATTATTACGTGAGGCGTATTATCAACAATTGGAAGCCCGATCAGATATTAATGATACAACACAAAGTCCAGAGCTGTTACGTTGGCTCGAATGGCGGCAGAAAAATCAGGGAGCTGCTCAGAGGAGTATGATACGTCTCGAAACAGCATCAACTCCTATGCATTCGTAGTGACTTTAAAAGTGAACAGTATTATTTAAAAAAAGTCCTTTCATTGATACTTCTACCATAACGTTTTTCAACTTTTCGTGTTTAATTGAACTTATAGATATGTTTGATGAAAAAAGAATCTTATTAATGTAGGCTTATTTTAATTGGCATGTAGAAGACTACTCTCGGCAGTTCTTTTTTTAGAATTTTATAAAAAATTGAATAAAACGTGGTAGAAGTATGATAAAAATCCTCGAGAATAAGTTAGTTACATAAGCGACAACTTTATAAATAATTGTATATTTTATTCGCGTTCTATTATAGCATGTTTCTTCTTTTTTTTTGTAAAAAGTTACAATACAACATTTATTTGTACATAAAATCGAATCTTATTATTGTTACCGTCCGACGCTAATAAATGCAATGTATTGGGTACGATAAAATAGTTCAAATAACTCGATCCGATAAGAAAGAGAAATTGATTTATTGTTGAATACTTTATTGCTTCTTACGCTAAAAAATAACTGATATCGACAATAAATAAGTCTCCCGTAAGAAATAAACTATATTCGATTTCTTTAAACGAATAAAACAAAAACGTGCCACTTGAAAAACACCATTGAACTACTTACTAAAAAATTCGTTTAGATCATTAGTACGTAGATGTGTGTAAAGCAAAAGTTATTTTATTAATAAAATTATAAAGTACAAAGCATTGAGTAATGAAACGGCCGCGGGTTGACGCGGTCTCGGCGTGTATCCCATTTTATTTGATTTATATTCGGTTCAACGAAGAGAATAAACTAATCTTACAATGATGCGTAATTTATCGTCTAAATTCCATTTCATACAAATTTGTTCCTGCTTGGCGCAACAAAAGTTCAGGTCTCAAGGATTGTGTCTCGTAATCTAAGGCTATACAAAATATGCTGGGGGAAACTAAAAGGATATTATTTATCCAGATGGAAATGTATCATCTTTATCTTGATATTATTTTATCGTACACACGATAAAAAAGTACAATTTATCTTGGACTACCACGTTTGCTTCCGAAAGAATTTACATTTTCCAAAATTGACCCCTACAACGAGGGAACACACAAGAAACACAGGCCTATTGTTCCTCCAAATGACATTGCTCTTTAATACGTTATTACTGTTTACTTTTTAATTGACCGTTTCAAAGTAAACTATTATATTTTCTTTCAACATGTTCCATACCAGCATTCATATCAGCAACCGTGGCTACAATATTGCATTAAATGCAATGTGTATTCTTCTGTAAAATCTAAAAATATACTATCACAGAAAAGTTATAAATTCCCCAAACGTCATCATTTGAAATAACGACACGTATAAAAGTAATCTCATTTTCTTTACGCAAATATACGAAAATTCGTGTGACGCTGATAGCGAACGTGTTAAACAGAACACCATTTTCCGAACGCTACTTCCACCAATGGATCACGTAGAAAAAGCTAACAGAAACAACAAGCATAATTACTAATTATACAATTAGAATTACAGATAACATTTCATGATGTTAAAGTAGCATTCATCGAATGGCTTACGTATATGTCCGAAACTTATTGATGCCGTGTTCCCTCAGAGTCGGCCCAGAAAGATTTAATTTATTTATTTTTTTGTTGCCGTCCGACTGAAGTTTCCTCAAACATCTCAATATTTCAACATCTTACTCACTCTCTATTTATTTATCAAGATACAACGAGGATTCGTAACGATAACAGATTACATTGCGGCTACACACATCGAAGCAATACTTATTTAGAGACACTAGAAAAGTATCTACGGCAATCGTAATTTTTTCTCGCGAATTGTCCACGCGTACTTTCATATCACTTCACGTACAGGTGTTTAGTATCTATGTTATCGCGCCACGACCTTTCTATTTCGTCTCCTGTGGTTTCACGTTTTTCCATCAGTTTTGTTATCATTTTTTCGAAGAAAAGAAACAAAAGGTACCTTTCTCGAAATTGATTCTGGCGGGCATTGCTTCTCGTCGCACTTCGAAGTCGTCGCCTAACAGATGCGAATTTCAAAGCAGAGAGTGAGCAACAATAAAGTGTGTATCCCGGTTCGGATAATTCATCGATTCCTTTTCGTCCAACTTGTGCATTCAACTGTAAGCATTTACTTTTTTGTTCCTATATCGTTCATTTGGTTTCGACTATTCCTGTGCATTTTTTTTTAATACCTAAACCGTAAGTTCGTGTGTTATACTACAGGCTGAAACTTATGGCCAAATGTGATGAATGGTGTACGTGTCGCAAGGATAAGAAGATCAAGTTACGCCTTCGAACGACTCATCGATGAAAGTGATTTCAATGACGATCTTGAATAATACTTTACAGCACAGTGAAGTATGAACATTGAAATCCAATTCAGAAGTGACCTACTGGACAAGTTGACCTGCATCGAGGAGTCTCTTCGTTAGCCATAGCAGGCCTGTACAACCCACACCAATGTTTTCTCATCCCCTTGACTGATAAAAGCATTGTTCGAGTGTTTGGCCATGAATTTCAGCTGCAGCTCAGACAGGTATAACGTTCGAAATCGTTCGCGTGTTCGAACGATTGTTTACTACGCTTTGAGTGAAATTGCACATGTACTACAAAAAAAGCAGTAACGCTATACTGATTTTGTTGTAACGTATCAGAGATAAAGATAGAAAGTCGGGTTGGGGAGGAGGAGAGAAAGAGACAGAGGAGGATGAAAAGATTTGTTCTGGGAAAGGAAGAGGGGATTCAGAAGATCGGATGAACTGTTTCGGAGATAGGATAAGTGCGTGCGTATTTTCTTCCTTGTAGGAATTCATTCCCACTGATGTCCTCAAGGTTGCATGATCGTAATTCGCTCGACTGTGTACACGTGTCGCTAGGTATCCTGTTTTCTCTTCGTCATGATTTTTCTAGCTGTCGAGATGTACCGTGTTCAAATTCTCCCAAACAATCTGAAGGTGGGGAATCGTCAGGTGTGCTTCCATCCGGTTCGCTTATGCGAAATTAAAAAAAGAAGCGCTCGTCGCTTACAAAGTAACGAATAGGTTCACGCTTTGTTTCGTGAAAGGAGAAGACGTGTAGGCTTCGTCGAAGCTGACCGACCAAGAACGAAAAATGCCAGGAAAGAATAAGTCTTTTTAAGTACGGCTCGCAGCGGTCCACTAGCCTAAATAGAAATCCGCTTCCATGCGACAGAGTTCAAAGACGTCGTAAAAAGAGCAGCTGTAACCTGCCCGAAACCCGCCGCGGATTATTTGGGAGACTTTAGTCGTTGTGTATACTTATAATGGTAAATGGTCTTGACACTTGTACTGTATGCACCTGTTACGTTTACCGTCGACCACTTTTCTTTTCTCCTTTGCCTCTTTGTATGTCCTTCTGCAAAAACAAAATGGACGCAGCCCCGGTTATTATGCGCACCACGCCACGCGACTGGTGGTGTTTATTTTTTTTAAATTATCGGACCATAACGATCCTGTACGCTCGCAGATAGGACGCACTGTATAGAAAGTGCTTGCGAGACAAAGGAAATTTATTTTCCAGCTTAAAATGTAATTTTATAACTACTCTGTTATATCCAAGAATTTCTTTTAAGAAATTATTCCTTTCGTAATCGATTCGTCTTCGAGTTTAGCATACAATATGGCAAAAAATTGTTGAAAGTGGTCGATAAAATTCAATGCTGCTATGGGAGTCACCGGATGACTGATACCGCATTCTTCGTTCTTGAGGTCACCAAGAATCAGACCAAAAGAAGACGTATCTAATCAGCTTTGTGTAACATTCAAGGGAATCGAATCGAATTGAATAAGGAAATTCTACGAAGCGTTATTGCGTGAACGTTAACATTTTTTAGACTTAAGGCAAGCAGAGATAAAGAGATATTTTTCATCGATCGTATACTTCTCTTGGCTATTAAGAATGTTCAGCATCGTGGAAATAACGTGACCGCGTGAAGTAAATTAATTTGTAAGAACTGTATAGCGTCTGAATGATCGAAACAAACATTTATTCAGTCGAAAGTTGTACACCACTACCGCTAATTTAAACAGATCCATAGTAAACCCTTAGCATCCGAGTTACACGTAAAAAAGGAATGCCAGCTATTACTATACATAAGTTTCTTATGCTTGAATTAAAATAAATTCGTGTATGCGCGCGCGTGTGTGTATGTGTGTGTGTGTGTTCGAGTTTACAAGTTTTAAAGCTATCAGTTCATAAATATTTCTTAAAAATTAGCATTTTCACAAAACACGTCCGTGTATTACACATTTACACATCTGAGATATATATCTATGTACGCTATATATATACATACACATATATATATATATATATATATATATATATATATGTACGCTAAAACATTCAAAAGATAGTATCGATGAAAATAAATGACACAAACAACAGACGGAGGACTCTAAGACATTGTATAATTGGAAAGAAGCATACCATTCGTCGACTCACTCTTCTTGCATTGATAAGTATAGTCTTTAATTGAAAAGAATTAAATTATAAAAATATCGACCCAAAAAGAAAAGCATATATTTTTTCTCCCGAACGTAAAAATGAAATTATGAGCAATATCTATTGCCGTTCGTGAAAATAGTTACATTTTTTTTAAAATGTGATATTATTCAGTCTATTTTGTTCTAATTAATAATTCTGTACGACATATATGTACATATATGTATATAGAGAGAGAGAGATAGAGAAGAGAACGTTATACACTTGCTGCACGTGTTCTCAAAACATATAAACAACAACAGTCAGTAACAAATATTGGAAGAAAAAATACATAATAAAAGTATCTGTAGTGGTATTTAATTTTGATGTATGTCAAAATTAACTCAATTTACAAATCAACTTAATATTTATAATTAACTAATCATTGTTATTTCTTATATTAAAACTATGCTATCGTACAAAGAATTATCCCAGAAACTTTCATTTATCTGTTCACGTTTTGCTGGACCATAGACTAAATTTTCTCTTAGTAACTTAGGTATTATTCGAGTGTACTCCCGTGATATTTATACTGTATTTGCATGTACACACATTTTAAGCAGCAAGGTGAGTCACTGGCAGCACTGTTTACGCATTCCCTCCGAAGTCATCGTCGGCTTCACGTCGATGGGCTCTACGTTCTGTGGCCGGATCGTATCACCTTCGGGAGGGTCACGTATCTGTTTCTGCGATACGATTCTGTAGATTTCTGCAATGATCAAGCTCTATGTAACACCCTGTACTTCCAATGATAGAGTTCTTTCTTCTAACTACTATCAGACATTACTAATAATTATGAACAATATTATATTCAATTATTTTGCTGTCGAATGATTTCACGACCTATCGATTACTTTCCAGAACAAAGTATCAAATTAAGGGGAAGTAATTGTTTCATTCAAAATATAATCGATTTGGCACGAAAATATTCTTTTCGAAGAGAATGTGAAATTTATAAATAGACAACAGACCTTTATGCAAACTAAAAATTTTCTACTTGATTTGCAATCAACTGGAGTGAAATAGAAATCTATTTTTTTTCTTAGTACGTTCAATAGGTCGAAAATAATATAACAGTACTTTTAAATTCTTCTAATGTTCTCACTGTTTCGAATTACATCTACTTACATCTACTATCATTTTAGTCATAAATGCATAAAATCTACTGTATACTTATAAGTAATGTTACAAAAAAGAAATGTTAATACCAAACGTAACAGGTGATGTTACCTGTTAGGATGTTTTGGAACGCTGTTTCAACGTTCGTGGAGTCGAGGGCGGAGGTTTCGATGAAAGAAAGGCCATTTCTTTCAGCGAATCCCTTGGCTTCGTCGGTGGGGACTGCTCGTAGATGTCGCAGATCAGATTTGTTCCCCACCAACATAATTACTATGTTCTGATCTGCGTGGTCACGTAATTCTCGTAACCATCTTTCAACATTTTCGTATGTCAGATGCTTTGCTATGTCATATACGAGCAAAGCTCCGACTGCACCACGGTAATATCTAATAATTTTAAGAAAAACACGATTATAAACTGTTCAATCTATAGTTTGCGAGTTCAGCGAATTGTATGTTATTGTTGTATTCATAGTGTAATAAATTCTCAAACTGATAGACCATTTTACACAGAAGATTACAGTAAAGTGGCTTCTCCTTTCTTTTTCATTGGATAACTTCAACTTACGCAGATGTGATCGCACGGTATCGTTCTTGTCCAGCTGTGTCCCAAATTTGAGCTTTGATAGTTTTTCCATCTACTTGTATACTACGCGTTGCGAATTCAACTCCTATTGTAGACTTCGATTCTAAGTTAAATTCGTTTCTTGTAAATCTCGATAAGAGGTTACTTTTTCCTACTCCGGAGTCACCGATAAGAACAACTGAAACAACACAACAAACTTATTATCGTGTGATCCTTTCTTTTTTACTGTTCTAGGTTTTTAAAAAAATTCTCATTGAAGTGTCCATTTGAATACATAATCGTTCGAAAATGTTTAAAGCTAGTGCTTTATCCCATTAATATGGGATAAAAATAAATATTGGAAAGAAAGAAATTCAAGAGTGAACTCAGGTTGCAAACAGTGGATTAAGATTTTGAAATTCAAAACTACTGTGCAAGTATATAAACATTTGCATAACATTTTTTTATCCAAATATGGAAAAATTCATTACACAAATATTCCATTGTTTCAATTATATGCGTTTATACCACTGCCGATTTATTATACAGTTTATCTTCTGAATAATTTTACTAGAAGAAAATGTTTGGAATTGTAGAAACAAAAAAAACAATTTGACATTGACATTCATATACTAATGCATCATTTTCACAATAGCATTGTTCTGCTATTGTCATATTATACAAAAACATCTTTCGCGATGATGACGATGATAAAATCAATATTTAAAAATGATATACTCGAGAGATATGCTATAAAATTCGAAATCGAGTGGGGATTTATTAAAAATTTGATTAGGTTCGAAATTACAAGTATCAGGCGATCATGTGTGTGATAAATGCGTGAAGTTTGCGGTTTAAATATCGATATGAAAAATATTCGTGGGTGGGCGTGGAAAGAGTCCCACGACGAAGCAAGTAGGTGACAAAACGTGTGATTCGAATACAATCAACGACCGTCGACGAACTTATTGAGAAATCAAAGGAGAATGCTACTTTGTTCGTATATACAATGCCCGGTGATAACTCGTAAATAAATGGAAGTATCGTTGACTCATACGTGACTAACTGTATAACGCCTTTACCTCGAAAAATCCGACATAATATTTCGTGTCCTAAAGACGATACGCGGTGTCTGATGTCATCGTTTAAACTCGATGCCCTATACACCAGACCGCTCTGTCAACCGTCCGAACAGTTGAAATTCGAACTTGACGTTAATTCGTACTCGTGTTATTGAACGATGACAATTGTTGATTTTAAACCAATACATGCACGCGTGAACTCGGTACACATATGCAAGCGGGTTATACTAATACGTGTACGGTACGCAATATGTATATGAACAACAGAGGAGACACGTATACGCGTACGTGTGTACAGAGAATATGGAAATTCATTTGTGTATGTGAGAACCGCGCGCCCGCGCGCGAGATATGTGTAAATGTATACACATACAGACAACTAATATGTGTATGTGTAATAGAAAATATTCACCGAAAATTTCGCGAACGAGAAACGATCGAGGCGAGAATTTCACTGAGATGTTTTACCTTTGAATAAATAGTCGTATTCATCCTCCCGAGTGCCCATTTCGTTTGAAGTTATAAACCCCTTTGAACAGACTGACGGACGGTGCCTAGATCTATCAGGGGTACACTGCTACAGTTCTATAGTTATTTACAAAAATGCAGGAGCCTCGTGTCGGACTCCGTACGTTGTTACTTTCCGCGAAACTAACGGCTGACACCGTCCTAAACGTACACAGCGAGAAGACGAAACGAAACAGGCACGACCACACGATGATATAATTATTTTCGTTCTTTCAATTTAGCTGTACAATATGGCCTCCTTTCTACGCCCCTCCAAACTGATGAATTACACATGCGCAATGCGTGCTATTTTACGCACGCGCAGATCGAACACGACCAACGCTCACTCTAGATCAGAATTTCAACGGCGAATCACAGATCATTTATACCAGAGATGAATTTTCCACGTTCTCGGTAATTAATTTCCAGTGCGCATACGCCTGTAAATGGATCCTGACGAAACAACTTCGTATCTCAAACGCGCATGCGTCCGTAGATGGATCCCTCGTGAATATAACTCTGTAAGCAAATACGCATGTGCACAGAAGTGTGTACACCATAAACGCACTTCGAAACTATACTTGTAAGGGTATCTGAAAAATGCACTGATATATATATCAGTGGTAAATTTTGTACTTCCTTGAAAGGGGTGATTGTTGAAGTAGCTTTTCCCTTTACGAAAACGTTCTCGATAAACACAGACCAAATTCCAGTTCGGTGCTCTGATTGGCCCGTTTAATAACTCCTGAACAAAGTCACGGAGAACATTTTCTCAAAGTTATTGTACTTCAAATGTCATCAGTAGACCGCGGATCTCTATGTAGAATAAAAAATGTTCGCATTGATTGCAGGACACAGTAGCTAAATAAATTATATTATAATTATCATATTTTGCTGAAACTAATACATTGATGTCCTTAAATATTTTTAACAGTAGATATATCTACTGTTTTAAATTGTACGTACCCATTCTTCTCGTAAATGCATAAAATACACAGTCTAGTCATCAGGAATCATCCCTTTTGAAGAAAGTTCAATATTTTTGGGATATATAGTTTATCAGGTTCAATCGGGTTTATCAAATCAAATCGCAATTTCCATCTACTGTTCCATCACAGAAACGCGTACTCTATGGTCATATATAAATACATGCAGCGCGATGTTATTTTTCGGTTTATTGCAGGTCTGTTCACAATTGTAACGCACGCTGATTATGTATTTATATTTTTCTATACAATATCGTGATTTGACAATATAACTGAATGATTTCCAAATTAAGATTGAGTATTGAGCGGAAGAGAACGTGATAAAGGTTAGTTATCATTTTTTGAATACCCATTTTGTGTTTTATCAAGGAATTGAGGAATACTCGCAAATATTTACAATTCTCCGGCAACGATCAACTTATCGTAAATTATGATGAAATCACGCACCTAGATAATGTTAGAATTATTTTATGATGTCGTATGTCATCGACCGGTACGATTTCTTCGGAATTCATAAAGTGAGTAAGTGACGGACGTTTCATTACGTTGTAACGCGCACGTGTTGCCGTTTTTTTTTGCATTAGATGGATCATGAAATCGTCGGTAGGCAAGAATGTCAATGATTGCGGAAGCTAAAATTTAATCTCACGTCGGTGTAAGAACAAGATAACGATCAACCATGAATAAGTTAATAATTACAATTCCACCAGATTTGGATCTAGAGGACCCAAGGTTTAGAATTACACCTTATCAACAAATTCTGGCATCATGCACTGGTGCTATCATCACATCTGTTTTCGGTAAGTGAATTATTCTAATCACAGGAAAATTATAGTATAGATTTTAATTTTATAGAGAACCGATCGTCATATGACGAAATATATGTATTGAATTTATCAATTAAAACTTGTGAAATAATACTAGAAGTTTTCTTATGTCTATATAGTATGAGCAATTATAGCAATTAGTTTCTATTTTTACCATTGACAGCAATATAAAATCATATTTTGTGCAGAGTTTTGCGTTTGTCTGTAGTATAATTTAAAATACTAAAAAATTCTACGGAGTTGTGTATTATGATTAATGTAACGATACTTTGTTTAAAGTTACTCCTTTGGATGTGGTTAAAATTCGTCTTCAAGCACAACAGAAAGCTATGCTTTCGAATAAATGCTTCCTTTATTGCAATGGTTTGATGGACCACTTGTGTCCTTGTCCAAATGGCAGAGGTCCATCATGGGCCAGCGGAAACGGAAAGTTCAATGGCACTATAGTAAGTGAAATAATCATAACCTTATGATAACAATGTATATTAACGTATAAATATTCACAGGATGCCTTTATGAAAATTGGTAAAAACGAAGGAGTTCTTTCTTTATGGAGTGGTCTAAGTCCTACTCTTGTGTTAGCTGTACCTGCAACTATAGTATACTTCGTTTCGTACGAGCAACTAAGATTATATTTTAAGGTATACAGAAGAATTTTGCTTAGCCTTGTCCCACGATCTTTTGTTCATCTTCTAGTATCGTATATCCTTTCCAGGATCAATATAATAAGAAATTTATGAATGCAAAAATTAGCGTTAAGTCCATGGAGCAGCCATTCTGGGTTCCTATGTTAGCTGGTGCCATAGCACGCATTTGGGCTGCTACTTTGGTCAGCCCATTAGAATTAATTAGGACAAAAATGCAATCGCAAAGATTAAGTTATGCAGGTACTTTTGATGTACAATATTTTTTACAACAGCTTTAAGATTCTCTTTTACGATCCAAGTTGTTCAAGCTATAAATTTCTATGCCTTATTTCCAGAAATATTGCAAGCATTGAAAACTGTCGTCAGGCAAAATGGTATATCTGGTTTATGGATGGGATTGGGCAGCACTCTTCTGCGCGACGTACCTTTTAGTGCAATCTATTGGTTAAATTACGAGACTATAAAAAAAAACATTTCGTGGAGCACAACAAACTTTTACTTTTAATCTTGCGGCGGGTGCTGTAGCAGGATCTGTTAGTACACACCTTACGATTTGATTCTCAGTGATTTAACTTTGATATTAAAACACGTTTATGTTACAGGTAGCTGCCCTTTTAACGATACCGTTCGATGTAGTAAAGACACATAGACAAATAGAAATGGGTGAGAAGGAGATTTATTCAGGTGGTAGTCTCCGGACCAATTTGTTAAAGTTCTATCTGACAGTTTAGAGAATTATTTTGTAGAAATTTCGGACGAAATTCAAATTAATTCTATTATCTGTATTAACTGTATTGTCACTTATAGATAAACCCAGACGCAGTCGAGGAACCTGGCACGTAATAAAGAAAATCTACAGACAAAACGGCGTGAAAGGCTTGTATACAGGATTGATTCCAAGAATAATCAAAGTGGCACCAGCCTGCGCTATCATGATCGCGACATTTGAACACGGCAAGCGATTCTTTCAAGCGTACAACGCTAACGCGATAATCAAATGCGAAAATGACTTACAGTACCTAAACCACAAAAAGAAAAGCGACGAATGATATGTATATTTTGTTATATACCATAAAACGAATTTAAACGTAATGAATAAATTATTAATGCGAGCACTTTTCAAATTTTAAGCCAACTCCATACGGCGATTCCACTCGTTACGTCGTGATGCATTCTCATAGACGAATACCCTATAGTTTTCAGGTGTGCACATACGTGATATTCAAAGTTATATCCCCAGTAAGTAACTATATATACGTAGTCGAACGAGCGTTTGTGTTTGCAAATTCTAAAAAATTGAATGGGAAAAGGATATAGTGGGAGGAGATTTCATCGCGAAATTCGAACACTGCAAGCGATTCTTTGAATCGTGCTACGCTAACACGATACTCAAATGCGAAAATAACTTACGTATATTTTGTTATGTATCATAAAACGAATTTAAACGTAACGAATAAATTTTATTAATGCGAGCACTTTTCAAATTTTAAGCCAACTCCATACGGCGATTTCGCTCGTTACGCCGTGATGCATTCTCATCTTAGACCAAGATGAGAATTCCACCTTAAGCCAACTTCATACGATGCATTCTCATAAACGAATACCGTATGGTTTTCATGTGTGCACATATGTACATAACCGAAGTTAAATCACCAGTAACTATATGTATACGTAGTCAAACAAGCGTTTGTGTTCGCAAATGATTTCGTTAAAATTGAATGGTTTTTTAAGAGATTGAATGTGGAAAGGATGCAGTTGGAGGAGATAAGAATTGTTCGTAAATAATCATTCCGAATTAAACAGAGAAAATGTTGCCGGAAATGTGCGACGGGTGTTGAATCGATCAGTAATTGCAGATAAAACGGCGTTCGGTTAAATTCGGTTGGTCGATACCGCGAGTCGGCGATCCTCGGCCCGTTGGAAGTGGCGAATAGGTCATTGCACGGAAGTCGGTTCTTCTCGGTCTGTCGGGATAGGCTATTCGTGGACTCAGTTCGTTCTCTAGTCACTCACGAATTCAACATTCCAAAGGCCGGGTCCTCTTACCGCCTCTTCGACATTGTCCTCTGGTAAGTCTGACCGCTCGCTGGCTGAACACCGTGGTAAATTCAAAGAAATCTTCGGTAATATCGCGTAGATCTTCCGGTTGACTCGTTTTCGCGTTAAATCGTCTACAGACATATAATTTATCATTAATATTTCTTGTGATATAATCGGTGAGAAAACTCGGCACGGCCATCAAGGAAGAACACGAGTATTAAGTAGCCATTTTTCTAGTGTAACATTCGATCTTCCGCCGTTCTGTTCCATATTGTCAGTAATTGTTGCTACCGTGGCAACGGAGAAATCGTTATTTTTCACGGTTTATTTCGACCTTGCTACTCTCCGCGAACCCCTCTGTGTCGAACGATTTAGTATAACGCGTTACGTAATCCGCGTTCGCGCATACAGTTCGTGGCCTAGTGGTTCTTCAGTATAGATCGCGGGGTGTGCTTCTTACATACGAACTCCTCGAACGCTATCTCTTTTATTAAACGTTGTCATCCGGTCGTTTTACAGGTACTCTCTCGGCGACCACATAACGTCAAACGTCACCATGTTCGCTTGCACCCGATTCATCGCACCTCTTGCCAGGTCCACCGTGAGTAGAAAATTATTTTACACTTTTTTCCAGCTCACGCGTCCACGAGATTATTATATAACGCTTTTCATCGTGATTCTGAATCGTTTTCGCAGTTGGTATCTGGAACCAAGAGCTACATCCGGCCGCTGAGCAGTGCCGTGGTCAACCACAGCCAAATTCTCCAACAAAATCAAATCCAGAACCAGGTGAGTTTTCTGTGGGCTGCAGTTCATATTTTTACACATTGCATAACCTCTTCCCCATGCGAGGTTACATAAGCGGTTTTATTCTTATATTCGAACACTTTTTGTCACTTAAAAGAGAAATAATTAATTGATTTAATGTGGGCATACAATCATTCGTAAACTGCAGATTTTTGTATTGACATTGTCTGTTGATGGTTGTGGACCATTAATCATTGCTGAAGCCCATGACACTGGGAATGTGTAATTAGCGAGATTAAGATTCATTGTAGTTTACAGAACATTGAAATTTATGTAACAATCAATCAAAAAATAGTTTCACATGAAACTGATTATTTTAATTAGAAACTTTTTATTTTTTTATCTTGTAAAGATTGCACCTGCAGTTTGATTTAAGCAAGAGCAGTTTGTTTGACAATCTTTGTTTTCATTGAAGATGGAGTAAATTTAGCTTGATTCTTTCAATGTATTGATCAAGTATGCTACATTGCAGTGATGATTATATAAGCCACATTGTTGCAATGTAGGGATATTTAGGTAACCTGGAATTATTTTAAACCATTGATACCTCATCACTTAAAAGAATAAAAAATCAAGTGCAATGTGGAACCTCTTTAATTTAATAATGTTAATGCTTTATTGCGTAATTGGTATGAAAATTATTTTTCCGATTATTTTCTGCAGTCACCTATTCTGCGTAACTTCCAAACATCCACAATCAGCCGTGATATCGACTCTGCTGCCAAGTTCATCGGTGCTGGTGCAGCCACTGTTGGTGTTGCTGGATCAGGTATAGAATAATTAAAAAGCATACTCTTACATTCCTTTGATGGTGCTGTTTTTTTGCAGACTTAATTCCTGTTTCTCGTTCCTTTGTAATAATCTCTATCTCTTTTCATTCTCCTTTTTCCAGGGGTGGGTATCGGATTAATTTTTGGTTCCCTGATTCTTGCGTATGCCAAAAACCCATCCCTGAAACAGCAGGTGTTCAGCTATGCTGTTCTCGGTTTTGCGTTATCAGAAGCAATGGGTCTTTTCTGCCTGATGATAGCGTTCCTTCTATTATTTGTCGTTTAGTCCCTACTTCCTTGAGCACTCCTGATCACAGTACAGTTATAAATTTCTGTTTACATGTACGATTCTGTTTTGAAAAATACTGAGAAAATCCCTGTTACGATTTTTAGGTGCTGGAATTGGTTCGGTATTCGGATCTTTGATCATTGGTTATGCCAGGAATCCTTCTCTCAAGCAGCAGCTTTTCTCGTACGCCATCTTGGGCTTTGCCCTGTCCGAGGCCATGGGTCTTTTCTGCCTTATGATGGCCTTCCTGCTCTTGTTCGCGTTCTAAGTCACCAAAATCGCATAAGAAATTTCTGATAGTTTTAGTGCGTCACTGCCAAGACACAGCGTCTTCTGACTCTGATTAAGGAACAGTGGAGGTTGTTCTTGGTAAACGGGATGCCATGAAATCATTAGAGGAAGCTCGATTATCTGGTTCGACGGGGTGTGCGACGGTACGACAACAAATTCAAGCAAATATTAACCCGGGCTGTACACACACGTTTCGAAAACATCGATCGGACCGTCTTACCCCCATCAAACCTTTTGACTTGTTTATAATCATTTCATGGTCTACTGTGTCTCATGTAGCGTAATTCACATTGTTATAAAAAAAAAGAATACAAATCAGTATAAACGAACGAATAAGACGTTACTGAAAGTTTATTAAAAAAGTGAAAAGAAAAAAACAGCCTCACTTGCATACCCCTATACATAATACGCACGTTACGTATTTGACATTAATATACCGATCCAAAAGAGTAGTACTACACTTTTGAACGTTTTTGTTACCCGGATATGGCTTATCATTGTGCCGTCGCGTGCGCACGTTGTTGAGGTAACTCTTGACAAAGAACTGTACAGTGATATCGAATAAACATTTTTGTCGTGAAAATATTTTTTATTGTATTCATCATTTATTTCAGTTCTCCTTGTCTCCTCGATAGCTCGACGACATTTTATAGTTTCTAGAGATACGCGAGACATTTCAGTATCAAAACGTGTTTAAAAACAGATGACTTTTTTCAAATTCAACCAAACGACTAGAGCTTTTTTAGATGTTAGAAGAATTAGTTTACTAGGATAATATGTATAAAAAATTAACCCTTTGCACTCGAAAATCAAACATTTCTTCCGACCTAGAATAATTCGATCTATACTATGACTTTTTTCATTTTATGAAAAAGTCGCTACTCGAGCAAAATTGTGTAAAAAAGGTGATGGTCACGATTTTTAACCATTTTATCTGTGTTTATAATAAAAATTTAAAATATGCCTTTCCTAGATCTAAGAAAATTTTATCAAAATTAATGAAGATGATATTATAAACTTACGTTACTTAATATACATACAATTACAACACAAGCGTATAAATGAGTACACGTATGATTGTTTTCTATGTGTGTTTATTAAATATGAAACGTAAATTCGAGAACAATTGTTGATAACATATTGAACATAGACCAAATGTATCTAATAGGCATTATTCTAATTACATAAAATTAAATTTTGTAATCATTAATTTATTCGATTGAAACAGCTGGTAGTCCGAATTATATTAGACTTTACTTATTAATATGTATCTATCCATAAATTTAACATAACAAATATAATTTAAAGTTTAGTGTTTATGGATTTACAGGGATACAGTACCATAGAGAATTTTGTACAGTAACGCGTGAAATGCTTTATGTTTTACTTTCTTATCTATGTGAGACAATAGGTGAATGCTCTCCAAGGATAATACGAGTGAATTAGAAGTATCGTTTACTTAAAAAAATGTAAGTGAAGTCTTTTGTCTTTATTGATTTAAAAATGTTCTCCATCGCAGTTTTCAATGAACTTTAAATGTTTTAGTTTAAAAATTAAATCTCTCGATATTATTACATCTCTTTATGTAGACATTGTGACATACGGTATCGTAAAAAAAAAGTTAATTTACAGTATTGCCAAAGCCTATTTGCGAGTCTCCTAAATTGTTGTGTGGTAACATGTTAAGTTGATCTAGAAGGTTTTCTCTTTCCCGTAGACAGGACCATGCCTTTTCCTGCTCTTTCTTTGTCAATGGCACTTTCCGTTGTTTCGACAGCATCAATTTCTTGTAATGTTCTATCACTTCGTTATCAGCCGTACTGATCTTTCTTTTCAATGCTTGTCGTTTACTCTCTTCCTGCGCCAAATTCAGCAGCCTTTTCAGTTGCATTACATTATGATTAGAAAGAGCAGTAAGCTCTTGCTGGCATCTCTTAATTTCTGTAAAAATTTCGTCATCGTCCTGGCCTTTCTTCTGCGCATCTGGCTCTAAAATTCCCTGTTCGACAAGTTCTTTATGCATCCTTAATTCTAGATTAATAGAGTTCTGTATAGTGAGGTCCCTTAAAACGGGAGGGTCACTATCCCTGAAGAGTTTGTTATCTGTGTTGTTATTCGCAACGTACACATTTTCCTCTAACAAAGCAGAGACCAGTCTCTGTGTCAGAGGTCCTGCTATACTATGTGCTTTTTTGTCATTTTTTCCTACTAATAAAGACACATCAGAACGACTTTTCTTCTTGTCCCTATTTGGATTCGCTGCATCCTCCTCTTGCAGCAAATCGTTATGGGCCCACATTAGACTGTAATGTCTGCCCAACGGAGGAATCTTCTTGAACTCGCTGATATCGCTGTGCGTAGCGATTAATTCTTCTAATAACTTTATATCGTCCGGCATAATGTCCGTACAGTATGGGTCAACAGATGCCCAAAACTTGTTCGGGGTATCGTTTTTTTGGTAGAAGTAACTTTGGCGATTCAGATTTGGAACTTTCGATTCTAGACATTTCATGGACATTTGGAATGACCTGAGAATTCGAACTAGCTACAGCTTTTTGTTTGAAAAGCTTGGCTGGTAAAGGTGATTGAATTTTAGTGTTAAGTTCCTTTGGTTTAAACTTCTCTTCGCGAACTTTCTTGTCCAGAAGCGAAAGACCCTTGCCGCTCTTGGATCTTCTGTCTCTCCGTTCTTCCGCCGACGATAAGTTCGCTATCTCCTCTTGAATCATACGATGCCGTACAACAACAGAGGAGAGAAGCATTTCTAATTCTAGTTGCAGCGTATCCAGGTCTTCCATTCCGACACCATCTTCCACGTTGCGCTGTAGAATGCTAGTGTATCTTGGAAGAAGACGGCTGTTGTCGGCAATTTTTAAAATAGATAGAGACATCGTTGTCTCCATGCTTTCCGAACTTGTGTCCGAATTAAGCGTCGAAGACTGTACAGTTTTTCCACTCTCTCTGACTTTGACGACAGCTTTTTTGGAACTTTGCTTGCCTTTACCCGACATGGTGGTAAGCGTAATACAACAAGCGAATATTCTGGTATCGGTCACGTTGTTACTATACTAAGAAACATTCATTTTTAAATGACTTCACTACCATTGCCTCATTTTCCTCCGATTTTCATACTTAGATCCTTTACCTCTTTACCAATTGATTCTTCAGTTTGCCATCGGTCGATAATTTCAGCGTTACCTCAAGAAGTTTAATTGTCATTCAGGTTTGGTTTGTTATCTTCGATTTGTCAATAATTCATTGTTTGAAGACGTCGTCACGTATTATAGGTTACGAAGTATCTACAATCAACTTCGACAGTGACTGTTTTGTTCAACTGAGACAACAATATGCAGAATGGGTCGATCGATTTTCACCCAATTGTAACCAATCGGATAAAATGTAGTTTTATTCTCATAAGTTTATTAGCAAAATATTGTTTATTCCAACTGCCTAAACACCCACATGAAAGCGCGATATGTAGGGAGTTTGACGCTAGTGTCGCCATTCCCCTAGGCCGCGCCTAGGGAGAGTACTGACAAGGAGTTGGCAATCCTACTCCCAACGGTCGCTCGTAGTTGACCGTGACACGAGGCGTACGTTGTCACTGACAGTCACTGACGAACAGTGATTCAGAATTCAGAGAAGTCAGTCGTACTACGTCACGAGGCGTACCCAGGCGTACCTCGTTGTATTTTCTGCTGTACTGCTACAGCAGACTCTTCCCCTTTGAATAAAGTGGTACTGTCATTGTTCTCGTTGAAGTACAAAGCTAGTGATTCTTTAATATCCCGACCACGTGGTTCCATATAAATGTAGAGTAGACTATACATTCTTCGGTACCTTCCCCGAAGCTTCCTAAATCCTCCGAGAGTGTAAATCTCTACAGATAGTGGACCAATGGTGTCATCTAACGGCGAATTAGCCAAAATAGCGTGCAGAAAAGCGTGTTTTCGCGGGAATAATTTTAAATTGAAGTTATAATTATATCACTAATACTACAATGTTATAATTATATTAGACACATCAAATGAAATTCGAGTAAATTTTGGCAACCAAGTTGCTTTCATAATCTGCACAATTGCGGTACCGCATCTGCCATTGGATAAAATAGATTGAAATATATAAACTTTGATGAGAAAAAGAAGTTTCTCTTTGATTGCTATTGTTTCATAATAGTCTAGCAATAGAAAAATTTACATAAACGTCCGTAATCTCGTATTGAATACTTATGACGATTTGCAGTTTCTGTCATGAAACCTTCAATTTTACGCTTCAGCATGACATTTAAATATTTCATATATGAAAAATAAACAGCGAATCTTTATGCAAAATAAAAATATTCTGCACCGATTGTGGGCAGTGGGAGTTAAATAAAAATTCATTTCATCCCCTAATAGTTATTTACACCTGAAAACAACATAACACTATAGTGTAGCTACGTACTTTTAGATTTTTAAAACTTTTAGTTTTACATTTCATCTATTTAGCCAATTTCTTCATAAATGCATAAAGATCTAAAATAATGCATGCATCAATAAAGTTTTGATAAAGCTCCCTCAGAATATGAAATGTTTCTAATTTATGTAAGAAATTATAGTGGGGTCATAGGTCAAAGTGTAAATAATGAAAAGGTGTACAGTGACGTTTAAGAAAGAATACAAATTATGGCTGAAAAAGGAGCGCATTTAACTGGAACTACGTTTATAAGACCGTCTATATTCGAAATTGTAGCTCAGGAATCGTTTGCGTCAACTGTTCAACCGGCCTTCAAAAAGCTCTTTTCGGTAGGTTATGTTTACTTTCAACTTGTCTAATTGGTTCTTTAATCATACATGTTATTAATAAACTAGTAATACATTGGTAGATTATATACACAGTAATAATAATAATAATAATAATAATAATGTATTATCAACAATGTTTTTTTCTAGTTTATTTTGTCATTTAACCCCGAACGATATCGACACCTTCTCAGATGGACCGATGAAGCTTACTTAATTTTTAATATAATCCTCCAAAGACATTATTTAAAGAAATATTGTAAGTATCCAACTGCTACTATATTTTTTAATAATTTAAGATGTGATACTTATCATCATTATATATATAAATTCTAGCTGCTTCTTTTTCTGAAGCATTTTATGGCTTGAAACGTATAGCAATAAAGGATTCTAAAATTAAACATAAATTATCGAACAGACAAGAGAAACTATGTTTGATATTAACTGTTTTATTCCCATATTTAAAAAACAAGCTTCAACAATTAAGTCAGAGGTATCAACTGGAAAAAATAGATGGATCTGCTCCACAATCCGTAAGTATATTAACATTTTTAATTCATTAAAACAAATACTTTCTAAAATTATAATTAATTTTTTATTACAGAAATGGCAGAGACTATATCGTAATTGCGTTGTCAAAGGGTACACGACAACCTTTATGATATACGAATTTATGGTATTGTACAATTATATACTTTACGTTGCTGGGAAATCAGTATATCAGTCACCACTTCTGAGAATTTTATCTGTTACGTTGACGTATGCTGTACCAGTACCAGTGCTAAGCATTGCTGATTTATTACGAAAAATAAAATACAATACCTTTGGTATTAGCGATAGCGTAGATATACTTCAACGATCGGTAACTACATCTCTAGAATTTGGGGCGTTCTTCCTTCAATTTGTATCGTGGTGGACTCAGGAGCATTACGAGAAAAGTTTGATGACTTTGCCTGTTCCACCATCGCCAAAGGTAAGAATCATCATTAGACAGTTAGCAATAAACTGGAGTGGAAGTTGAGTGCTATACTGCTGTCCAATCATCATGGTTGCTTTATCATGAATAGACAGCAGATTTTATGCATTTGTGACAAAAATGAGTAGGTATAATTCGAAACAGAGAAAACATTAGAAGAATTTAAAAATACTGTTATATTATTTTCAACCTATTAAATATACTAAGAAAAAAAATAAATTTATATTTTACTCCAGTTGGTTGCAATCCATTAGAAATTTTTTATTTTGAATTCATCATAAATTAGTGCTGATTGCTATTAGATTCCAGAAATAGCCAAACAATATAAAGGAAAATGTCCCATTTGTTGTAAAGAGTTCAGAGTGCCTGTGGTACTTTCTATTTCTGGGTATGTACACGTTTCATAAAAAATAATATCGAAAATGTAAGTAAAAAGTTGTTATTCTATAAATATTCAATTTTACAGATATGCATTCTGCTATCAGTGTATTCTTCCTGTGATACGAGAAACTAAAAAGTGTCCAGTGACGAGTTATCCTGCTGAAGAGGACGATTTAATACGTTTGTACTTGGATTAAGCGACGCATAAAATTGTTTAGATATGCTGTAAATACAAATAAAGAGGCATCTTTATTCGTAAAATATTTTATGGTTAATTTATGAAGGAGAGTAAAAGTTCATCGGCAACACCAATGAAAATATTAGTATATTTATTGCATATTATATTGTAAAGTTTAATATTAACCTGGAGTCTAAGGAAGAAAACATGGCATCGATTACAAAGTACACTAATTGATTAAGCAGTTGTGAATTACATTTACAGGTACATTCAACTATATTACAGAAAATACTGATTATGGCCGAAGCACTTTTCGATTAGCATCCAATACACTCGCGTACGCGAATCACAGACAACGGCGCCAGAAGTTCCAGCTATCGAATCCAATTACGAACACTCGCACCACATTTTTGGTCAGGATTCTTACGCAACATAATTATATTCAGTACGGAATACTAAAAATTCAACAATTCCCTAAAGTCTACGAAGCAGATTGGTTTATAACACGAAAGAGCTACGTTTTAAAAATCTAACAATTTGTATACAATTATTTTCGTACGATTAAATAATCAGTGTTCGAGTAACAGTTACATAAGAACATGCAGTGTTTTCTATGAAAGGCACTTATGTATTGCTTCAAATAACAAACATTCCAGAGCATGGACAATCAAAAATTCTCACACATAAAATTGTTAAGTATTACCTTTCGTACTGAATTATTTGAATAAATTTGAAGTATTAAAAACGAATAAGTTGTTGTAAAAGGGAAAGGATAAAATGATATTTTAGGAATGCAGGTTTACAAAATACACGCAATGCTTAATATTGCATAAAAGTTAAAATCTTTCTTTTTATAATATTTTCTGTATTTATGAAAAATATTTTTTTTTCGTAATAATTTTCCATTGAATTGTAATTATAAAAATCTCTAGGAACGTCGAATTTATTACTACAAAAAATGATCATTCACTTATTCTCGCATCGAATGCTTAAAATGCACAAATTCTGTATATTGCTTTTTATAAAAAAATAAGTGAAAAACTCCTATAATAAAATACTCGAACACTGAGTTCTCTATCACATCGATAGAAACATTCCTTTTCAAGGCCACAATTAATGCACAAATATTCTACTGCTCTAGTCTAATCAAACTAACTATACCGTAGCATGTCGTTTCATGGCGTAAAAATCGTTTAACAATATTTCGCTTTATAATCTATACACAGATTTCTTAATACAATGTCAACGTACACGCTCATGCATTGGTCAACAATTTGAAAATTAATTTCTTTCCCTAGTAACATTAAAAACATGAATTTACGAACATAAACCCACTTTCATCTTTTTATGTGAAAGTTACATAAACATCGACAGTCTTTTTAAAAAGCTTACTTCCGTAAAAGTGACCGGTGCACGAGTATGTATTGCCTTCACCATTATCAGACTTTCGAAAGTATAATCAATGTTTTATCATAATTTCTTACGGAGCCAGTATATCGTATTACAAAAAATTTAAACAATTTCTTGATACTGTATATTCACTTTACAAAATTGATATACTATTTGTAAAATTTGTGTAATAATTAAAAATCAAATCGACATATTTATTGCCATTTCTAGTCGTAATTCTGGTTGATAGCCAGATTTCATTTTCATAAGTTGTTTGACTAGACTGCTGCTTCAATGCATTTTGCTATAGGCTATGTGCGTCTTGTAACAACACATTGCAAAGGACATGCATTCAATCATTTCATATTTGAGTACTAACAGTTTTCGACAGCAACAATATCTATGCATGCTTTATAATATCGCTAGTCCTGTGTAACACCAAGGAATTATATAAAAAATATAGAAGCATTAAGAAATACATGCGATATCAAACATTAGAGTTTCACCGATAACATTTACGTTTCAGAAAAATATAAATTCTCTATTACGCACGTGTGTGCTTTCACTTGACTCTACTGACTTAACTTTATCTACACGCTTTGCACAGGTTTTTAACAGATCTCTATGGAAACAATGATACAGGTTTTTCACTCCAAATTCACCATTTTGCAGATCATATTCACCTTTATTGCAAATTATTTCACTCTTTCGGAATTCAAAGTTTTAATTGGAAATTGCAAAGTTAGTAGGACTCGCACAACTTCCAATAAAATCACGATAAAATCGTGTTACTTCATTCTCGAGTCACCCACAAGATGAATTTGGTCTGTAAAAGGGTGAGTTTAATCTGTAAAAAACGATGAATTTGGTCTGTGTAAGGGTTCATTTCGAGTGAAAAACCTGTATCTCGAGGCGCTTTCAGGAATTAACCTTAGGTCTATCTATAATCGTAACACCTAGAGAGTCTAAGTTGTAATTTTGATTTCTGCGTATGTATGTACTTCCTGTTCATGAAAATCTACTCTAGCAAAAGTCGTTCGAAATCGAAAGTTACTTCAGCAGTTACGTGCAAATAGATGATGGTGTACAGTGAAACTGTAAGCTCAGGAGAAAGGAAACGATTTTTGTTTCTTTTTTACTGAGATTACCGTTCAATGAGAAGACTAACGTATGGACTAATAATAACTTCGACGGTTTAAATATTAGTAAGTAAATCGAACGGTTACTAATGCATACGAATGAAGCAAAATGTACAGATAGTTATGTATAGGTGAAACGTACGTTCCAGTATTCTACAACGTATACATACGCACGTGTTTAACATGATTTCTATGTCTCATAGCTCTCATACCCGATCGTATGTTACTTCGTTTCTTGTTGCGTCCACATAAGTGTCTATTCGTTTTTTCAAATATAGGTAGAACTATAATTCCTCGAAAAATGCGACTCTGGCCTTGGTGGATCCAGACTTCACTTTTTTCAACGTACTATACTTATTTTCACCGAGTCGCACTTGTTCCTCGTGCAACTGATCTAGTTCGCACTGTTTCTCCCCGACTTTCATCACTTCGATCTCTGTGCGCAATTCTCTCAGCTGTTCCTGCAAGTGTTTGCTCTTCTCCCAATAGTCTACTCTTTCTTTCTCGATCTCTAAGGACAATTGGTCAACGTCACCGTCGGCGATTAGATCGTACGACGTCAAGTCAGCTGGTAACGGTTCTGTGTCCAGTTGCAGCGTTTGAAGATCTGCTTGCAAGTCTGACGGAAGTACTTGCGTCGACGGGAATAGATTTGGCACAGACTACAAGACAAAGTATGCAAAGTTAAATGGTGATTTTTAACGGCCTCTCGAAAACACGAATACCTCCTTAGTGGAGTGTGAAGTCTACTCACGGCTATGGTGGCAGTGTAAGCATTTCTGCTGAGGAACTCCAGCAGCTTTTCCTTCGCTTCTTTTTCTGCGATACGTGCACGTAACAATTCATCTTTCAGTTTCTCAGCTTCCGCCGCTCTTCTCTCCGACTCTTGCACCAATCTTTCGGTTAGTAATTCGGCTTCCCTAGTCTTCCTCTCTAGATGAACCTTCTCCTCTTCTGTCTTCATATTGTTCAATCGAATACGCGTGATCTCCTGTTCCGCCTCCGAAGCTTTCTGGCTCAGCAACATTGCTTCCTCTTCAGCAACACGGCTCTTTTCAGCCAACAAGTCTGCAGTTTCTTCGGATCTTCTCTGTAATAGATTCCGTTCAAATTATTGTTTATTCTAATTGGTGTTTGTAAATCGCGGCGCTATCGCTTACAAAACCAAATATTGATCTTCCTTTGGCACAACACAATTATTGAGAATCCTATTAATAAAACTTCCGGTAGATAAAGTGTTGAAAACCACGATTATCTTACAAGTGCTTCGTTCGCTAATCGAATCTCTTCTTGGTATTGCAGTAGTCGTTGTTCCATAGCTGCTTTTTCCCTTTCCGCGGCCTCTCTGAGTTGTTTCTCTCGTGCCAGCTTGTTCCTTTCAATTTGTCTCCTATCAAAATAAAAATTGTTACAGAAAATGCAAAATACAAAGTATCTATCCAGCAAGTCCTCGTACAAACATTGATTTGTTCTAAAAGACACCTAATAATCCATATAAATAAGTGTATACTAACCTGAACATACATTTATCTAGCTCTGTGTAACATGCCGATTAATTAGAAGGCTACTAGAATCCTTTAGTTTATAAATACACGTTTACGTAGTCAACGTGTTAAAGACATCAAGACGGTAGTAAAATAAAATATGATATTTTAATAGATAGAAAACTGACCTTGATTTCTCTTCTTTGGCCTGCGCCTTCATCTGCTGCACCTCCATCGAATCTGGCTTACGTCTCCTCATAAACAGATCGTGATTGCCGATACACAGGTCCAGGATCTTAACAAATAATATGTGAGCAGCTTTGTCATTGCTATGTTCGTTCAATCCTAAAGCTACCAAACCCTTCACCCAGCTGCCAACATCTGACTGTGTTTTTACCAGTTTATTCATGCGAACTTTCTGCGAGAAGAACACGAAGTTCGGCGACGTCTTCTCCACCGGTTTAATTACGAACTTCTTGTCATCAAAGCTAATATGCCGGATCTCCGACCACGTGAATGTAGTTTTCGGGGCCAACTTGTTCTCCTTCTCATAGATATTCAATCCCAGGGCTGTGACTCCCAGCCAAAGGTCAGTCTCTTTCTTGTTCTAGAATTTCGATTATGTTAGAAAACTTAATATTTCAGTTCAACGATTTCGTTTCGATACAACGAGGATACTTACGCTAATAGGAAAATAATTAACACCGTACATGTCCAGGTCTTGAGCAATCTTAAGATACTCCATCTCCGCTTCGTCTCTAGACATACCTCGATGATCCGCGTACCATACTTTTATTCTCTCTTCCCACATTTCGGGAGTCATCTGATACTGATCTATAACCCTTTGCGGGAGTAAGTCCTCGCTGGCAAGCATTCCAGGACGATAAGACACTTCATCGTAGTCACCGTACTGAGAAAACAGCATACATCAGACCTTTGTTATTAGTAGACTGTGAATCTTTATGCATTTATGGAGAAATTAGCTAGGTGAAATGTAAAACAATAAAATATTCGAAAAATCTAACAATGGTGTTAAGTTGTTTTCAATGTAAAAATGCCATAGAGGAATAAAATGAATTTTTATTTAACTCCTGCTTCCCACAAATGATGCACTTGCATTTCGCATAAACAGATTGGTTAAACTAATTCAAACAAAAATGCAAATAAAATATTATTTCATTGCCAAATCTTAACTGTTTTAATTAAATAGAGTTAATTACCTTTGCTTGCACCGCGTAAGAAGCTAACAATACGGATGCTTCAGGCGGACAATAAATGTCCATAGAAAGAATAGCTTGTTTCACTTGGAGAAAGAATAAATGTTGGGTCACTTCTTGAACTAGTTCTTCGGCAACGTCTTCTGGATAAAACTTTGCCAAAAACATGAAGGGTGTGGTAGGTTGTTGAGAGATGCATTGATCTTGAACTATAATACATTCCAGATTAGTTTCCATTGAAAGAAGATGCTCGGACATTCTCCGTTGCACCGCTGTGCGCCTTCTTTTTGTGGACAAAAGATACACAACGCACATAGACTAGATTATAATGAGCTTTAGAGTTTACCTTTCTTGTCTAGTTTCAGCCAAGATATGAATCCTTTTGCATCTTCGTACTGAAGTCCGAAATACCATGTTTCTCTTAATCCTATAGTACGGCAGACTAAATCGAACAGATCCCTTCCCGTTGATCTCCACTGAAGATGAAACGTAACATCAGCGGATCTTTACATAATATATAGAGGCAAGGTAACCCGAGAAGGATGAAGTCTAAACTAACCTCTAAATTGAATTCCAGCTCAGCATCCAAGGTACAGACTTTAACGGGGAAAGATTTTCCAGATTTTTTCCTTCGAAACGGTGGCATTTTACTCCTCATTATGTTCACTCAACATCACGAAAAACAAAGGTAATCAGTATCGCATAAAAAAAATAAAAGAAAAAAGTGAAGCTGCTAAAGAGTTGTTAATAAGACTCTGCCAAACGTTATAATTGTTTATAAATTTCGAGAGAGAGAGAGAGAGAGAGAGAGAGAGAGAGAAAGCGCGCGAGAGAAAAAAGAGAGAGAGAGAAGCATGAATGATAGATAACCTTACCTACGCATTCGCAGCATATTGACCAAATACATTGAAACGCGTAATTAAAATTTTGTCGACTCGATCCTTGCGACAGACCATCACAATTTTGGTTGAGGGTTTCTTCATTGAATCATCACATCGTGTCGTTCTTTTTCAACACTTTATTTCTAAAGCAAAAAAGAAAACGGAGAGGGCAACACAGGGCAACACCATAGAGAACTGTCGAACTGTCTCTCTACCAACAGAAACCGTCTTCAGTTTCTTGATTCGAAACAGTTTATTTTCACTAATTTCAGCCGATTCGAGTAATTTTGCTCTCAGCAGTGACTGCACTGTCACTGTAGATTGTAGACGGTCTACCAGCTCTTTGTTTATCATCGGTTCTAAATCTGCGTTATCGATCGATTGCAATTGAGAAAAAAAACTCGTACGCCAGTCGATTTATTCGCTAAAAGTTTGATCTTCATGAAAAAGTTGAGATTACAGTCGTGTTACCAGCTCCCTGGTGTTACCAGTGTTACTTACAATATGGTTTCTTTTATAATTATCACTATACTGCGGATCTTTATGGAAAATAAAAAACGTTTGCATTGATTGCAAGACACAGGGATCGAGAGAAATAAAATTTTTTTTCTTCTTTTAACTGAAGCCAATACGCTGTTTTGTCATGAACGCATAAAGATTCGCAGTCAGAAAATTTAATTTTTTAGGAAAAATAATTATCACGGTCCCGTATGTAATTTATCTTGTATTTGGTGAACACAAAATAAATTAATGAGTATTGACTTGAATCGTTAAACTTTCCATTCCAGATACGTACTTGATATCACTTTATCTTTTCAATTGAAATTCCCGAGTTTCAAATGTGTGCTTCACTAGTTTTAAAAAATACTAACGAATTGAGAACCGTCGTCCGCACAATGGCGGCCTCCTTGTCTGTTAAAATTGAAGTAATATAGGTGTAGTCGCGAATGAAACTAGGAATAGTTATTGAATTATTTACTGACAGTAAATACGTTTCTGATCAAATGTATGTACATTTAAGACGAGTGTCGTGGATTTAAAAAATTGGAACAAGAGGAAAGTTTATACTATATACGGTGGTAAGTTTGACAAAATATCCGTCGATTTAAACGACACTTTTTTTTCTATTTTGTTATGACACATTTACAAAGTGCGATTTATCTTTGTAAGTCGATTATTCGGAATTTATAAAGTTCAACGAATTAGTTCGTCGAGCGATAACCAAATGTATTAAATTATTATTTTTTTGTTGCTAGTGTCTTCTGTACCTGGATATTAAACTATCTGACCAACTTGTTCTCCATATCAGTTAACAAGTGCCCAACCTATTGAAAATAGTATGCTTATTTTATAGCCAAAAAATGGTAAAGTTGTACGCATTATCTGTTTTACATAAAAAGCCCACGGTGGCGACAACCATAAAGGCTGCCTATGATGTTGAGTCATTCTCGTTCTTCCAAAGGGGAAGCGTTAAAGAGTTTATGGGTTTTGTAAGTAAAACCATTGTCGAGAGGACTCAGATCAGTTCCAGACAAAGTGTAAAAGAAGGAGGTAAGATCCACAAAGTTTCAACGTTCGTATTCATAATGATTACTAGACTGCAGATCTTTATGCATTTATAGCAAAATTGAGTCGATAAAATTTAAAATTGTTGGAAAATTTTAAAAATTGAAGATGTTAATATATGATTTCTCTTCTATTAAAATCATTAAGGGAAGAAATAACATTCATTTTAGTTTCTATTCCTTGCAATCGATGCAGTCAATCTTTATTTTGCATAAAGATCTGCAGTCTAATAATGATTCAAAATAACAAAGTGTACTTGTTCGCAGACTACATGTGTCATGTATATGTGAGAGCAGACAATTTAGCTGCAGTTCTTATATCGGATCATGAGTATCCCAGGAGAGTAGCTCATACGTTGATTACAAAATTCATGGACGAATTTGCTACAAAATATCCAAGTTCAACATGGGAAACTCTCACCGAAGCGACTACCGATTTCCCACAGCTTAACTTGTACCTAGCCAAGTACCAAAATCCTGCAGAAGCGGATGCTTTTACTAAAGTGCAAAATGACTTGGATGAAACGAAAATTATTTTGGTGAGTGACATAGTAAATATCAATGTAAACAGTTCTATTTATAATTATTTCGTATACAATTTATAGCAAAACACATTAGAGGCTGTCCTTCAAAGAGGAGAGAAATTGGATGATCTTGTTTCAAAGTCGGAGGGACTTAGTGCACAGTCGAAAGCGTTCTATAAGACTGCACGAAAAACTAATTCTTGTTGCAGTTTAGCCCCTTGAAAGCTTTAACGGCAGATTATGCTGACTGTGCTCCAGCAAACATACATTGTCATTTTCTAATGACAGCGCAAAGTGCAAATATTTAGTATTATACATGTTTCATTAAAAGGAATAATTGAAAGATGTTTCTGGTTCTGTCATGTGCAAAGTTGAATATTAAATGTACAGATTGTTTATATATATATATAGAATGTATGGTGACACTTAAATGTTAAACCACTGCCGGCTTCGCTTAACTGATTTTAAAAGAACTACAACTGTTATACTTGCAATCTATCATGACTAGCTGTTTTCCTGCAGGAATGTATCATCCGAAAGTTAAACGATAAGGTAAATGATTTGCAGACACAGATATACATTCCGATTTTATTTAATTAAATCCGAATAGAACTTCCGAAAGTGTGGTACAAATAGAATTAATTGAAAACACCTTGCTGAAAAGAAGTAGATGTTGTAAGTACAATGTTCAGATTTGTTTGTGCACTAAAGTGAGATCTGTCTATGCAACTTTTTAATTTATATAACAGCATAACTGGGAAATATGTAGTCTCCCTTGATTTTCATAGTTGTTTGCTCCTTTAGTTGGCTCATATTATTTTATAGCAAATTAACAAAAGCACTCGACTTGGTGAAGATGTTCTTTTTAACAACCTCATACGATCAAAATATACTATTTTTACAGAAACTTTATTGTTGTAATATCAATAGGAAAGGTTGATTACATCGTCTCAAATATACATTTTGTAAACCTGCAGAGTGATGACGAATGAAAATGTCTCGTACGTGTATAAATTATTATTTGTAATTTCTTTATTATATATTATATATATATATATATATATATATATATAATATATATGCATTTATACATACATATTATGCAAATTGTACTGTTACCAAAAAGAAACGTGCGAATAACAATTTCAGTCTTTGTGGATATTTAAAATTCTAATTTTCAAAAATCTATACCTCAACATATAATGTTGTACTTATATATTTAAATTACTTGTGACTTTTATGTATATGAGCGAATATAATTTCGTAAACAATGTATATTTTTAAGGCATGTTTTTTGTGACATGATAATGGATAAATAATAACACTATTAAGTAAACATCATGTTTTATAGATCAATTTACTCCACGAATTATTTACAGTTTAGAAAATTATAATCTTCCGGAAATAAGCTATGAAATTTTTATTCATTTCATCACAAATTTTTTCCCACATTCAGAAAATAAATAGAATATGGATTAATCTTAGAGACTAAGTAATGCAGAATTACCAATAAATTTTAAATAGTTTAAGAATTCTTTAAGTTTTGATAGGTGTAAAATCAATTGGAAGAAATAGTTTTTCTCAAAAATTAACATGTCTTTATAGCTAATATTTCTATAAATCAAGTAAACCATACTCTTCGTTTAACGTATTTATTTTATTATATTATAACACTAAGTATAGGAATAATTATGTTCTTCTGTCTGAAAGATGCTTTAATTCGGTTTAACAAAATCTGAATTTACATAATCCCCGACAGTTTGCCGGCAGAAGGATAATAGTTTTTCTTCTTCTTTGGTAAAAACTTTATCTCCAAACATGGGATTGAAACCACTCGCGTATTTTTGACTAGGGCAATGCTAAAGAAAACACAATTATACATTCATAAATCGTTTCTGTATCATCTGATATTGTAGTAGTTTAACATTACTATGCTCACCTCTTTTATTGCCGTCTCTTCTGCATGGGACTCCTCGCCGTCCAAAAACAAGTCATCCATAACTAAGGTATCGCATTTCGTCAGCATGGTAAAGTATAAGTTATATCGTTCCTGGTCAATGTACTCTCTGAGAAGGGCAGCATCTTCTCTAGAATTGAACAACCAGTCTTGTAACATATTAGTTGAGTAATCGTCAAGATCCAGCTTATTTATATCATCCGTTATGCCATTAAGATCAGCCTCTTTAGACCAATCGTAAGCTAATATGTGCGTATGATTAGACAAATACTTCAGATATTTCTCTTTATACGCCTGTTCTAAATCGGTCAAGAATTTCGTACTGAATAATGTCGATTTCATTTCTTCGGGTCTACCTCGTTGTTTAATTTTATCCTGAAGATAATACAAAACGATGATCGTAGATGAAAGTATTACATTCCGCTGTAAACCGGTGTAAAATAACAAATTGATTTTACCTGTACAACCTTTACAGGTGCATCTAAATATATTATTGCGTGTGGTCTTGGAAAAGGGTGTAATCCAACATTTCTCATTGTCATATAGTGATTCTGCACCATAGTAGATAAATACCCAGCCTTGACCAAGGCCTCGGTAAAAACAATGTCCGAGTATACGCATCTATTAAGAACCACACCTTGACCGGTTGATAGTATGTGGAGCACAGCGTTCATATATTGATCTAATCTCATTAAAAAATAATGTTCTTGGAATAACGCTGTCCTCTGATCTTTGGGATTTTCCAAAAATCTTGGTAAATCGAAAGTCTTTGCTATCCGTGGCAACATTGGATCTAATGTTCTCAAATCGTGTCCATATTTGTCGACATACAATTGATCATGCGTTGGTGGTGGCATATATAGCAGTCCAAACTCTGCTGCTATTTTTTCACAGACTTTAGTCTTTCCCATAGCAGGCGGACCATCTACAACCAGTAATCTGGTATTGTCATCGAATCTATATACCATCGGATCAGTGTATCTGTCGAGTCCTCCCCAATCCTTCTCCCAATACGGATACGGAGGAGGTTTAATCGTGCTAGTACTACTCTGGTCAGCGACCCTTGTCATTAGTGCTACTTGTGCTACATTGTGATTTTTCAATACCTAAAAGTCAAATAATCAAGATCACATTCCTTTTCATTGTTTAAGGCTGTCGCTCGTTTATCAACACCACACACGAACGTCAACACGTTTACATTATTATATGTAGTTCAAATGTAAATGTAGTTAAGTATACTAACCTTACATAATCGATTGAAACATGCCACAGGATTGATTCTTGCGACACCGATACTAAAAATCGATGCCATTATACTGGAAGAAATGTCAAGATATAAAACACATTTAAATACGATTGATAAAACACAACAGTATACGCACAGTACTTACTATGAGCTTATGACAATTAAATGCCTTCAGAAAGGTAGCCAGATTTATCCTATATGTATATCATGTATATGCTTTCTCTTAGGCTGACGTCACAGTAATCTTGTGTATATACATATACAGTGACAGTATTTCGTAAACCATGCGGAGGATTCTGGTACTGATCTATCTCAACTTGTAAGTACTAAAAATTAAAAATGTTTCACTTATGATATTCGAAGAATTTATAACTATTTTGTAACAATAGTTTGTCTCATATGTTATAAGAAGGTGCGCTGTACTTATAATGTTCTAACTATGATTGTCGAAACAATCGTCGACAGACATTCAAAATTGGCGCGCTTATTCAAAACCTGAAGTGTCGTACAAAAGCATCGCTGCGCTATCTTGCAAAAGACCGATGAAACTAATTGCCTGAGAGGTCCAAGCATTTCCACATAGGTGTCGGCACAGCATTATTCATCCCCCACCACAAATTCCCTCGTCTTCAGGGAGAACTCCAGAGAACTCCCATTTCAGTTGGTGAGTCTCGTTCAGTCTCGTTGTCACAGTGCGGTGCAGTGCGGTGAACAATAGTCTCTTTCTTGTCAGTGTTTTCTTTCTCACGTTCTGCAGCAAAGTGACCGATCAAGAGCCCGTTATCAGAGAAAATTCGAAAATCGTCGCCCTCTAGCGAAGAGTTTCCGAAGCGTGGTCAGTCCACGAAACAGTTCGCAAACAAATCGAACGATTTGCGATGAGATCTCGATGCGATGAGCTGCACGAATCTCAACTTTCCTACGCTAAATCGCTGAGTAACAAGCCGTTCGTTTAAACGCGCATGCAGCTCGCTCATCCGTAACGAAAATTGCTCTCTCGAGGTGGTGGAAGCGTTTTCAAGGATCCAGAAAGATGCTAACACGAGCAGACTCCGGCCAAGACTCGTGTGGCAGAGAGGAAAACAAGCTCGGTGGGAATTGAGGTGTCCCATGATTTAACAATCGCCGCTGCGATCGGTTGTTTAAAGTGACAGACGCTCGCGCCACATGACCAGGAGAGGATCTCCTGTTCTACCGTGCTGCGTCATCGTAGAATGGGTGAGCGGCAACTAGCAAGCTTGAAAAACGCTTATAAATAGACCCCGTGGATTTTATGCATTTACAGAACACACGACCTGCAGGAAAAACCGAAAATTCTCTTTCAATTTTATCATTACACGCATACACCACTTTGGTGGTAGGTAGGCGTACGAAGATTCAATTTTTGTTTATCATAGACATTTCTAACGGAGATTATAATGATCTGTTTCGCTAGGATTCGTACGGAAATAATGTAGAATGATCTGTATTTGCAAAAATCTGTTGTACAGTTGTGAATAATGTGTTTGAAGCTCGCGGGGCGTGTCTTGGTACGGATTCACGCGACCCTCTCTTTTTCTTTCGTTCAATGACCACCGATGATGCCAGACACTGGCGAAATTTTCACCGAATGATCGATGACGAATAAGAACGGTATACAGAATGGGTTGATAGTCGGGTTGGTGGAATCATTATCTTGCATCTCGTTTCGTGAGATACGAATTTAATCAACATCAACACCCGGCTTCCTATTTTCATAGAATTTTGCTCGTAGTAGAATGCAATGGAAATTATAAAAGATACGAAGTTTGCTTGTTTCTTTGAAAAATTATCGAATATTTTTGATATTCACAGACACCTTGACACAAGAGGTAATTCTGCAGTATATGAACGAATAGAAAAAAAAATATAAAAGAGTCTATTTAATCATAGAGTACATAAGAGTATATTTAATCAATATAGTCTGACTTTATTTTTTGAGTATTGCTTTAACGCACTTACGATTTTGATAAGAAATGTACACTATCAATATAATGTCATGACTAGACTGCGGATGTTCATGCAATTTTCAATTTTTGTAGACGAATTTTAAGAAAGCGAAATACAATAGAATCTTATTTACCCATGGTAGTAGCCTTTTTAGATCTGAAATAAATTAAAATCGTACTAAATTCTGTAAAAGCTATAATTGCATAAAGATCCACAGTTTAGTCATGACGTTATGATCCATTGATTTCAATGGGTTTCTTTTGCATTATCATTCTAAATGGGTTTTCGCTATACGTTGGACATCATGCTCACTCTATTTTGATTACATATATGCATTTATCTATATCAAGCAGTACTTTTTATTATAAAAACTATTGAGTTTTTGATTGCATTTTGATGCAAGCGCAATGATGCTCTCTGTTCCTTGCGTCAAGCGATTAATTTCACAATGTTATTAATGTATTCGTGGATCGTAGCTTCTTATAAGGTAAATGTCCCAATTAGTGATATGAAAAGTATTTATTGCAGCTACTAACGAGTAGCTCTATTGATGAATAATCATATTGATGGTTCTTTTCTAATATGAAAAATGACCCTTTTTTCACAATGAAATTGTTCGAATATAATTATTACTATTAAATGTATTGTAAGGTGCACATGTACCGATTTTTGATCTTTAATTCTCTCTTCGACCCAAATAGTGACCTATTCGGACTGGATCATTGATCGGGACATGCAGTCTAATGTCCCAATTAATGATAACATCGAAAAAGAACTTTTATAAAATAATAAATACGAAACAAAATGATTTGCAACAGTTTTTATTGCAATAGCTGCTCAAGCATTCTCTAATTGCTGTTGCGAATAGTTTTTATGCCGCTTATATTCCTTACTAAATTTATTGAGGTTATGATGCAACTGACAATACACACGCAAGAATATTGACATGACATCTTTTGTCAATAATATGAACTTGTACGAGTACCGATTATTGACATTATTGACACCCATAATTCTTATGAAAATTCGATGCAACAGTTTACATATATATTTAGTAAATTTACAATTATTTTCGAACTTGTTTGAATATATTTCCTTTTCATTAATACAAGAAATACTTAATATCTAAAATTAGGTCGTTCTTAATTCTGATAACAAGAAACAATTTTAACACGGCTTTTTAGCTGACACGCGCGAATACATTTATTAATAACTCAACTATACATATATTATGACTAGACAGCAAATTTTATGCATGTATAACAAAAATTAGTAAATAGGTGTAATTTAAGACAGTGAAAACACTAGAAGAATTTCATAATACTGTTATATTATTTACAACCTATCGAACATATTAAGAAAGAAGATAAATGTCTATTTCTCTCCAGATGGTCGCAATTCAGGTGGAATATTTTTATTTTGCATAAAGATCCGCCGTTTAATTATGACATACATCAGCGAAACCGTAAGAATATGATACTTTGAATATTCACACGAATCGAATTCGATAGTTTTAACATCTGACGAAAACATGAAAAATTTCACAATTCAATGTAAAGAATAAAGTGCTAATAATTAGCACATTAATCGGGACATTTACCTTAGTAACCTATTTACATTTCACCGCGAATCATGGACCCGGTGCACACACCGGGGCCAGCGTCGCGTGCCAGGAATTTCGTGTCCCCACTCCCGCTCCCGCCTCTATTATTTTCTATTTTCCCTTTGGTCGTACGTTTCGTGCTTTCCTTCCACATATAGAAGCGTCAAGTTTTCTTCGTCGTGAAAAAAACTCGTCCCCGCCGCCCAATGCTCGCGCGATCCTTCACAGATAATGAAAATTCAATCGTTTGACGCAGGCATATTATCGGCTCCGAATAACGATCGTAGAAACCGAGAATCTTTTTATTCCCGGTCGAGAAACTATCGCCGCGCGAAATTTCACGGAGTAAAGCGAAACTCGGCCGGTTGTGTTGTTTGAACGAGTGCGTTTATCAGTGGGAAATTCGTCGCCGACGCTTTGTACGCGTGAACCGATGCAGGAAGTGTTTTTCCTTCCGCATTTCCTTTCGACGCCCGCTGGCCGCTTGATAACGCTTCGCGCGAGTGTCCCGATAATATACGGCCGGCGAACAATTTATATAACATTTATGTAACGAAACCCTTTGACGTTCTCGCTGTCATGTGCGGCTAGTTCGTTCGTGGACAGTGATGCATTATGATAATCTCGTGTCCTGTACTCCATGGTATTTATCTGTAATCGTTTGTGTTCCAAGACACACAAGGAGGAATGTCCCGCAACACTGGACCTGGCTTGTACGAGTTCCTTATGGAAGCAGAGTTGCAACAGTATTATCCTGGAATTCGAGGTAACACATTCTTTTATTTCCTCCTTTTCCATCCGAGAATGGTTATTCACAGCATCTCTTTCTGTCTTCACAGGGGACTTGAAAGTACAAACAACCGCTCAACTAAAATATGTAACGGAAGAAGACTTAAACGCCATTGGAATGAGTAAACCAGAGATGCGTCGTTTAAAGAAATACTTTCAGAAACACTTCCCCCAAAATTACCTCTCCAAATTCAAAAAGATGCTCCTGCCAAAACGCGAGGAACAAACTTCAGGCGCTCTGACCATGTTGCCGGAAGAGAGGCAGGACAGACCACCAATTCGTGTTCCTAACAAGCACATGATACCAGCCGATGCGATTATTGTAAATAAAGAACTGGGAACAGGAGAGTTCGGAGTTGTGCAGCAAGGTGTTTGGACGAACGATGGGGAAAGGATACAAGTAGCAATTAAATGTTTGTCGCGAGAGAGAATGCAGAATAATCCTATAGAATTTTTAAAAGAAGCAGCCATAATGCATGCAATCGATCACGAACATATTGTGAGATTGTACGGCGTAGTTTTGGATACAAATTCGCTGATGCTCGTGACTGAACTGGCACCATTGAGATCATTGCTGGAATGTTTGAAGGAGCCAAGCTTACGTCCCAGTTTTCCAGTTCTGTCTCTTTGCGACTTCGCAGTGCAGATTGCGGACGGTATGCAATATCTAGAAGCTAAAAGATTGATACATCGTGATCTTGCTGCTAGGAACATCTTGGTCTTCTCCAAGAACAAAGTAAAAATATCTGATTTCGGATTGTCCCGTGCTCTGGGAGTTGGGAAAGACTATTACCAAACGAACTTCAATGTAAATTTAAAACTACCAATAGCCTGGTGTGCTCCGGAATGCATATCTTACTTAAAATTCACTTCGGCGAGCGACGTGTGGGCCTACGGAGTGACTTTGTGGGAAATGTTCAGCTATGGTTTTCAACCATGGGCAGCGTTGACGGGCCATCAGATCTTGGAAGCAATAGATGAACCAAACTTTCAAAGACTTGAGCAGCCAGAGTGTTGTCCAAAAGAATATTTTTCACTGATGCAACAGTGTTGGCAGCACGAACCGACCAAGCGTCCTAAGTTCTCAGAATTAATTAATCTGTTGCCTGATCTGAAGCCAGAACAAGTTCAGGCAGTTCAAGATAGTACAGAGACGGGTCAGCTCGTTTACAGACAAGGCGATGTTATCACCGTGTTAGATAAGGGAAGCAGCAATACATTATGGAAGGGCGTTTTGAATAATGGAAAAACCGGTTTCTTCAACCCTGCACACACAATAGCTTACCTCGGGTCTAATTTGCCGAGTAACAAACCTGGAGAGTTTACTCGTGGCGATGGCAAAAACGCGTTTTCGTCTCAACGAAGAAAGATTCGTACAGATATGATATCTTCTCCGCAAGGAGATCTTAAGCACACCGGTCATGTTGGACTTGATGGAGCTTACTTTGGCGATATCGGCTTCCTCGGTGGTAAAAATCCTCATTTACCTAGGCAGGTGGTATCCCCGTACAAACCTCAAGAAGACATCACGGATAATTCTAGTCAAATTGTTAACCAAGACGCGAGAAACGTAGAGGACAACAGACAGTTGATGAGGGATAACAGGAACATGCAGCAGGATATTCAAAACAAGCATGGTATGCGTTTTATCTACTTGTCGAATGGCCAGTGTAAATTGTTATTAGGTTTTTGCATATGAAATGTCGGATTTTAAAAAGTAAAGTTGAACAAACATAACTTCTTTTTCAATAAATTTTTTTTAAGAAACATACTCAAAGCACACAAATATATATAGTAAAGACATAACAATTTAAGAATATTTTTATATTATTTTTCGTTTATTAAAACTATTAAGCAAAGAAATTTTATTTTGCATAAAAATCCGATGTCTATTCATAACAATTTGTATTCGAAAATCGGACATTTCGTGTGCAACAACCTAATAATAACATCGTGTGTTCTTTGGTAGAGAGTTTATGGTCGGACACGAGCTCGGAGATGTGCCATTTGGGGTCAATACCTAATTCCAGTAAGCAGTCTATTTCTACAAATATGACTAACAGCACAGACGTTTTGGGGGCAGACCACGAATACCATGAGATCAGCGACGAGGAGAACCAAGACAGTCCTCTTCGGTTTGACAAAACATTGAATTTCGATTTTGGCCCCAGTCTGTTGGCTGAAATGGATCAAATGTTCAGATCATTAGGTAAATTAAGTGGATCTGGGGTAAACGTTGTATTAATTTTTGCGATGTACAGGGCGTTCCATTTGAAGTTTCTAATTCGAAGAATCTATTTCTATACACTCGTATTTGTTTGTAGGTTCCTCTCCACCACCACCACCTCCAGTTCATCCTCTATCTACCGAACATGAATCGAGTAATGCGAGGAATGAACTGAGAGAGATTCAAGCGAAACAATGCAACAAGAAAAAACAAGCCACCGTGAGTCCAATAAATGTACAGTAATTTTTTTTCTTATTTATAATTATGCTTTTATGTGTTATCGGTTGTAATTCATTTTTTATTCATTATTTGCTGCTATGTATCATTTATTTCTACGTATTACATATACATATATATATACATATATATATTCATATATACATATACACAGGGTGGAGCATACAAAACAGATTATCTGAATATCTTGCTTGTCATTTACGAGGCGTACAGGTTGATCTTGATTTTTTTAAATGGATTAATATGTTGTTTATTTATATTCTAATAGGGAAGGTCATTCAAGGTTGTTCAAGCAAAGATATTTAGGTGATCTGTTTTAAATGCTTCGCTCTGTGTGCATATGTATGTATCATGTGCATGGGAAAGCATAGAACCCGAAATTGTTAGCGTTCAAGAACAGAATTAGCAAAGAATTGTCACGAAAGATAGACGCAGTACATTTTCTGTACAATAAAATGAATACGCAGGCGATGAACTCGCTAAAAGCAGAAATTTTTGTTTCTATCGTCCACTAGCCAGAGATGGTAAACGTTTCTCTTATATTTAGGTGAAGCCTATCTCAGCCGCCGATCAGAAAACTCTCTACTCAGCCATTGCTATGGCACAGGAATTGACAGCACGTTCCATGACAGATCTTGAACATCCACCGGAGTCTCCCCGAACACCCGCCAGTCCTTCAAGACGCAGAAAGTTCTCTTTTAAGTTGCCACATCAACACAGTCCCAAACCAGACAGACGACACTTTTCAGAAGAAGCAGCCAGTATACCTGACATACAGGTACATTAAACAGTTTTTGTTTAATCACTAAACGTTTTTTATAACACTAAAATATACGCAAACTAACAAAACACAATCTAACATTGCACTACAATATACTTAATCGGTCATTCCACCACCGAATCGATCGTTCTTTTGCTGTCGATATTCAGCAGTTTGCTCCGATTTTTGGACGTGTACACGAAATCCGTGAATCGTGTATTCGCGAATTAAATATCCGTGTTTTTAATACACATATAATTATACGTAACTATATGTTATTAAGATTCGAGTCCGGAAAACGTTTTTATTTTTCGAACGGAGTCTTTCTGAGTGTTGATGTTAGAAGCGAGACAGCGATAAATTCACGTTTGACTGTTCAACGTTATATGACCGTGTATTAAAATACACGTGTAATGTAAATATTAAGCGAATTAAGATTCGGATTCGTTTATTACACGTGAAATAGGGGCCTCTACTTTAAACCTATCCTAGTATTTACCTTTACTACATTGCATTTCATTTTGAACAAAATGTTTGACACCGGTGGCAAAAAGTAGTCGATTTGGTATGGAGTGGTTCGAATTTAATTAATTTTCATAAAACTAATACATAAAGGCGAGAATATTAGAAAGTATTTGACGATAATTAAATCTATCGATTCACTGTACAAATAAATTTGAATTTGATACATTCAAATCGATTTCGTCGAAACTGTTATGGAACAGAGTTAATTCCTGCTGCCACACTGAAGAGTAGGTATATATCGCAGTCTTGTGTCTGTTCTTAATAATCCGATCTAAGCCATTTGTTCGTACCTTAAGTTGATACAATGCTTATTAATTTACGAATAAGACTAATCTTGACTTTCCTCTAATCCTGTCCTGTCTGTTTACGTTTTGTTTGTTTCTCGATTCTTCGATTTTCGTTACCTTCATGTTTTGTTAATCGTTGCATCGCCATGTTGAGAATATTTCTTTGTTTTTCTTCTTCGTATATGATTAATGTGTGATCATTGACTGGAACCTTGGGAAAAAATACCTATGTTTTTTCACGTGATGGCTTTGTTCTTTTGAAATGCGTGACATTCCTACATTGTGCATGATATTTCATCACGACTTTTTTTGTTACTTTCTCTCGATCCCCTTGAACAAAACTGCATGTCAACGGTTCGTCAATGTGGAACAATCAAGTGGTTGTGCTCAAGTTTGCAATCATTGTCGTCCACTGTCTCCAGCATAGAGTCGCTTGGCGCACCATCCACCCTAAAACTGCCTTTATGGGACAAAGCGTCCGCTGAGTTTTGTTTCGCTAAGTCTCGTGAGCTTCTCACAAAACCCAGTGCTTGGACGTCGTACATGGACATAGAGCTTGACGCGCACATTCTCGACAACGCTGCTCTCAAGCAGAATCTGGTAAAGTCGACTGAGTTTCTCGAGAACGGTAACAAAAGAAGCAATTTCTGCGAGAATGCCACTGACACAGAGGGGAAATTGAACGTTTTCCCACAAAACGGGAAGGTAGCCTCGGGCGTAGAGAACTCCAACTTTGATTTCCCTCGTGATTCGAAGAGAGTGTCCACCAGCTACGTGGAGCGCTACTTCGAGCAACCTAAGTACTTCGAGGACGATGGTAGTCTGAGCTGTACCAGCGAGAAAGTGCCATACTTCGGCGATGAGAGATTAGACAAGTATGACAAGATCAACAATTTGGAGCAACCGGGCAGGTCTGCCTGTTATTCGAACATTCAAGAGCAAGGTGTAGTATCGAACAAGCCCGCTCAACAGATGCAGAGCAAATTCAGCAACTGCGATCAGCCCGTTAAAGACAACGTGACGAATTTTGATTCAAAGTACGATGATACAACCAGCTTCGATCTGGTGAAAGACACGCCTTCGAATTTCATTGACTTTTCTCGCTCTAAACCAGTCAAATTTGAATCGACCAAGGTAGGTAATCTGGACATCGGAACAAGACCAAAGATTTCCAGCTCGTTCAGCGACTCGTCGAAGATGAATATACCAGAATTCCCGAAGAAAATCGAGATTCCAAAAGTAAGAGGTGGTAAAGTACCCTATGTCCCTCGAAGTACAAATCAGGACACCAAAAGTGTCATCTACGGCTCGACAGACAGTATAAAAACGAATTTGAAGAGTGGAGGGGGATCGGATAGTCCTAGGGGAAACATGGAGGCTGTGAGGATCAACATACAGAGTTTTCGCAAGATCGAGCAGAACCAGAACGGCCACGATGGCTTTCCTTTCGTTATTTCGAACAATCCGCTGTTTATCGCGGAATCAGAGAAAAAGGAATCCCCTCTTTACAGTAGCTCGGAGAGTTTGAGAGTCAATTTTCAAAGACTCAGGAGAAAAAGCGACGCGGAGGCAAACAATCAGGTGGAGCTGAGTAGCAAACTGCTAGCTGAGAAGTACCAGCGTGAAGTGTCCGGCCTGGAAAGCGTAAAAAATTATCTGGACTCTAAGAAGGGTCAAGGACTGAATCTGGGATTAGGTAAATTAACGCAGAACATGATTCAGCTGGGCAAGAACATCGCTCAGAATACGAGGAACATAGAAACCACTCCTTCTAAATCGTTGGTCACCAATATTAGGAACTTGGATCACTCTGGACAAAGTCAGACGCCGCTTAGGAGCTTGAACATCCCTATCCAGAAGCCTAAACATTTAGATTTGAACATTCCACTGCAGTGTCAGTCTCAAAGCAACTCGAAGATGAACGTGACGCAAAAAGTAAACCCTCCGTCGAGTCCTACTATACATCAGCAAATTTTGGAGCCACCGAAATTATATCAGAACGACAACTCAAGGAAAGAGGTACCCAAGACTGACGTTCTATTAGAGAAACTATCAACGCCGGTCAATATATACAGGCAGAGAACGTCATCTCTTTCCGAGAACAGAAAGCCACCTCTAAAGAACATCAGGAGGTCGTTTCATCCAACGAACGACTCCAGCGAAGACTCAGACTCGATATCGCATTCGGAAACGGACATAAGAAGTCGTTTGCGTTACAAACGACGCCACAAGAAGCTCCCACACAATCTACGGTTGAATTTCAAGAACAAAAGTCACTTTCTGCATCCGGAAACGGCCAGGGGATTTTCGTCGATCGAACTTTGCGGAAAATCGCCTCCGCCGTCGACCAGTTTCTTGAACTCACTCTCGCCGCCTTTCTTCTCCGGAAACAATCTGCTTTCTTGGCCGGAAAGCGCACCAAGTTCTAGTTTAACGTTCACCAGCAACTCTGAGCTGGATTCCGATACCAGTTCAGAGTATCCAGAGTTCACAAACGACATACTGACTTTCCCACCCTCCCCTGCTCCATAGAGTTCGAATCGTTCCGAGTTTTGTAATATTTTTGGTCGAACCTGAGATCTGGAACTGTAACGTGTCGTTGTCGAGATGTCGAGTTCTTGACAGGAATATACAGGGTGTTCGCGCTATTACTGGGCAGCGGGTTTCTTGGCAATAAATATTGGAAAAAAATAGAAGATGAAAAAGTGGCACTATTTTTCGCAAGTAACGTAATGGCGTTTGTCATTTTTTGTGTTTGCGCTATATTCTTTAGAAATGGAGGTGACCTTCAATTTTTTAAATGGAATGCTGTATATTTTTGTATGTCGTATGAACGCGTATGTCGAGACAAATTCATTCGTATACGTTTGGGACACCTTGTATAGCATTCCATTTGAAAATTGAAGATCACCTTCGTTTCTAGAAAAATAGTGCAAACGCAACAAAATTACATATGCCATTGCACTGCTTGCAAAAAACGGTATTACATTTTCCTCTAATTTTTTTCGAATATTTATTATTCGCAAGAAAAACGCTGCAAAGTTATAACGCGAACACCCTGCATAGGAAGGCACCAGAGTTGGGCAATATTTAATATTTGTAACGAAGGTGGACGAATATATTTTACAAGAAATTCTGTTTAGCTTCTTCGTAGACATTCGATTTTGTTTGAACACTTCATTCGCAAAGAGCTTTTCATTTATACCGTAGAGTGTCCTTGATAAAACTAAATAACCAGATTTTTTATGCCATAGAAAGTAGCTTTTAGTGTTAATATTCAAGCAGTTATAATGTTTCTTAGAATCATGAATGGTAACTCGTACGAATATTGCTTAACAGTGATGTATGGCTGGGACGACGAATGACAGAATTCTGAAGAGTCGCTTGGGAGTCATGAATTATAACAATAATATGAAACAATACCCAACTCTGGACAATACTCAGTGTACTTAAACCAAGGAACTGTGCAGAGACAGTTCACCCCACATACGCTTAGCATGCTTGCATGTTACATTAATTATTAAATAACATCTAGCGGTTAATATGTTTGGATGCATTTACACGTTTATACTATTTGTACTTGGGGGCTGGGGGGGACATTGGAATGGGAACCCTTGGAGTGTGTAACCGGACCTACATGGTGAATACCTCTTTCATTTCCAAGCGTAATACAGACTTTCTACCCTATGATGTGCTCGATACGCTCCATCCACTTCTGCATCCACCTCATTTTAGAGTAGCCTATATCGTCTCCAATCCAACACGATTCACATCATCCCCACGTACACCTCTGCACTTCAGTACTTGAGAGAGTGTGTGACCAAACATTGCCTCCACTTGTATCTGGTGTTCTTGTAAGAGAGAAGCTAAGACCCATGTACACACTGACGTTTCTTTTTCATGCCATAGTCTCTCTCTCTCTCTCTCTCTCCTCGTTTATTATTTTCTTTTTTTAATTTCTGTTCTCTTCTTTCCCGAATCTATCCCCTCCCACGACTTGTTTAGGCTACGTTGTCGGACGAGGCTAAGGAAGTGTACAACAGTCTAGTGGAAACGCCGAGCATAGACACCGCACCGGATACGAATCCGTTGCGGATGCTGCGTTCAGGCGTGCCAATAGTCAGGCCGAGAATCCGTGGGAACAAACACGCCACCTTGGCCCACACTGGCTCCCACCAGGAGGACCTGTCCAGAGACACCTTCCACTTCGATGCGTATCACAGTGGCTCGAAGACCTTGCCCAAAATCAGAGCACCGCCTTTGCCACACGCTCCACCACCATTGCCACAAACACGTCATCTGGAAAGACACCATTCCGCCCTGGAGATAGAGAACAACCAGAACCAGAACAACGTGGACGAGAATCCGATACCGCTGCCGCCCAGAGACAGATCGAAGACCCTGCAACCGAAGTCCAGTCTGCCCAGACATCAGCGCAAACATCCATTGATCATCCCTGGAGGCGGAGTTACCAGGACCCTGGCTAAAATGGCAGTGACCACACCGCCCATCGAAGACCAAGTCGATGGGAGTCTGCAGAGCGCCAGCTCTTCGGTAGTCAGCACTTCACTGCAGGAGGGATACTCGTCCGAGACTTCAGCTAACAGGTGAGAAACGTTAAAGTAACATCTTTAAGTAACCTGATATAAATTAGTGGGATACCTTATTAGCGAGCCCGTCCCTGTTAACGTATTTTAGATGAGCAGTAAAACTTGAGCACTAAAAGAATAGTCTAATAAAAAGAATGTTTGAGGATCAATATCAAATTTTGAACAGATTAAATTAAAATGAAATAATTATAAGTTAGCTTAATGGCACGATGACAAACACCCTATGTCAAACACCCTGTGTCTGACGTGCTTTCACTTTGACTCATAGTCCCGAAGAGTTCGAACAACGCATAGACTCCGAGCTGGCTGCGTTGGACTCCCTGCCAGTTGATGAGAACAGACTCCACCGGTTCAGCGTGATCTCCGAGGACCTGCTCGAGTTCTCCGACAATCTTATAGACTGCGACACTCCGGAATACCGTCAGAACATGCAGGAGAGCGACGTGCAGTCGACGAATTCGTCGACGGAGCGTCTACAAAGGAAGATCAGCGTGGAGTCCAAGTCTTCTATGCGAAGCTCGACCTCCAAGTGTGTCCAAGAAAACGAGACTGGCGAGACTAGCAGAAACTCCACTCCGACAGGGTCGAACAAGTCCGAGGATTCGGTTGCCTCGAGCAAGCTCCAGACCAGTAGGACCATCTTGGTCCAGAGGCCCGCCAACTATATGATGCACTTCGATTATGGAGAGTATTCAGAGAATACCTCGCAGAAGGGTAAACAGCAGTCCGAAGGCATGCAGCCTAAAGAGTCTTCCGCGGTTGAGCCAACCGACAGTTTTCATTCTTCGACCAAAGCGTACAACAGGCTGTCCAGCGAGAAGGTACCGGGTCGCACCAGTGATCTGTCTCGTCAGTCGGATCATGTCAGCTGCGAGGACCTGTTGGAGTTCGCCTGCGACGGGCCTAATGCGAGGAGGACGCGTGGACCTCGAAATGGGGAGCAGTCGGACGAAGTTAGGATCATGATGAAGGTCTTGCACGAACAGTCCACGCCAGAGTCCTGCATCGCAGCATTGAACGTCACCGACTGGGACGTTCTGGCGGCCATCAAGCTGGAGCGACTTCAAGGCTTACTGAAGAAGGAGAACAACTTCGTCGGCTTGGAAGATTGCAAGGTGATGCTGAATCAGTGTGGTGGCGACGTCGTTAAAGCAGCTGCATTGTTACGCAACACGGATGACACTGCAGCAGTTTAGTGTGTTGGATAACAGCCTGGCACCAGTTTAGGAACCCATCTCGGAGCGTGTCGGTTCACAGAGGATGGTAGCCTGGACTCGACTTGTTCTTGGGGGGTAAATTGTATTTTTTCAGAATGCCCTATCCTTTTCTTCTTCTTCTACTTGTTCTATATTTTTTTTGTACCGTTCTCGTTTGTCCCGTGTGTAGAAAGCTAGATCAATTAAAGCGACGTTTATTTATTATTTTAGGGTTATTAGAACGAGAATAGTATTCAGACGCGTATTATTTCTATTGCCTAACGATGAGATAGGCACTCCAATTTAGCGCGATTGAGCTTCTCCTACCAACGATATAGGCTGCAGGCTGATACAGGGGCAGAACACCTGTGGTTTGGTCAAAACATATTGTGGGCAAAAAGAATGTCATCCTCTTGCACTCTTAAGGAATTAGACTGCGTTGGTAGTTAACTACAGCGTGGGCAGTGCAGCTGGCCCTACGAGTGCAAAGGGTTATGTTTTTGGAACTTCGTTCAGAGGGTCGTTAGGTGATACTCTTAGTATGTATAAACTATCGTGTATGTTTTTTAGGTTAAGAAATGGTAACTTCAATACTCAGAAAGGATTAATACAAATCTATCACCCTAGAACGTTGACGTTTAAAAACCCTAAAGCATTTTAAGAAGTTCCTATAGCCGTTTCGCCCATAATATTGATTCAATTATACAATAAGCAACTATAGATTATTAGAACTTTTCACAGTCTTTTATGACTTGATCACACTTATTCGAAAAGTGCCAATGATTGACTGACTATTGTTAACATCGAGGGAGATCATGTGTTCTGCTCCCTGCAGACCAGCTTGTGTAGACCAATAGCTTGTTTCATACGTTCAATTTAAACATTAGCGAAGGAATTAAATTATTTCTTTTCTCCTTTTGCGTGTATGCAAACTGAATGGCCCTTTCTTCTTTATATCTTGGAAAATTTGTGGAATATTATTAGTCGAAACAGAAGAGTTGCAGTCTCATTTACAGAAGAAATGTTCTGTTCAATTAATTTTTCTAGCTGAGAGACTATCGAAGTTCATTCTAGATTTGATTTCGAAAATGAATGACCCGATAGTGGGATCTAGCTATTATTATTTGTAGATTATAGTAATGATACTTTTACAACGTCTATATCTGTGACTAGTAATATTCCATAGAAATTGTGTGATCACGAAGATATCTGATTATTTTAGGGTCGGTTAATAATTTGCACAATACATATTCTGCTAATCGGATGATCGTGGAATAGGGGCTAAGCCAATATATATTCTGCAACTTGAGTTAGGTGAAGCGTTAAGAGAAAAGTATTACAATGCCTATGACTAAGCAGCGAATAATCCTTGTATCGTGTGATACAGTGATCAGAGACTCTCTATATTTTGCGTTTCGTTTAACTGCCGCTCATGATTAATTTTATGAAATCATGTATTTTATAAGGAGACAATCATTTTTGTAGTGAATTGTCAAAGTGTGTCGACTAATTCCTGCGCGTTCAGACCTCCGCCGATTATTGAAAGTGAAGAGAGAATGAAAATGCTAATACGTTTTGCTGACAGAAGCAGATTTCGTTTCCAAAGATAATATTCTCACGGTATTATTGTTTGGGTATCATTACGCACTACAGCTTACTGTTTCACATTGTATTACACTACGTAATACACACATACACACGTACACACAAACACACACAGTTTTTGTTTGCAACTAGAGACTCCTCTCTATTAACCGTGAGTTAATCCGATAGATAAGTGGTAGATTTAGGCGTGTCGTGTATGCGTAATCATTGCTGAGGACTAGCACAAATACAAGAGGTAGAGATATCAGCTTGTTACGTATTTCGTTTTTGGAGGTAAACAATTTTTGGTAGCGTGGAACGTCTATATTTTACCCGGTAATAGGGTACAGTAAGCACCAAATATTGCATATAAAATCTCTATGTTCAGTAAGATTGATTTTTATACCAGCCCTTCGTAGCAGACCTAAAATCTATGTGCATTTCAATTAGCTGTTTATGACTTTAAAATAACACTTAGACATGTGAATTATAACTTATAACAGAAAGAGTAAATTATTAAAGAATTATTTATTTATCCAAATTTATTAGCTGAAACAAGACAATAGTGAAAACATTGGCAATGGTTAATGAATAGTATTTTGTATAGTACAAATCTTGTACGTTCGGAAACAATTACGAAAACGGATTTATTTTATCGGATAAATGATTGAAAAGTCGGTTTAAACCAAACGAATGTTATCTAATTTTATTTAAATATCCAGGTCTGCTCGGCAAGGGGCTTTTGCGTTATCTGTTAAGTTGTAAGAGGTATAATGACTGAAAGGATTCGACCAATATGCGTGAAAGAAAGTAATGTACTGATGTTAGTCGCGATCGAACTGAATTACGGTGACCTTGGCCGAGGAGGTTTAAATTGTTATTAATTTTCTACTTCTATTGTAATCTTCCAGTAGATGTCACAAATAGATGAAACCTTTTTTGATTTTTTTTTGCATCGTCGATTATCAATGCATGATAGAATTCACGCAATCCGAAGGTAAACAATTTTTCTAATACTTGTGGTACATTTCTAAGCACACCTTTGGATTGCCTGAGTTTTAGGATACTGGATCGAGTACGAGAAAATATTCATCAAACGTCGAGAAACATATCCGGAATCGAACTGAGCTCCGACTGGGGTGGAGCTTTTAGACTTGATTGAGAAATATTTTTCCATGTACCCCCCTTTTTTACCAGAGTCATTTTCTACGACAAACTTCCTTTGAACGATCGCCCCAGTTGAAGCGGATTCGATGAGTAAATTTGCTCATTAGTATGTTTGTAAACGTTTTATTAAAAAAGTGGAAGGGGGAAAAAAGAAAACGAAAGCATGAAGTGAGAGATACGTAATGTTCATTCATTAAGACTTGCGAGATCCTTTCTGTACTTTCGCATTCTTCAACGAAGCCAAATAGGAGCTTACGAGAAACGCCTAAGTAATGTTACTTAGCCCTTTTTTGTAATAACATTGAACAATAAGGTTTTCGGTTCCTGAATAAAAATATGCATGTCATGTATTTTCTTATGCTGAATCCGCCTTCTTTCTTGTCACGTATTCGCTTTGAAACAATTCAATGGTTGTTCATACCAGAATGTTTTCTAATCAGGAATGATTCTTGAAACTAAGACTGGAGTTGTTGAACTTGTGTGAAAGGTTGTTTAGTTGCTCGGTATAATAGTATTAAGTGCCTAAATTATGTGAATGACTAGAGCTTTTAAGTAACCAGGTATTGTTTTGAGCTTACGCTAAGTTCGGATAGATTCCAAATTCAAATAGTACTGTATATTAAAGCGTATACGTGATGGGAGGGAGGTTTAGAGACACGGTAGTGTTCAGTATAAAGAGATCAACTATTTTTGTGCAGGAACCACTAAGAAACTTAACTAGAATCATCTCGTTGTAAGCGAGTCTGTGTAAGAGTGTACACCTCAATAAGTTTACGATAAAGTACTTACTTAATTCTCGGGAAATGGGGAAAATCGATGGGATATCCTTACGGGGAATCCCCTGACGAAGCTGAGCTTTCGGTGAATCTTACATGAGTGTACACGATCGTTTTGCGCGAGTTCATTGCACTCGACGACGTGTCAACGGGCGCGTTTCCTTTCAAGGATCGTCACCTCGGGAATAATAATCGAAATTAAGCTTGAACCTGCAACAGGTGGAACACGACTGCTCTCGACGGAGTAGGTGTAAGTTCATCCTATAACCCGTTTTTTTTATACGCGATTTTACTACTGATAAGACAACACGTTTATACATCTCTACATGATCATCATGCGCGGAAAACACGAAGATGTTTTATATCGACTGTATTTACGATAATATATACACCATTCATAAATCAACAAACCTACCGTGGGTTCGATCATTCGTGTCGGGTCCCCGCCTTTCTCTTCTTTAGGATTTTCTTCTTAGATCCTGATAGTAGAAGCAACATTTATCTTTCTTTTTTTTTGGTTAGTTCCTGATTCGTAGAAACAGCATTTTTGTTTTATCTAAACGGTCTATTCCGTTCGTAGTTTTTTTAGTGTTTTTAAAACCGTTCATATCCTGCAAATCAATAATTAACTTATATAATATACAAGTATATCATGCTTTTCAATTTTCATGTCGATTATTGATCATTTCAAATATAAATTAGAACGTTGGAGAATGTATCTTCCTACGAATTAAAAGAAATTGTTCTGTAGAATTGGTGGAAGGTGGTTCACACCGAAACACCTATTTTGGAATAAAGATAATTCGAATGAGTTTCCCTTTGACAATTTGAATTTCTTAGATTCTAGTTCGACAATTCGATCAATTTTATTACATTGATCGATTCAGTACATCGAATATTATACTAAAATATTTGTAGTTTTGATTGACGTACAGTATGCTGTTTGAAAATTCCCGCACGCGTCTGCGCTGTACCAGCCTGCCATTGTTCAAAAGTTTACTCTGGTTTGAACGGCTGTTGACGGGTGCAGTTGTGTTGATCAACGCAGTGTGATCAGTTGAAAACGATCTACCAAAGTATTACAATTTATTTACTTCTATTAAATTACATTAATTGAACTTTCTCTTATTATATTTTTGTGTAATCGTTGTAACGTAACCGTTCTATCTTAGCATAGGGTTTGTGGTTGGTGTTGAGTGTTGTTCACGTGCGCTCGAATTTTTTACGCGGGAACAGCGAACGGCCAGGTAGCCGCCAGGCCAGTGCGCGTTACTCGTGACAGTTCAGTTTGCTTTAATCGACGGTCGGATCAACATCGCTGTGTTCTTTCTCTAAATCGATCTTATTAATCACCAGTAATTTGACTCGAAATTTTAACCTGTTCAAAACAGTGTAATTAATTATCGTCAACAACTTCCGGACTAGGAATCTCATCTATTTTTAACAGCCTCTAATTAGACTCTACTTGTTTACGTACATTTGAAGTTACCTTTATTCTTTGAAGTTATCCATTATTCTTTTTGCCGTTGTTTTCGATAATCGTAAACATCGACTGATCCCGGCATCTATCGAGTTATTTCGATTCTCGCAGGCTCGAGCAGGACAGGATGGTTCGGTTGCGAGCAGACGTTTGAAAATGTAGTAATGTCTTGCTGTGTGTTTATTTAGTGACGTGCTGTGAATAATTGCAGAAAGAATTGCAGAAAAATGGTGGAATCGAAGAAGAACATTGCGGTGGAAATCGACCTGCTGTTGTCGACGTTTGGACGACTTCAGGTAAGCTACGAAGACATTACAACTCGTTTACGCGGTACGTCTTTCTTAAACGATAGTTTCTTTGTATGTTCGAAGTAAATATTAATGGAGACAATAGAGGAAATCATAGAAACAGTTTCTTTATGTAAAATTAATGAAAGGAATAACCGGAGGTTCAATTGTATTAAGTTTAGGTTAGGGATTTCGATCGATGCATCAATTGTTTAATATGTTATGTAGGAGTAGAGATGAGGGGCGGGAGTGAATTGAGGGGAAATTTACCCCCTCTCTCTCTGCCAGAACCCGTCACGTGACCGGGCCACGGCGAATGAGTGGGGGAATAGCGTCGTAGAAGGGGAAAGTAGAGTGGGGAGACGGATTTCGGCTCGGCCAATGCCAATGCCATGTTCACCGGGACTCATGGTCGCGTCACTCATCGTCCCCTGTAGCCGCGTTCTGATTGGTCCGCGTTTTTCGTTAATAACTCCTTAACAAAGCCGCGGAGAGCATTTTTGCAAAGGAAAAAGTTATTTCGAATGATCGTAGGAATCACCTTTTTCAAGAAGATACACTTTTAAATAGTATAAATAACATGCATTATTTTATATTCGTGGAAATGACACGAACAAGAGCATTGAATTACTAGACACGTTGCAATTAATGTCACGGATAACACACTGCAAACGGAATCAACTGGCAAAGATAAAGAATCGCCGATTTCTAATTGTTTCGCGCGGGCAGCGCTAGCGTGTCTTTTTAACTTTTTTTTTTAACGGCCACCGGACAAATTGGGTCGCGCAACCGATTTTCATTATTCACGGTAGGAGCGCGGCGCGGAAGGAACGTCTAAAGAGATGCAGTTTATCGTTGCATAGCAGGAGAATGTAGCACGTTGCACCGCGCCGCGCCGGTGCAAGGTAATAGGAATGTCAGCTCTATATTACAACGTCCGCGGTGCATTGTGTCCGGAGGAATGTGTTTCGTACCCGAGCTATACGCTTTCTAAGTGTTTTCAAATTCCACATATTTCTCTTTATCATGTAACCAGTTGCAAAACGGTGGCCCGGCGCATCGTGAATCATTCTCATCGTCAGGCGAGTACCTGTTCCGCCGGGGCTCGTTATGCACACGAGCGCCTAATGCACCGGTTGACGTTCCCCTAATTACCGCGAAAAAGAAAAAAACCGTAATTGTTTCGAACTTTCTATACGTATGAACGAACATTTACGTGACAAACCGCGTCGGGTCAACTTCAAACTTGGCAGACATCTTCGGTAGACGATCCTCGATTTTCGCCAGGTTGGACCGTTTGAAAAATCGACGCTCTTCCGACGACCAATAGCGAAGCTTCTGACGAAACGCGCGATCGCGAGATAACGGTCGCGCGGGAATTACGAAATTCGCGCGGTCCCGATAAGATAAGAGAGCCTCGGATCGGAATTACGCTAATATTTCTACGTCGGCGAGCATGCATCCTCGTCGCCGCGGCGATGGACGATGCGATAAACCCCTAGCTAGTCACGAAAGCGAATTGCGTTTCATTAGCATGAAAGTGAGCCGCGGATGCTACACGATAATCATCGGGATCGACCAATTATGCAAATATCCGGGGGAAAACGTTGGATTATAACGTCGACACACCTTCTAAATACTGTTGCATACCCCTTTGATCTTGAACGACTCATTAGCGTCCGTCTCTCGGAGTATGCTCCTTTAAGGGACTCCGACTTCTTCGGAGTATTCTGTCGCATTAAGGTCGGTGCACATGAAAGGGATCATGTCAGAAGTATACAAAAACGTGTGGACACTCTCCCGACCTTCCGCGTCGAACGAATCCTCGATATTCGTTTGCTAGGTGGCAAGTGGTACGGTAATGTCTCGATACATGTGGAACTTATGATATTTAACGAGAGAACCTTTTTGATTTTGATTTTTTTTTATTATGTAACCTTTACCATTTTTCTTGATTAAAACGAGTACAAACACGAAATACATCGAAGCACGATTTAGTATAACCTCGATTATCCAAACCAAAGTAAACCTGGTCGAAACTGTATCGTGTTTCTACTCATTTGAATCGGAAAATATGGCGAACATGTTGGTAAAAGTTTCGTTACAAAAATCATTAGACACAATTCGGTTTCGTAGAAGCATTGACTCGAAAAGTCCACGCGGCTGAACCCGAGCTTATTGATCGGGTGATCGAGAATTCCGTAGTGGACATAACCGGATCGTTTAATCGTCCCTGAAGAGGATCCACACGTGGAATACGGGTCAGAGCTTCAAGCATGATTTAATGTGTTCGAAGATGTTTAAGCAAAGCCGCTAATGTTGCATAAGTTTGTTAAGAAGATGAGAACCGATTAGACTGTTGCTTCCTGTACCCCTATTTACGAACCGGTACTTCCTCGTTCGTAATGCGATTACAAGTTCGGCGTCGTTAATAACACTACGCATAATCTAGATAGACCCGTTCTAGCCTACCAACATCGCTGACATCAATTTCCTTATTTCTGCATTTATTTGAGAATTTATGTAACACCGAACTCTATATAAGTGAAATCGAGTGAGTTCGCATGAAACACGCTCGGACTCTTCACGGTGGAACTTCCTTAGAATTATATGAATTTTTACATATTATTTAACATCGCTATCACCATTTACTGACACTCCTACTATTCAAATTTTAATTCTACAATTTTTTGTTACTTGACATGCTCTAACAATCTATTCAGAATTGTTTGAACGATCAAGTGCAAATAGGTTTAGAGACTCGTTATTTTTATATAGCGTTTGGCGTTAAAGATTCGCGGACATGGCCCGTTAAATGCTCGCGGATTGCGTCCGCGTGAAACGAGCCGTTCAATCAGAATGGTTCGCGATCGATGTTGCGTCATGCCCGTTTATCTGCATTTTTCTTCCCCGCGATTTTTTCTCCTTTTCTTCCCCACGCGATCTGCATCCGCGTTTCCCGTCGACACCGGGACGCGTTTTTATTTTCCGAAGAATCGTCGCGTTGCATGGCAACAAGCAGCACAAGTCCCCGGTGCCCGGCCGGTGCATCCTAGCGGTCAGTGCAACATAACTGCACTTGCCGGCTCTCTGGGCATCGGAGTGCACCTCTGGTGCACGGTGCCCGTATATCGGATTTTTTCGAGGGACTCCGACCACTGTGCAGCGCAACGATCAATTATTACATTTCGCTCTATGCGCAAATTGTTTAACTCTCCTGTGCGCAGTCTCTGTGAGATACGGATTTTTTAAATGAAACTTTTACGAACATGTTCGTCTCATTTCTCTGATTGAAACGAGTATCCAAGCACCATGTGTAAATCTTTCGCAACGAAATTTTTCGCACGGTATCTCGAGAAGTGCGATCTTGTTATTTTTAAAAGTTGACATAGACTAGTCAGGTTTAGTGGTGGGCAGGTACAGTGTTAAAGAGCGTCGAGAGTCCATCAAGGGAACACTGCAGATAGAACATAAGTTAACAGGACCGGCGACCACAGCGAGCGCACGATGCGAGGCGCAGGAAAGCGGCCGTATTTCCGGCTAGGTAGTCGACAACCGGTCTGTCCCGTGACTATCTGACGAGACTGGTCTCTCTATTCACAGTCACGCCAGCGTTAATCGTGAACACGGGCCTGGCCAGGTGATTGAGGCGCGTAAAGTGCCTTCTTCATTCAAACCACGCCGGCTTCTGCCCGGCAAAATGAACATCATACGACTGCGATTGCACAACAATCATCCCTGACGTCTCGGAAGATGTTTCTTCTCATGACTCGACCCTCTCTGCAACACAATTTCTCACAACTACGCTCGGAGGACCACTTTTCTACTAAATATTACGAAGCAAGGGCCATTCTATATCTTACCGCGAAGGTTGGGTCTCTCTCGACCCTTTGTGCAATACAATTTCTCACAACTACGCTCGGAGGACCACTTTTCTACTAAATATTACGAAGCAAGGGCCATTCTATATCTTATCGCGAAGGTTGGGTCTCTTTCGACCCTTTGTGCAATACAATTTCTCACAACTACGCTCGGAGGACCATTTTTCTACTAAATATTACGAAGCAAGGGCCATTCTCTACCTTACCGCGAAGGTTGGGTCTCTTTCGACCCTTTGTGCAATACAATTTCTCACAACTACGCTCAGAAGACCGTCATTTTCAGTTTCGGTAAATTTGGTAAATTTTAAATCGACTAAAATTTGATTTGATTTATTACTGGAGGCATTAGTAATCAAATTCTTGGAACTTTTTGTTACTCTCTTCATTCGGTTTCGAATGCAAGCATCTGGTTCACGGTCGTCCCTCGCTTTAGCGCATTCGAATTGCACTAATCCGCGTCCGAACATTGTATCTTAAGTAATTTTAACACTCGTCGATTGTGTAATTATTGCAACGATTGGACAATGTTTCCTTTCGTCTGGGTATCATGCTAGAATCGCTTCTTTGCTTTCGTTGGAACAACATTAATGACCGGAAATGAATAATTGAAGAGGGATCTTGGCTGTTTAGTCTTCTCTTTTTTTTTCATTATTTAATTCTTGTTACCATTGGCTGGCTATCTTTCCACGCGAGCCTCTTCACTCTTGCTTTTCCTCGGTTTGTAAATTTACGGTAGTTTTCAGCTTGTTCGGTAACCGCATTATAGTTTTTGGTCCGATGACTCTCTCGCGTTTTCCCTTTCTCTATACTCTATAATATTGCATTTCAATCAGAAATGTTTCTATCGTAAGTTTGCAATTCCTTGCGTTTCAAGCAATTTCGCAATCCCTCTAATTTCAATCGATTTTGTATATCCGATTCTGATGAATTTATCTTCAACTTTAATAAACCCGTACAATTTTTACAATCGGATTGAAAAATTCTATAAATCACGGGAAGCTTCCAAATTGTTTCGCGCGTATGTAAAAATTCTTGTGATATCGAAAGATTGTTACATTACATAATTTCTGAGCGGTAATTAAAGAAATCATCGACACACATTTTTAGTCATTAGAGCGAAGCCAATTTTATCCGATTTGATTCGGAGTGCGATTTCTTCTGAAAGTATGATCGGCTTTCTCGCAGACGGGATCATGAATAAGAACAATATTCATCCGACATTAATGACGGGATAGAGATGCGGGAGAGGAGTCTAATTACCGAAATGTACATTGTGGATGTTGTCCTTGCACCATGGTATCTCGTCGGCGGCAGGAAACGTAGATCAGCAGTTGCACGCGCGATCCTCTATAGAAGATTGATTCTCACGGGGTCCTGATTCCATTAGCAGACCGACGTTTCCCGATTAGCATCGCGGGAGAACGCAACCGCCGCCATAACGACCAATTATCACGAAGAAAAACGATTTCCAGCAGCGGCGAATCTTGTCATTGGATTTTGCATTAAAACGCTTGTCTATTGCTTCTCTGGCCGAACGAAAATTCGAAAATGATGTTTAAAGAACGTGACTCATTTCTAGATCAGTCCCAATCTATTTATTGTAGATTCACGAAGAAATAAATGAATAATGCTAGTGAATATCGGTGGCGTACCAGCGAGACGATACTAATTTCGTGCCATAACTCTTTCGGTTTTTATCATTTTTTTATAACAATTTCATCAACACATCCGGGACAGTTTTCTGGTTAAAACGATACCAGACACGATACGATTTGGATCGTATTTACTCGAATAATCCACGATATAATAAAACCTCTTTTATCCGAACTGATCAGAGATTTGCTTTGTTACAGCGTTAAGTTCGTCTTTATTGGTTTGCATGAAAATTGACATGAAAATGAAATTTTAGGATCCTAAAAATATTTTGCAGTGCAGTGTCTAAAACATTGTATACATTACAGACTGGTATGTTCCTGCTTGTCTTTTGTTTACAGGAAATCTAGTAGAAAATAGGAATAAACGAGTATTAGAAATTTTGCTCAGTTAAAATCGTAGATCAAAACGCCGTCAGTATCGTCATTGTGCCGTCAGTACGTCGATGATTCAGGCTCGCCCGTCCTCGTCCCCGTCATCCCGATGAATTATTCATTCGACGTCTAACGGATAGACTTGCCAGCAGAATTCACGCGGAATGCACTTCCCTTTCCCGACGAACGATGTTGCACCTTGCATCTCTGCCTTCGGTAATTACGCTGTCCAATGCCAATCTTGCGTTTCGATAAACCGGTAGACAATTCTGATAAGTTTTTACACGCTGAATACCAATATTTACAGTACATAAATTACCACTATATTCTCCATTGTCCTGCGTTGCTAACACTTACCACTCGAATGCAAATTACATTATTAACACTAGGTTTACGAAGCTGTAGACATAACTATTTCACATAACTTTATAAACATAACAAGGATGTGTCTATCCAAATTTTTGGCTATTTTTCCAATAATATATACCGAAAGAAATAAATTTGGTAAATAATTCCTCCGGAAAGCACTTTTACAATCTTAATAATCGCAAATTAAGAATATTAGAAGAATATTGTAAATCTAGTGCTAAATATGTTGCTGTCTATCTGATTACTAAACGTTTATGCGTTGTATGAGATTGTTTTCATATCCATAAAATTAAAAAGATCATATACATAGAATGGAATTATTCTAGGTTGGAAAAAATGTTTTATTTTCGAGTTAAAATAGCTTCGAGTACGAAGGGTTAACAAATTGAACTTTGAAAAGGTTTGTTATCAATTTTTTAGAATTTTTCTGCCTCCGTTGTAAAAGGTATACCAATGATCTAAGAGATAGTATACGATCTTTTGTTCCCCCAGCTGCACGTGACCGATCATTGTCATGCCACGGATTACTTTACTCGGTTCCGTTGCTAGTAAATCCACTTTTTCCACCCTATTTCGCCGCTCGAACGGATCAGTCGCTGTTGGCAACGTCCTCGATTCAAAATCCGATCAGGCTTCCCTTAAACTTATAATACACGATGATATGCAAAATCCATGAGAATTTAATAATACAGTATTATTGGATGTGGATGTAAGCGTGGAAAGGTACGGAATTAATTTGTACCACTGTTACAGAATTTTTCAACGCTGCATAAAGCGAGAGAAACTCGCCAGGATAATTAAGCGTTCGAGGTGCACCGATTCTATTGTGCTCGATTATTCGTGTTACAGTGGCAGCGAGCAGTCTTTAATTTCTTTCCTTGTTAATTCATTACGTGAAATGAATCTGATAGATTGTTTATCCGCGATGGAGTTATTCACTATTTTATATAATCGAACTGTTCATTCACCTCGGTGTCATCGACTTGTCTAATGAAACAGTAATACATTATACAATAATCCTTTGTTCCAAAATTTTGTTAATAATTCATATTGTTTCTATTAAAATGATTAGAAAAGGGAATATATATTTATATTTGTTTCAATTGGACAATTATTTTGCACAAATATTCGCAGTGCAGCTCTTGATATAAAGATTTGTTAGAATTCGATAATTTAACAATTTTTAATTTGTCGTGCTCGCGGAACACCTCGCATGATCGTCGAAAAAATTGTTATTCTAGTTAGCTGTTAATCAAATAAAGCCGGTCTAATTTTATCTAAAGAACTGTTACATAATTGACGCTCGTTTGTTATTATTTCCGCTAACAAGAGGCAGAAGAATGGAAGTTCGTTACGTGGGAACGCGTGTCTATTTTAATAGTAACAGTAAAAAATAATTAATTTATTCGGGACGTCGGAATCTATCACTCTGTGAATTCTTTTATTCATGGAATGCACTGAATCACTTTGGAACGTGGTTTTTGCGTGTGAATTTCGACGATGGTCTTCCCTGTCTGCACTTCGTTTCTTATATCATTACAAGAATCGCTCGACAAAGTCACTATTATCAACTTAGGAGATCAATTTGAGTAATTTATTCGATTGTTCAATTAACGATTCCTATACGTCACGATTGATTCTACAAATCAGTAATGATTGATATTTTAGCTAAATAATTGTTCTATTATCTGAAGTAGTTCGGATGAGAGAGATTACGCGAGTAAATGCGATCCAAATCGTATCGTGCTTGGTATCATTTCAATCGGGAAAGTATCAAGAATATATTAATAAAAGTTTCATTAGGAAATGTTTACCCATAAAAAATTATTGCTGTGCTCGATTTAAGCTGCATCTCGAAGTATTTACACTTTTTAATAGAACCTTCAATGGCAACAGCAATTTTCGTTGTGAACTAACAAGTCACCCGCAATAACGTCATTTAATAGTTTCATTTAAGATCGCAACGTAGAAGAAAATTTCTATGTTTTCTTTCGATACAGCACAATTATTGAAAATCCTATTAATAGGCTTCCGGTAGGTAAAGTGTTAAGACATCACTGAACACGAATGTCATGAATATCGAACGAGACTCGTTCAAGCAACTATTTTAGAGGAGTGTACGATCGTTAACAAAAAAAGAAAAAACAAATTGATTTTCACGAGTTTACCGTAAATTTTAACGACACGCCAGAAATCGTGTTCTGTCGCAATACAGTTCGAACGAGGCTTTCGACTCCTCCTCTGTTTACATTGTCGAAAGGCGCGAGTGGTCGAAGGCAGGCAGCCCGTCGAGTCGCATAATTAATTTTTATTGATGTGTTACACAATTCCGAGAGCGACGCGCGGTGTTTTCCCATCGGCGCGGATTATTCCAGGTGAAAAGCAGAAAGAGCTCGAAAGTGGCCGAGTGTTACATGAGCCCGGCCGCCACGCTTTTGTTATTCCCGACCCGTGGTTTCTATTTGAAAATTCGCATTCGCGACGCGAACGCCCGACCGTCGCCATTTTGACGCCTCTCGATCACCAATTCAATTTTACTCCCGGGAATTCGAAAGCAGTTTCTGGACGGATTCCCGCCGACCAATGCAAATCTGTCGCGTTGGGAAATATCTTCTAAATTTCCTTCCAGATTTTCTTTTTCATCAATATACGTCAGACTTATTAACTATTAAACTATTAACCTTCTCATTCTCATACAACATTTACCATTCAAATTTTCGTTATTGTAAAATATTTATTACTAAAAGTTTCATTCTTTTAAAATATGTATTGGGTTGGAACGAAAGTTCGGAGTGTTTGTAAATTAAAATTGAAAGCTAAAATTCAGATATTTTGATTCATAGATTTATTCAATAACATATTCTCCATTCTGTTCTATTACTTTCTGCCATTCTCGAGGTAACTTCTCGAGTTATTGAATAAACATGCGAATAAATACCTTAATTCTCATTCTCATACAATATTTACTATTCAAATTTTCGTTCTTGTAAAATATTTACTACTAAAAGTTTCATTCTTATAAAATATGTATTGGGTTGGAACGAAAGTTCGAAGTGTTAAATTAAAATTAAAAGCTAAAATTCAGATATTTATTCATAGGTTTATTCAATAACAAATTCTCCATTCTGTTCTATTACTTTCTGCCATTCTCGAGGTAACTTCTCGTGTTATTAAATAAACATGCGAATAAATACCTTAATTCTCATTCTCATACAATATTTACTATTCAAATTTTTGTTCTTGTAAAATATTTACTACTAAAAGTTTCATTCTTATAAAATATGTATCGGGTTGGAACGAAAGTTCGAAGTGTTTGTAAATTAAAATTGAAAGCTAAAATTCAAATATTTATTCAATAACATATTTTTCATTCTGTACTATTACTTTCTGCCATTCTCGAGGTAACTTTTCGTGTTATTGAATAAACATGCGAATAAATACCTTAATTCTCATTCTCATACAATATTTACTATTCAAATTTTTGTTCTTGTAAAATATTTACTACTAAAAGTTTCATTCTTATAACATATGTATTGGGTTGGAACGGAAGCTCGAAGTGTTAAATTAAAATTGAAAGCTAAAATTCAGATATTTATTCATAGATTTACTCAATAACATATTCTCGATTCTGTTCTATTACTTTCTGCCATTCTAAAATAAATAAAATAAATACCTTAATTTTATCTTCGATTCTTAATTTGAAAACGCTACGAACTTTCTTTCCAACCCAATACCATCCGAATTTTTTTACAAAAATGTATCATTCCATGCGAATACGTCCTTCAACCAATCCACTAGAATATCCAGACACCATCCCCACCAAACTTGTTCTAAACCAATCCTGAACCATCAATCCACAAAGCCCGGTGAAAGAATCCCACAATTCCCAATGTCCGCGACAAGAAATCAGGAAAAAGTCGTCGGCGAAGTGGAGCCCGCGTAACAATTAAAAGCAAAAAGAACGGAGTAAAAAACAGATAAAAAGGTGGAAAAAGAGGAGAGAGAAAAAAAAAGTCAACGGAATCCGACGAAATGCATGCGGGAACAGGGGTGGGGATATCAGGGGGATACACGGTGTGCCCCCGTAATTTTCGTGGGGGTCATTATCACCGGGCGCGCACTCGTGCCCGGGGAAAGATTCTGAGCGCAGCCTTCAGTACAGTTATAACTTCGCTGCGAGCCTAACGTCCTCTCGCTTCTCGTCGCCTGCGGCCGGGGTTCACCGTATCAAAGGATCACAATTGACTGCAGTCGCGGTTTCGCTCGGCTGCAAGTCGCATCCTCTACTAGACACACTCCTATCAATCTGGTTTTGTTTTCCGTTTCGAAATTCATTAAGAGAATTTGAGAGGCAAGTGAGAAGTACACGTTGAACGTTGGAGCAGGGGTTTTCGGCCCCAAGTGTTCGTTTAATCAGTCGCCGCACCAGAAACTCGATCCTCGGCCCGCGCCGGAACCGTTTGTCCGACTGTGCCCGTGAAACTGGACAGGTCCGGAGCCTGTCCGACCACTCAGTGCACCGGGAATTCTTGCTCGAGCGTTAGGATCAAATTCTATCCGGCTCCCGAATCCAGTTCTTTTACTGTTACCTTGAATCTGTTGAAAATCGGCAGTCCGTTTGTCACTAGTTTTTCTGCGTTATGCGTTAACACTAAACCTACAGAGTTCTAGAAATGGCTCGCACGCGTTGCCTTATAGAAATAACATAACAGGATACAAAAATGTGTATAATCAATTCCAGTGAAAGCATCGTTACAATTTTATTAAGGTGGTAGGTTCAGTGTTAAATGTTGTACGCATTAACAGGGGAATAAGAAAATTATTATTTGTTGAAACCCCATACTTTCCTCGCGAACAGTTTCGAAGCGGTCGAACGAGTCGAAAAATTGATCGAGATTTTATCTCCGAGGTATGTTTGTCTAGTGTTTCTTGTGGAGTCCAGAGTCTAGTAACAAAATTGACGAGCCATTCAAACCACCGGTCGATACAGTGTTGTTACTCCGAAGGAAAAAAGTGGTCGTAGCCTGTACCTACTCTAAGTGTCCGGGGACAGAAATTGCATCGAAGATTGTGCATCGGAGTCTTCTTCTCTTTGGTTGTCGAGAGTGCATCGGATGCACTGTGCCGAGTCGATATAGTGGTTTAGGTAGTGTATCCAGGTGGAATGTTTTTTCCAATGATTAGCTCTGCGGTTTGTTTTTCCACGGAACTATGCTAGCGATCGTGATATTTGATAGTAGAGCTTTTTCTTATGGTAACTGGGTTTTTTTTTGGACATGCTGTGCAGCCACGGAAATTGTACAGTACGTTTCGAAGATCGTGTGAAGATTGTGATCTTGGTAGCGGCTGTATCTCGTTGTTATCTCGAGTATGATTCAAACGGTAATTCATTGATCGTCTTGACAATTTTGTACTTGTATGGCACTGAAATGTGCTATTGAATTGTTTTGATGCTGATTGCTGGATTCGTGGATCTTCGTGCGTTTATTGATCGTGTCAATTTTATTACTCATCCGGGCAATGCAGAATTCTTGTTTAGCCCGTGACTGAATTTCCAATTTATACAAATTTTCTTTGATACTGGGAAAAAACACAGTCACTGAAAATAGATTTATATCATTTTTATTCTGTTCGCTCTACGACGGTCACCGGCGACCGTCACTAAATATTCAAATTATAAGACTTGTCTTCGATTTACGCAAACAACGGTCAATAAATCTCTTTTTAATAATTTTTCTTCTGTTAATTCAACGACGATCACCTGTATTTCCGATTTACGGAAGCGTCGGTCACTAGAATTCGTCTCTCCAAATCTATTAATTCACGAAAGTATTTATTCGAGACAGATGGATAGATCATACTTCCGTGTAGTTTTTTGCATCATATTGTGCGAAAATCCAGTTCAATCTCCTATTGTTCGTTTTAGTACAATCTAATAGGCGCGCCACTTTTGAAGAGAGTACCGCTCGCAGAACAATTAGCATTCAATCCGATTTTGCATATAACCACGAAAGAAAATCTAAAGAGGCAATTTACTATAACATGTAGTAGACATTTAGCTTGCCGTAGGTAGTAATTTGAAAGAAAGTCATTTAAAGGAAAGTCTTAAGAGCCATGAGTGATCAGCCAGCAGAGATGCCTGGTTCAGAATTAATTTATTATAACAGTCCCAAAAAGTATGTAACTTTTTAACCGGATGAATCCAATTAACTCGTCGTTCCCGCCCACTATCATCTTGCAGTACCTTTTCATTTTCTTCTTAATTCATTAGTCCTTTAGATTATGCGCTGATAAAATATTGTCGCACATTTTTGGGATCTCAATTGATACCCTATTACAGAGTTAAATACATTAAATTTTGAAATACATTTTCCGGTGAACGTATTAGGGAGTCTTTTGATAAACACACAGTGAACAGTTTGACAAAAGACACAATAAGAGATTCAAATACCGTATAAACTTTAATGAAAATCGTGGAGGGCTTTGACGAATCGAAATACATTTTGCGGTGAACGTATTAGAATTTTTTGGGGAAAAAAAACAGTGGACAGTTTTGACAAAAGACGATAAGAGATTCAAATACCGTATAAACTTTAATGAAAATCGCGGAGGGCTTCGACGAATCGAAATACATTTTGCGGTGAACGTATTAAGGAATCTTTTGATAAACACACAGTGAACAGTTTGACAAAAGACAATAAGAGATTCAAATACCGTATAGTCTTTAATGAAAATCGTAGAGGGCTTTTACGATTCGAAATACATTTTCTGGTGAACGTATTGAGGTTTTTTTTTGGTAAAGACACAGTGGACATTTTGACAAAAGACAACAAGAGATTCAAATACCGTATAATATTTAATGAAAATCGTGGAGGTTTTGACGAATCGAAATACATTTTCTGGTGAACGTATTAGGGAATCTTTTGGTAAAGACACAGTGGATAGTTTGACAAAAGACAATAAGAGATTCAAATACCGTATAATATTTAATGAAAATCGTGTAGGTTTTGACGAATCGAAATACATTTTGCTGTGAACGTATTAAGGAATCTTTTGATAAACACACAGTGGACAGTTTGACAAAAGACAATGAGACATTCAAATACCGTATAATATTTAATGAAAATCGTGGAGGTTTTGACGAATCGAAATACATTTTCCGGTGAACGTATTAGGGTATCTTTTGGTAAAGACACAGTGGACAGTTTGACAAAAGGCAATAAGAGTTCTCGGTGTCTCGACAGGGCCAGATGTGAGAAGGCAGCAGGGGGACACGGATCAGCTGTCGCAGAGAGCAGTGAAAGAAAACGGTAGTGTCTCAGTGGTTCGTAATGAGGTAACAGTGCGAGAGGATCGAAGCAGAAAGCAGCCCGAAGATGTTGTGCCTGAAGAAGCGTAGGACCTACAGCTTCACGCAGGGCGTCTGCGCGGAGCTACCCAGGCGAACCAAGAAGGATAATCATCGCTACGAGGGGTCCTTGGACATGGCTATTACGACACTGCCTCGTAAGAACAGGTGAGTCACCTTTCCTGTCCGATTCGATCGTTTGCTAAACCCACTTTGATCCGAGACACCGCACCCGGGGGCGACTCGCTCTTTCATACTAATTACGATTTTCACGCTTCCGTTAATTATCACTCGGAGAACGACCAAACTGATCAAAATGATTCCGTACATTCCTCAAATGCGATTGAAGAACTTGCGGCGTGGAGGAAACAGCTTTCACGAAAGGATCCAGGAATAAACAATACTGATCTAATGGCATAACTATATTGTTCCTAATTATTTTCTCGTGAAATTACTATTAACATGTTCCTGACATTTTTCTGATTAAAACGAGTACCCACATGACATACTTTGAATCATAGTTACTTGTGCAATTCAAGAGTTCGCATAATCGGGGTTCTACGAAATCGTGATCTGCACAAGCAGATACGCTTCGAAGTACGTCGTGTTCGTACTCATTTTAATCGGAAGAATGTCAGGAATATGTCGATACAAGTTTCATGGAGAAGTAACTAAGTTGACAATTTGTTTTATTACATTTTTCATGATTCATCGTTCGGGGAGAAGCGATAAGTGTCATATAAGAATGGCACCGCCTTTGCCCGTTTCCGACATGGCAATCGCTTCAGCAAACGTTCCTTGCCCAACCGATAAGAGCACAATGTAAGAACAGTATTGCAAGACAATGCAATTTGGCGTATCTTTCGTAAACCGTTGAATTCGCCGCGGATTAACTCTTATCAACGATAATGTTCGCGGCGCGTGCGTGTACACATTGTCGAATAAATTGGAGTATCGTTTTTCTTTGAAATCACGTTAGTCATTTATGGGAGTGTATAGTAACTAGATCGGCGTAGATTTTAAATAGAAAATAAAAATGTAATAAATTTGTATAACAAGTTTTGTTCATTTATGGGATTTCTTCTTTAAAGAATTTTTTAAAATAAATTCAATAGTCGAAACACATACGAAATCGATTTGCCGAGGGATGAGGTAATCGTCCAAGCACGACCATCGATCACTATCATTCGGAGAACTCGTGGGGGACTTAAAACTTGCGATTGACATGTAATTATATACCGACAGGAATGACTATAATGAGACACGGCGACGTAACTTCGTTTTGCGTCAGTTTCCAGGGGAACGATTGCTAAAATGAAAAACGAAAGGAAATCGGAATCGGTTGATGCAACGAACGATCGCGTTCTCGTAAAAGGGAATCGTTCCGCGTAAAAACGACAGCAATGCACCACCTACGTGCTGTTGTCACACGTGACTGCGTTCCCCGATCACGCAGGACCACAGTCGATCCTTAGGGCAATCGTGGATCGTGGATCATTCCGTCGACGCATACGCGTAGGAAGTTATTCCACTTGTTCGCCGCGCCGCATCGGTGTACCGTACACACAACCATAATTCCGTCTACTTTTACCTCCGGTCGACCTTCGCGTTACGATCACTGCTCGCTGTTATAGTGTTTGAAATCAAAAGTAAAAATCAGGTCGTTTACTAAACTGTGTCACATCGATTCGAAACAATTATGAATAAACATTGAAAATACGGACCCGTACAAACTGTGATCTTCATTCATTTTTTTCCCCTCGAAGTTATTGCTGATATCGGAATCAATTTTATTGCAATGTATGGATACAACTTTAAGCTACACGTATATATTTTTTTCATTGCTCTTGTTTGTTTAGTTTCTGGACAACGCGCGTCGATCTGTTCGGTGAAGAAAAGAAGATTTTCACAAAGCAATACGTTGAATTTTTAGTTTCTAATTATTTTTTGTGAAGCCTTTACGGGAGAACATTCAAAAGATCATGTGTAGATCTCAAATTGAATTGGCAAGTCGCAATTTGGCAGGTCTCATTTTTCAAGTTAATCTTGATTAGATATTTATACTTTCTAAACGAGAACTCTCGAGAAAAGTTCGTTTCCGTTGACATCGATATCCTAGCGATTATTTTTCGTCGAAGCTCAAATTGATCGTGTTCCGGACGTAAATTTCACTTAGCTACCTAGTGACTTGTAAAATCACGACTTTCACTTGGCCAACGAGGGTGCAACATCCTCCATGAATTTCCTCAACATTACCCAAATGGGTATTACCATGAAGATACGATCGCGGATGATGCCTCGAAGCTTCCTTTTATCCCGATGAAAACCGAGATCGATATGAATCTTCGGTCATTTTGTTTCTGTTCTGGATCGGACGAATAGCAACTTTCTAGCTCCCCGATTGGCTTCCTGCCTTTCGATATATCGAGCTTTTGCACGCCCCCACTTTCGTTTGCTTTTTAACCAAACCCATAAAATTTTAGACCCAGGAAAAACCTGAATGCGAGTAGACCGTCGATCTACTGTGGATATCTAAGTAAAACTAATTTAATGAGAAAAATGTCAGGAACACAATGCTAACGGTTTCGTGAAAAAGTAATTAATTTGAAAAATTCGTTCTATACAATTTGTTACGATTTGGTGGAAACAGATCTCCTTGCTTGAGAAGCGCCTTCGTAATTTCGCGAAAAATTCGGAACGGATATTTCCAAGGTGGAATCTTCAGTGTAAAAAAAAAATCACGCCCCGTATTGCGCTAACGGTTTTTAATTGTCCCGCGATTAATAGGTGGTTCTTGGCTCCCGCGTATCCTCGGGTTTTAATTCGTGCACACATTCACCGTGTCTACGTAAACGTCCGCAGAACGCGGATTTGAATACGGTCATTAGTTCCTGCTACCGTTAGAGATCGAGGGAAAAGACAAGAGCAACGGCGCGAATCATAATTGCGATATCACGTTGCGTAACTTATTAGCCGCCTTCTTTTTTTTTTTTCTTGTTCTTCTCTCCCTGTATTTTATCTTCGACGTTCCCAACGCGACGAGACAAAGCTGTTCCCTGAAGGTCATTCTCTTAATGATCCACGAGGTGCTAAGTGCTACTCTGTCTTTGATTCGCATCTTTTTTCTGATTGGAATGGGACCAAACGTGACACAGTTCGGAGCACGATAGCTCGTTTAATCCACGATTTTGTAGGACATATTATTATATGTTACATACATAAATATTTTCAATTAAACATATTACATCAATTTAAAAACATTTATGATGTATTTGATTCTCATCTTTTTGTGATCGAAATGGGACCAAACGTGACACAGTTCGGAGCACGATTGCTCGTTTAATCCACGATTTTGTAGGACATATTATGTTACATACATCAATATTTTCAATTAAATATATTACAACAATTTTTAAAAATGATGATGTCTCTGATTCTCATCTTTTTGCAATTGGAATGGGACCGAACGTGACACAGTTCGGAGCACGATTCCTCGTTTAATCCACGATTTTGTAGGACATATTATGTTACATACATCAATATTTTCAATTAAATATATTACAACAATTTTTAAAAATGATGATGTCTCTGATTCTCATCTTTTTGCAATTGGAATGGGACCGAACGTGACACAGTTCGGAGCACGATTGCTCGTTTAATCCACGATTTTGTAGGACATATGTTACATTAATTTACATTAGTTACAAAATAAAAATTGTCTGCATCGATTGCAAGAGATAGAAACCAAATCGAATGTTATTTCTTCCTTTAATGATTTTAATAGAGGCGAAATCATATATTAACATCTTCAATTTTGAATCTCATCTACTCAATTTTGTTATAAATGCGTAAACATCCGCGTCTATTCATCAATTTAATAAAATTGTAATAATGTTAAAAAAATTTGAATGATTTAAAAATGGGACAGCAACGGCATCGATGACTGCGAAGGATGAAGGACCCCCATCGTTTGCATAGATCTATCCAGCTAGAAGCCAGCTTAGGCTCTTCTTTCTCTTCCTGCCGGCGCGGTGGCCCATTGTTGTATCTTCACATCGAGATACACACCGGTCCCGAAAGAAGCCGGATTCTCACAATGGTTAGGTTTCTCCCCGATGGGAAGCGATCATCTCCCCTCCTTTTCCATCTCGTTCTCGTTCACCTGCTTCCTTTTCTATCCTCGAAACGCAACAGAAGTCGAAGATTAATGCTCGATTGTCCGGCCGGCGAACTAATTCTGCTCCTAGGGTATCGCGTTCCTTAGAGAACCGCTACCTACAATCGATTACTCGCTCGATTACTGAGCTCGGAGCTCGACTGACTGTTCAATAGCCTCGATCAGCTTCTGCAGAAAACTCGGCGATGCCTGTATCGTTCTCTATACGTCCGTAAACGTTTCATATTTATAAAACTATTAGAGACAACAAAGTTTTGTTCTTAACCCTTGCCAGTCGAAGCTATTTTAACTCGAGAATTAAACATTTCATATCATCTATATCATTTTTTTCATTTTATAAATATGAAATTGATGTAATACCTCATACAATACTTAAATGTTTAGTAA
>CM052204.1:7225254-7247655 GCA_028455805.1 Lasioglossum figueresi
AATACGTAAATGTTGAGTAATTGATTAGATACCGACAGATCTAATAATGTAAACAATATTTAAATTAATAGTACAGCAATTATTAATGTCGCCACAGAGACGTCATTCGAGTGCTAAGGGTTAATAATCTAAACAATATTTTGATTAATGCTTATAGCAATTTTTAGTGGCGACTCTGAGTCAAGGATTAATGAAACTGTCGATCGATTGGTGGGTAATTGGGTGTCTTAGTGTCGATTTACATTGTTTACCTAGTCCATCGACGTCCCCATTTTAATAGCGATGCAAGAAGGTTACACGAGTCGGATTAAATCCAATTGTTCCTTATCTGGTGCCATTTCCTTCGTCGCGGATGGTTTTTCCTAGCTGGAAGTCCGTCTGGAATCGTGTCACCGTACGTTAATTACCGTCGAGACCGACGTATAAAGCTGGATCGGGTCTTCTTCGCGTTGTAACTGGTCCCGTCCACGTAAGCGACGTGTTCCTTCGACCGATAAAAACCCGTGGCTACCATAAAATGGCGCGTTGCGTAGGTTTCTGTGTCGTGATAATGGTACCGGGCTCTTGATTAGCTGGAAAAAAAACAGTTAATCCTTTCAGCCTTGGTCTTTCGAATATACGGGTCGCTGAGCGCCATATTAGGCGCACTAGATCCTCGACATTACCTCAAAAATATTTCAAAACCCCGCGCGTTACACGATATTTTGAGAAAAATGTCTAACACATGGATCTAACGTAGGACGTTCGAGATTGGTGGATTTTTCTTCGCATTGTACTTCAAGGAGAGCGTTGAAAATTTGCTACTGTGTAATTCATACGAAATTCGGGGCAGTTTAAGTCATCAGCGTGCTGAGTTTCAATTTGGTTATAAGATATAAATGTTTGTAACTTTCGAAAATTCGCTTGAGGAATGTGGTGTTAATAATTTGCTGGTAATGATAGGATAGGAAGAGGTGATTTTGTTCGTTAAATAGTTAAAAGAACAACGACAATGAAAAAAGATCGAGATCGGGGACGCTGATTACGATAATCTATCTTCGTCGAGCAGAATTGGATGTGTGAAGATTCACGGGCAGGTTGAAAACATCAGGGAACAGGATGTTCATATTAATCTCTTGGGAAGATAAAGCTATAAACGAAGTGCCGTAGATTCTGTTACAAAATAAACGCGGAGAACACGTTCGAAGTCAAGGAAAAACCTCGTGAAGATACGGCGAGGCCTCGCGATGCATTAGGAAACTGGATATCTTCATTGACGTGACGCTGAGAGTCGCATATCGTCCTGAAATTAGAACAATCCCTTTCAACCTTCAAATCCATCGTGATGTTAATTGCCACCAAATTTTTTTAACGTTCGTATAGACTGGAGGACTTTGTACCTTCTCAATCTTAAAATTTCAGGAACCGCGCTTATGGCAACGGACTCTTCATTCCTCCTTACATTGGGGGGGGGGGACTATTTTCAAAGGATTCGGCTATCGATTGACGCAAAGAAAAGTTGATTTTTCAGGAAATGGTCTAAATCGTTGAGCTTTTGGAGTAGCGTTCAATTGGAATGGTAGTGTCGTCGTCGCGGGTTACTGTCAATGAAATTGTCGGTGAATGAAACGAAATGGCAGCGGCGGCGGGTCGGGGGCAACCAGCCACGGTATCCTTGGAAGTGTCCCTCATTATCAGGGAACGACATTCCACGTAACAGCGGCCCCGTCGACATAATTTCCATTCGGAATCGGCCTGATCGGGCATCGGTTGGCATAGAAAGTGCTTAGGTAACCTTAACACCGCACTTATCGCTCGGCATGCCAACAAGAAAACCATCGAGAACCCCGCCGATTTTTGCCCCGTGGCCGATCCTCGTGAAAATCGAAACCCCAACCAGTTTCTCTTATCTGCTTGTAACATGCCTGCGCGCATCATCTCGCTCGCGCTCCGTTCTCCCCCTTAGCGTCTCCTTTCTGCTTTGATTAGCCATTCAATGTAGCCTGGATCAGTGTGGAAAGACCTGTTCCACCGTGTCCACGGGATGCTTTCAACCTGTTCGCTAGCTTCAAATCAATTTCCGATGCTCCTTTTTCCAGAGGAATTCATCTCGCGACTTTTCTCCTTTTTCTTATTCCCTTCCCCAACTCTTATTCTCCTTTTTATTGATTCTTCTTCCCCTAGATTTATATCCCCGGAGGCTCCGAGCAATCTAGGCATACTGTAACGATCGTAATGGTGTCTGGAATGTGTCTTGTTATCACGGTAATGCCTAAAAGAATATCATGAAAAAAATTCATTGTCGTTCGAGTGGAGATTAGCCGCAAATATCGTGCACATCTCGCGGGTATCGAGACATTGCCGTAATTCTAATTCCGATCGCACTGGACGTCCAATCGACTACTTACAAGCGTCCAGACAATGGTATCATTGATCTCGATACAAAAGATAGCATCTTGATCGGAATGACTAATAGCCGTTCGTTTGTAGAACGATGAATGACTAATTAAGAGAACGCTTAGTTTCGACGCATTGTCTCCCATTCACGAGTGAAAACTGAAGAAAGTTCTCGTTATCGGGGAATCGCAAGACTCGAATTTCTCAAAAAATTGTTCGATTTTTCGCGGATCCTGTTTCTGTTCCGATCGAGCCGAAACGATAGTGTTGCGCAATTGGATGGATCCGCGGCTAGCGACTAATTACCGGTAATTAGAATGAATCATGCACACTTGCCCGGCGCTCTGGCCCAGCTCTGAGAACGACACTGTTCTCAGACAATTTGTCAGCTCCGCGGAGATTGCATTTCGAGTCGTTTCAAGAATGTCCTCATTATACACCGTTATCTGCCGGCTTTTGCACACTGTTCGCCAACGAGATCATCTCACGGAGTGTCGCGGCCGCTTTAGAAAATCCAGTGAATTCGTAGAAAGTGTAGAACAATTTCCATGCGCGGCGTTTACCTTTGCTTTTGGCCGCCTCTGTCCTTTCACTGGCAGGGCTCTATCCAAGTCCTGTCAGCGTCCACAAAGAACCACGGGCTCTCGAGATTACACGACTGTGTCCGTGAACCGGGCTGTCGCAACCGTGATTCGATTATGATGTTCAACTGGTGGACCGGTGCTCGATTGATCAAGAGCCGGTCGTACATTGTTGAGAAAGTAAAAGTACATAAGGAAACGGTTGAGGTGGGCCCTGTCACAGATAATCGTCGAGTATACGAGCTTTCTTTGACACTAATACGTGTTTCCGGAAGGGTATACAAGTTTCAACCTGCCAGTTTTGTTTTGAATTATTTTTTACGAGACTTTTACACCTGGAACCTTCTTTTTACGAAACCTACAGCAACATATTCGGGACATTTTGCTGCTTAAAATGAGTCCAAGCACGACACAATTCCAAGAATATTCAGTAAAACCTCCATTCGGTTCGGATAATAGAGGCTTTACAAAATATGCTTCGAACGGTGTCGTGTTTGGACTCGTTTCGATCAGAAAAATGCCTTGAACGTGTTGCAAAAGGTTTCACGATAAAATGATCAAAGAGGAAAAAGTGGGGGACGAATGGGGATGAATTTTTAAGAAATACCTTGCACATCTTTTTCACATATGTCGAGGCACTACTGTACTGCCAAAAGCCAGCCCGGTTTTCACCGCAGCTAACGGGGGCGTCAGATATTATCGGTTCGCGCACGTCTTCCGATGGCGCGCGCGATTTACAAGGCAGAAGTTAGAAAGCATGGCTCCTCCTTTCCCCTTCCCTGTCTTCATGGTCGCTTCCGAAACGTTGTGGACTGACTTCTCTGCAAGATTACCTCGGATAAGGAACGATCGTTCGAGCGTAAACGCGCACACGAACGTCTTCGCGCGCGTACGGGCTCGAACGCGAGCGAATTTATTGCTGAAAATTTCCTTTCAAATTGGCCGGCCGTAATATTCAGATTTCGCGTTCCACTGTAATTTCGCGGGTTTCGGAGCACGTTAAACACCGCCGCGCCGAGCGGCTAATTACACCGGGGCGTGTGTTGATTTACGAGCTGCCACCGACTACTGTTAGTTACTATGTCCATTACCGATCGGAAAATATCGTCGAGATGATTTATATCGGTCGCGCCCCGTTACCGTCGACTAGACTCGGCTCTTATTAAATAATTGAATAATTATGTCGTTCGTCAAACGGGGAGACCAAATCGACGCTCGAAAGGAGGGCGGTTTTCTAAACATTTTCTTGTTTTGTTGTTCGAAGAAAGTTGCTGGCGGTCTTTACCAATACCGTATCGAAATGCTAGTATCTGATCATAACTTCTACCGTGTGCTGGGGAAAATGATTAAATTAGTGGCATGTATCGACGGTAATGATAGGACTGATTAAATGGAGTGGCAATTATCAAGGCTTGCAATAGTTGAGAATGCGATTCACTCGAATGTTGATCAACTGAATCACGCATCCTTATACAGTGCCCGACAAAATGATAGGATATTTGATGTATTTGTATATTTCATATAACACAATAGGATATATTTACATATTACACGCCCTGTATATTAGATATGTCCTTTAAAGTGATGATCATATTGTGTTATATGAAATATACAAATACATCAAATGTCCTATCATTTTGTCCGGCACTGTACCTTCTTCTTTTCTTCTTTGGTAATCTTTGAGGTTCGAAGCGAAATGCAATTCGTGTGCAGACAGTTCTTCGGCCGAAAGTGTGTTTTAATTAACAGGGTTTGAGATTAAATTGTGAAGCATTTGAAGATAAGTATCGGCAGGATGATCATTGAGCAGCATCTATCGAGTATAGCGAAGTGAATTCATATCACTTCCCGCCGTTGAACGGAAATGAGCAGTCGCGGATGGAATAATTGAACGATTGGAAACCTGCACTGGCGATGATCAAGCTCGTTTCCCTGCAACTAGGCGGGGCACACTTGATATCGATGCACCCTCGTGCCAAATGGCTGCGTGTGGCTAATGCTAAACGCCGCCGATCCTCGCGGAATTCAGATCGTCTATCAACAGCGACGCGCCTATCATTCTGATCGCGCGATTTTACCCCGACTTGGCATTGACTTAAAAATAGAGACGCGAATGCGATTGTCTACCTGTCCCGATGTCCCGGCCGTGAAACCGGTGCCTCGAGACCGACGCAACATTTTCAAGCCGACAAATTCTCGCCGCGAGACACTAGTAATACGATGACAAAATTTATTCGTGAACGATTGACCGGAGTGTTCGTGACACTTTTCTGATTAAAATGAGACCAAACATGGCATAATCCGGAGCATATTTGATTGTATCTGGGTTTATCACACCCGACCATCTCAGTTGTCATTGTTAGCCATCGCCGTTTCTTTTTTTTACAACTCCGTCCACTTCAGAGTCTAAACCGTGCATAATTTTAATTTTTACAATCCTCAATCCTCCCCATAATTTCAAGGGTTTTCTCCATCAGAAATTACGTCGAGCGCTAGTCCCAGTCCTTCAGATCTGTTTGTCTCCTACTCCCCAGTTTTCCCTTTCTTCTGTAATTTTTACTTGTAATTTTACCTAACCTGCCCTAAAATACCGATTTCCCCACGCATTTATGTAACCCGCAGGATTTTTTAGGTAGTTCAGCGATAGATCTCTCTCAACCATCAAACTATCACCATCTACTAGCTGTACCAACTTGTAGTGCTATATTAAACTAGAGTTATACCATTTAAGTACGCTACTATAAAGTGTTTAATCAACCACACCATCATCAACAAACCCCCAACCAGCCCTCACGAAATTAATTCTTCGTCGAGCGCAACGGGATTCCGATTCAAACAAGAATCGACGCCTTTCCCGTACAGATTGTGCAATTGACAATTATAGTATATTTGTATCTCTTGGAAGTGCATAAAGATTTGAAAATAAATTCTGACAGAAATGTAAAGAAATTACACCTGAATACGATAAAATGAATATTTTTTATCCTACAAAAAAAGTACTGAAAAACGCTTCATCCTGTGTACGTATCTGCAGTTAGGCGCCTGTTGAGCTGCAACCACGCTCACGCGCGAGTCGGGCGAGTTGCATACTCCGCGGCTGCCTGTTTATAGGCGAAAGTTGGCTGTCTCGTTCCACTCGAACTATTTCAAGTTATACTTCCTATTCGGCATCGATTTCCACGCAAACGATCACTGAATATCATAATCGAATTTCTTAAACAATTTCCAATCAAATATTTAATTTTCTGGTGCCAAAGGATTTATACATACACACAGTTTAAAAAGGCTGCATATATGTCCTTCGTACAGCGATAAATGTACCAGAAAAATGTGTAAAAAAAATCACCTATGAAGTCTGTATATTTAGCGGCACCAAAAATACGCGTACAGTTTTTTTTCAAATCATTTTTTAATCGCAGTATCTTGAAGTTTCCTGTAGAAGTCGAGTCGCTCAGCGCGCAGGCGCAGAAGCATGCGCGGACAGGATGCGTGCGAGGTTACGGCGCGAGTACAGATCATCTTACTTAGGCGGCGTGTTCGAGGAACAGTTTGGTTTTTGGCGATTCGTTTCCTCGGCTCGATATAATAGGTGCTCGGGTGCATGCGCAGCGATGTATGTGAAAAGGTAGCCAATGAGAGCATGGCAGGGCGAACGACACGCATCCCGCGCAAAAGCATGGCCATTCGACAGCTGGCTGCGGTGTTTTGGCACGTGACTGTTTCCAACGGTCGCGGCGCACCATGCGTGACCCTCGCACGCACCCCTAGTATGTTTCCAAACGAGTTCGCGTGAAGTGAAGGATACGTTGCTGTCAGTGAAGAAAACCGCCGGGAAATGAGACTGAAACTGCGTCGTTTCTTCAGCGGACTATGGTGAGTCGATCTGCATTAAATCCGCCGTGTTTCCGATAATTATTTTAACGGGTTTCGATCTGTCAATCGCACGTCTGCTCGACCGTTAGAACACGCGTATCTACGATTAACCTCTTGTAACCTATTTGCAGGCCGGGAGACATTTTATTGCGTTCATTAAATCGGTATATTTTAATTCGAATTAGATCTTTGTGTTTTGATCGAAGATATTGAGTTCGTGGTTTTGAAGGTTAACTTATATGATATTGAATATAGCATGGGAACATTATTGATTTTATGTTATTTTCTCACTGACGATCGGAAGTTACGTTATTAAAGGTTAGATACAACGTGGTAGTTAAATCATTAGCGTTTAGTGTCTTATTACCATTTTAATATCTCCGGTCGCGTGTTAAGCTGCATGTAAATGCACAGGCTTATCGCGTTGGAACATTGTTAGTAAGTATATTTAACTTAAAAAAATATTTATTTTATTTATCTTATTTTGTTCGATTGCGGTTTTTGGTCACGTAGTTTGATTTAGGACAACCAAGCGAATGGTAATTATTTTGAGTCGGACAGATTGATAAGTATATGTGATTTTCCTTGATTTTTCGAAATCGGTGATGCATTCGATGTTTAATCGTAGATGAATCTTTCTATTTAAAAATAAATGGCAACGCGAGAGATTCAAGGTGGAGAAACAGCAGATCGAAATCATTAACAGTTATTGGACTGTGACCACATCGAGAGGTGGTTTGACGAACATTGACTAATAATTACGTCTTCGGGAAAAGTATAGGTTCCGTGAAACCGGCCGGCATCTTCTTGTATGTAGTTATTATAATCTTGTCGGTACGTACAGTAAGTCTCGGGAAAGAAGTTCTGTAGAAATGGGTTGTCGACATTTTATGCAAAAGCGATTCTTTTTATTCCAAAAAGTTACTACAATCCTAAAATGCTTGCACATCCTAAAACAGTTCTCGAACAATTCTTTGCTGAAAGACCATTAAAGTATGCACAGTGAAATAATTTTGTATATAAATGTCACAAAATGGTTTATTGGGCGTTTCAAAATGCGTGTTCCAATTTTAATATAGATATCTTTTAAAGAAAAAGTTCACTTTTAGAGAGATATTAAAGAAATTAAATACAAACAGATTTCTTTTTAAAAAAACAGGATTTAATAATAAAGATTTTTGAATAAAAATTTATATAGGAAAGATTGACTCGGTATTGAACAGTGTAAAGGGCGTTTCAAAATATATGTTCCAATTTTAATATAGATACCTTTTAAAGAACAAGTTAACAGTACACAGAAAACATTTCTCAAACATTAAATTACAGTATAGGTAGTGTACAGATCATTTCAAATGATGTCTATAATTTCTAACAGAAACAGATTTCTTTAAAAAAAACAGAGAGATAATAGGAAATACTTTTAAATAAAAATTTATATAGGAAAGTGACTCGTTATTAAACTGTGTACAGGGCGTTTCAAAATATATGTTCCAATTTTAATATAGACACCTTTCAAAGAACGAGTTAACAGTACACAAATTAAATAAGAATGTAGCTAGTGTACAGGTAGTTCCAAATAATATGCATAATTTCTAACAGAAACAAACTCCTTCAAAACACAGAGGAGTTAATATCAATAACTTTTAAATAAAAATTTATATCGGAAAGATTGACTCAAGTATTGAATAGTGTACAGGGCATTTCAAAGTATATGTTAAAATTTGATTTCCCAATTATATTAAAATTTGATTTCCCAATAATATTAAAATTTGATTTCCCAATTATTTAAAAATTTGATTTCCCAATTATTTAAAAATTTGATTTCCCAATTATTTTAAAATTTAATTCCCCAAATATTTAAAAATTTGATTTTCCAATAATTAAAAAATTTGATTTCCCAATTATTTTAAAATTTGATTTCCCAATCATTTAAAAATATGATTTCCCAATTATTTAAAAATTTCATTTCCCAATTATTTTAAAATTTGATTTCTCAATTATTTCAAAATTTGATTTCCCAATTATTTAAAAATATGATTTCCCAATTATTTTAAAATTTCATTTCCCAATTATTTTAAAATTTCATTTCCCAATTATTTTAAAATTTGATTTCCCAATTATTTAAACATTTTTTAGTTCAAGTATGAAAACGAATCGTTCCAACCTACATGTGAGAGCAGCGCAGCAAGGGAACGTCTACGTTGAGCGAGTCTGTAGTACACAGGGGACACGGTGGGAATTTTGCAGTACAGGTTAATTGTTTCGGTTTCACTCCCCAAGGCGTATCGACCTGGCAGCTTTTTCGAAGCGACATTTTTAATGCAAATATCGTCGGGCTCGTATAAAATCGCCCTCGCACCGCGAAACACATCGAGCAGGTGGCAATCTAACGGTTTGTCGGCACAGAATTTCTCTCGCACGTCATGGAAGTTCGAATGTACTCTGGTCGTGTTCGAGCCCGCGATATTAACGTTATTATACAAAGTGGCGAATAATATATGGTGCCATGCGATTCCGTAGAAAGACCTGGATCGAAAGCATGCAATTAGCCTGGCATGCGAGAGAAGCGTGAACGGTAACTCTGCCAGATAGACGTTATCGTTGCTCTGTCACTGAGATTTCCAAACGACGAGCAACATCATTAATTCACAATCGCAGAACATCATTTTCCTTAACCATTTTTACACAAACTGATTTCGAGCTTTAATTCGTATGTATATTCTGAAACGGCCTGTACATTGTTGCATAGTTTTTTTTCCGTATCAATGTTTATATGAAATTATTTATTCTTTATTAATTTCTGACTTTACGAAAGAGAAATTTCGTAACTGTTTACATTATTAAATACGTTGGAATCTAATCAATTACTACACATTTCAGAATTGTATGAAGTATCATATCAATATAAAATTGAAAAAAAATTATATACAATGAAATTGTTTTAGATCGAAGAAAATGTTTAATTTTCAAGTAAAAATATTTCCTACTGCGAAGGGTTAGATATAAATAGTCGACAATTTTTTAAAAAATATTTTCATTCTCCACGCGTTTAATAATTCAATTTGTTTAACAACATACGATTGACAATGTTCTAATATGTGTTTTCTCTGGAAGAAAATTTGTAGAAAATTTGGGAAACACTACACTGTAGTGTGTTTGCTAATCGCTCGGATCTATTGTCTCGCTCTGGTATTTATGTAGACAATTAGAAAGACAGTTTTTGCGGCGGCTGTCGTCAGCAGGAAATAAACAATTCCATTATCAAGGAGAGAGAGAGAGGCGTCCTTGCATACCTGTCGGACCGCAAAAACGCGGGAGAATCGCGGTGAATTTAATGTCGTTCGACTCTTGTTTCTCGTGGCTCTCTCGTTCGCAGGCTGCTTCGCAAAGGCCGGTAAATTACTCTCGTAAATACTTCGATACGTTGGATGCACGGCTCTACGGATGGTTCTTATCAACCGGAAACTCATAAATTCCCCACCGCGATCGACGCTGGGAAAACAGAAAAACGGAAAATAAGAAAATCGAGAGCTCTCTGGCAGCTTCGTCGAGTTTCACCTAAGCCGCCGGGAGTATTACGTCTTGATTTACGATGATGGCATGACCGAGTACCCCGTTTCGTGACCTTGAAACTGACCTTATACTACTTCAACCTTGAACACCAACCGTGATCATGATGTGCTTTCGATGAAATTCATTTCATTTATTTTTAACGACAGTGTTTCAACTCGCTAAATCCTCATTAAACTTTACATTGTATTCTGTGATAATTTCCGAGCAGTTATACAGTCCGCGTAAAAAGTATTCGTACACCCGTTAAAACAGGATAACTTTCTTTATAATTGTACCAAACGACCTGATTTTTTATAATCAATTAGAAACATTTGTTTACGAAATTATATGCAAAAAAGATTTTTCAAAAATTATCATTTTCAAGGTTAAATGCAGAAATAAAAATGTAATTTTTTAAAACATTTTTATTTGGGTTCTCGATGAAAATTTAAATTATATGTTCTGTATATGTTTCACTATATACAGAAAATAAATTGAAAATATTTTATATATTCGCATTCTTAAATTATTTTTATTGCTGTTTTACTTGTCTAGATTAGAGTTGTCACTCTTCGACACGTGGCGAGTAAAATTGTCAAGAAATTGTGAATTATGAAAAATAGGGGTTACGAATACTTTTTACACCCACTGTACGCTCTTGTTAATCATAAATTGCATCGCCAGTTTTATTTTGTAGTAGGACAAGGAAACAAGTAATTTGTGTTTCGTGTTAATATTTATTTGTGTATCTTTTTCCCCCCTGGTTAGAGGTTGGATTCATTTTTTTTGGGTACAAATATTCTCAACCAGTGGAATTCCATTTAATAGATAAATAACTGCACGGAAAGACATGCATCTTGTCCGACCGCCTCTCTGGGCGATAATGAGATGCGGAACGTCTTCAACGAGCTTATATAGGAACCGGTACACCCCCACCCCAGGCACGTCTCAATAGTGGGGTGCGTAATGGCATTAGCAGAAGTGGGGGAAGTAATACGTTCGCCAATTAATTTATGCAGTGGATGTACAAAGTATACACCTTTCAAAAACGAGTAATTTTTTCAGTATCGGACCCAACAACTTGAGTTTCTTTTTTGAGACGTTAGTAGAATTAGTTTACTAGCTAATGTCTAAATAGTTTCTTTTTCAAATTGTCATTAGTTGCAATTGCGAAGGAAAATGAAAAGGCAACGAATTTAAATTTTTTATCTGTGCCCCTGAAAAAGTTATTCGTTTTTTAAAAGGTGTACGAACACCAGTACACCCACTGTATGTATATCTACCAACTTGTGATTTCGAAATACCTTGTAAAGTACAACCGAAATAATTATATTTCAAAACCAACGCAATGTTTAAACTATAGTTCTCCTGAAAAACTGATAGCATGGAACAGTTCTGAAAAGATAAATAAAAAAAAACACAAGAAAAAATGGTTAAACTGAACAGCTTGAAATATAAATGATCTCGTTCTTATTTACATAGATAAAAAATTATTAATAAAATAATAATAATAGATAAATAATAATAGATAAATAGATAATAGATAAATAATAGATATTTGTCCTGCTACGACAGTTTTCACAAAGAACAAAATGATCTGCAAATGATATTCAACTGTTGGATTTAAAACGTTCGCACTGGAGTCTGCATAGTAGTAAAAACGTAATTGCAAACCATCAACGATTAAAATGCTCGTAGAATGGAGGATTAAAATGCAGATCAGGTTAAATACCACAAAAAAACACGTTTAAACATTCTGAAAACACCGGAATGAATCACGTAAACCCGCGAGTCCGCTCGACCGGCGTCGACGTCGATCGAGCGCGGCCGAAAACGGCCGAAAACGGCCGAACGATCACCGCTGGCGAGCGTACGCGAAAATTCCCGAAGTAAGCCGCGCGAAAGCCGTTACCTGAGCGAGTCAGTCGTAGTCAGGCGCTTCGCAGGTGTTGACCGTTTGACATTGTCGAAAAACACGTGCGCTATCAATCGTGCGCTATCAATCGTGCGCTATCAATCGTGTCCTTCCACGGTTTCGGACAGTCTGTCATGTGATTCACATTGTCGAGTCGTTGAAACGTTTCTGTCGAGTCGCGAGTGTCAGTGACGTAAATATTCGTGCGGGATCAGTGACTGTAAAGGAAAGCAACTTCCCAGTGCACGTTCGACGACCGCGATGACACCGGCGTGGATTTAATTACGAGGTTAGTCGACTATCTGTTTTCAAGGGCAACTGTTTCGCGCCACTTCTTCCGAACACGAGCGTTCTGTATTTACGGACACGAACAGCTCGTTTGGTATTTACGAACTGGAGAGGCAATGCCCGTGACGTTCCGCGAACTGTGTGCTCGATTTTACGGAGCCAACGATTACAATATTATCGCGTTTGTTGACGTCCCGTGCGTACGCCGCATAAAGGTTAGGCCAAGTACGCGATTGCTTCTTGCGTGGCCAATGACGTTTCTATACAAATTTGATTCTACCTGTATATTTACGTTCCATGAGTTGTGTGAATAAAAATAAGTGCTTGTTACTTAGGCATGGTCCAATGTAAAATAACATTGCTTTTTGCGTGGCCATTGACGTTTCTATACAAATTCGATTCTACCTGTATATTTACGTTCAATGAGTCGTGTAAAAAAAAATAAATGCTTGTTATTTTATGCGCATGGCCCAATGTAAAATAGAATTACTTTTTCGTGGCCATTGATGTTTCTATACAAAATCGATTCTACCTGTATATTTACGTTTAATGAGTCGTATGAATAAAAATAAGTGCTTGTTATTTCGTGCGCATGGCTCAGTATAAATAAAATGACGTAAATCGTTATTAATTTGTTTCATAAACATAAGTGAAGCATTCTGATGAATTATTAATGTATATATTGACACGGTTTTATATTAATTTTTGCTACGTTAGATTGTATATTGTAGTACATCTGAATAATTTTTTGATTAGCTCTGAAATGTTTTCAAAATACGCTTTACTGAGAATCGTACTAATGGAGGTTTGCTTTAGATGGTTTAGGAGATGTGTAATAACGTTATCGACTATAATAAAACGAGTTGCAATAAACAGGTCAATAAAGTCCTTGAGGAATGTCATATCGTGAATGAACGTCACTACACAATGGTTTCGTAGGGTGCTTATCAATTTGATATCTCGTGTATACGACATCATTTTATTTGTGTTTATCTGTGCTTTGGGATTTAGAGCGGATATGTTGGTACAACGTTAGTAGGAGAACGAGAAAGTATCTTTTAAAATTAGAGGTTCTTTTATTGGAGAATTTAATGAAGACAATTTTGTCGTTTGGAAATTTGGAATTTTTTAAACTTTGATAAAAAAATTGAAAAATTTTCAATTATGAACCTTTTGGTATTTTTTGTCGAGTTTTTTGTCGAATCAAATGGTTGATTTATGTTAAGTCAATGATAAGACAAATGCTCTTGTTGTCATCCACTTTTGCTCGGTGATCAAAGATAAACAAATCGTTATCGTGACTTTACAATTTACCTGGATGATTGTTTTCGTGATTCGTGATTTCGTCAAACGAGATAACAAACCGATGCAAGCACTACGACGGTTTCAACAGTGCACTCGTACGACTTCACGTTTATCGTTATGGTTGTGCAAAAGTCTGATAACAATCGAATGGTTTCGTGCCGGAATTCGTGTTTCTCGATGATCAATATTTTCGAGCGGTACTTGACACGGAAATTCCGTTACAAAATATTGTCAATTTGTTCTTTTATCGACTCGCACGTTTTATTATGCAAAAGATGGCATCGTTTCATTTCGTAATTGAATATTTAATCACTTTCATAATTTATTATGGAAATTTTTTATCGTAAATTCTTTGTATTTATGGGTCGTAACTTTATTAGAATAATTTATGGGAGTTTAATGTATGCAGTGATCATGTTTCATATTTTTATAATTCGTATTAAAATTTCTCGATATTTTTTTATATATGTATTCGTTTTAATATTAAAAAAATGATATAAACCAGAGGAGTAACAGTACATTTGAAGACTATTGAAAAAAATTTCTATTGAAAGAAAGAGTGGTCAAATAGAGAGTGTCGCAAACATTGTCTGTTTGTATAGTCTGCTATTTATGGCTTCTAGAGTTTGGATCTGTATGCAAATGACCATTTCCTTAATTTTATAATACGGTAAAATACATTTCTTTGGCTGAAACATTCCTTGTACCCAAAAATAAAATACATACGCATGTCCTATTTGATTAAAAACAACAGTATCCAATGCAATAAATATTTATGTAAAGTGATTTTACAAAACTCGGAACAGGGAAAATTTTATTTTTGCAGACTATAAAATAACTCCTGGTGAAAATAAAATAAAAATATTCATTTTGGTTGACGTAAACGTTTCCTCGTGTTCGACACAAATTTGCATACGGTATAAACACTTGAACGTCCACCAGTCTAATGATTTTTGAAATTTGCAAGATCGTCACGAGTTACCGGTTTGCACGTGAATCGATCAGCTCCTCCGACAGAGCGTGATCGTTACGTAAAACAAAAACGAAGGAGGAGAAAAATAAAAACACGAACGTTTCGCAACGCGTCAACAAGGTGGAGGTACCGTTTTCAAAATCGAAACGGTACTTCAAAGAACAAAGAGAGGCCGCGTGCAATCAAATTCCATCGAATCCAGGCCGTTTCCCGATAAATTCGATTCATCTCATCCAAAATGTGATCAGTTTTAGATTAATTTACTCGTTTTCTTCGAAATAGAGTCAGTTCCCGATAAATTCGATTCTAGCATATAATTAGAAGATTACGTACATTTATCGCGCTGGAATGCTAGAAATTAATTCGCAGGTATTTGAAGACTGATTCCGATTAGAGTAAATCGATTGTTGCCGCTTTTAGACAGGCTTTGATGATATAATTTTTAAGAATTTGTACTCGTTCGAATACTCAACTGTTTCAAATATCAATTTATCAAATATTCGGATACTAAAAGTATTTAACCACTCAAATACTGAATTTTTCAAATATACAATTATTCAAATAGTTAAGTACTTATTCAAATATTCAATTACTCAAACACGCTAATACTCAAATAATGAAGTAGGGTAAGTGCAGACTGGTTTTTGTAAAGTTGGATTTTAAACTTACATATTTTCAGTCTGGTATGTAAATACTTAACGCTGTCGGTATCAAACGCTTTGCACAGTTATTACTGGTGGATTAATATTAGGTAGGATTCTTATTTTTTTTGTAAATTTTCATTTTGGTAGGATATTGTACAAAATGTCAACTACTTTCCCCCGAAAATGGTGCAAGTATTAGAGTTAAAAACGCATTCAAACCTTTTTTGTTTCATGTGCAACGGGGCAAAGGCAGATTATTAACAAGCCTGCTATAAAATGCTTTATTGCATTTTATTGCATAAAATTAGGGAAACACATTTATTCTTGGGCGACATCTATGTCGAATAGTTCATATTAACTTATAGTACATCAATAAATACAAGTTAGAGAAATTTCGCTCATATTATGATAAAAATAATTAATTTATACACTTTCCCCGTTTACGAACTTACTCCACTCCACTTTACTCAAATATTCGAATATCAAAATATCCACTGAAGTAATCGAGTACTCGAACACTCCATTATACGAAATCGAGCACATTTGTTAGTATAATTTCCTTGTCGTGCCAGTGACAATAATAAAATTGTACTTGCAAATGCGCTACTAATAGCAACAATAAAAACCGATGTAGGAGAAATATAATTTGTCCGTTATTAAAGTTCCCGTGGTTCGCGTAATACTAAAGCGCTACAGTCGGAGTTTGAAAAATTTGCTTAATTACTCGAGTGGGTATGGAAGCAGACATTAGAGAGATATCCGCGCGGTAAGTGGATAAATTTTTCAACGAGCATTCCTATCGCATGGAAAATGTTAACGAGCCGGTTAACGTCGAATTTATGGAAAACAGGGAACCGGTCAACAAATTTCCCGTTTATCGGACTGCGGAACGAGTAGCATAAACGCCGAGCATTTGACCTTTTCGATCATGTTTTCGAGGTCCCTCGGAGAAATTGTTCGAGCCATTAACTGCAAGGATTTTTCCAAATTGTTTTTTTCTCCACTCGTAAGTGAAAAGAAGGGTTTCTTTAAATTATTGGGCTGGCAAGAAAGTAATTTCGGTATTTGAGTGTGGAATTAAAATCGACCAATGACGAGTATACACGTCGAACGCAGGGCAATGTGTCCTATTCTAAATTTTACGAAAAACGAGGAAGGATTACATATTTAATTGATAAAAAATTAACAATTCATTCGTCAAAAGATTATTGTTATTGAACCGCAATAGAGATTTTGATTGACGTGTATACACTTCGAACGCAGGTAACTGGTTAAGGTGAAATAAAAATTACTTTGAGCAATGAACTTTAATCGATCAAATATTTGCCATTTTGTTCGATGATCTTTTGCCGTCTTTCTGGTAGCTTAACAAAGTTATTGGCTGTTTTCATAAAGCTGCGACAGCTGCATATTGAATAACAAAATTTGTTTTCGTTTCACCTTAAAATACCGAAATTACTTTCTTGGCAACCCAATATTTTCGCGATACCGTCCCGTGGTAATTTTTTAATCTACCAAGGCTCGAATCGATGCTAAAAGAACGTACTTTCTAATAAAATCATTGCAATTTTAAAATAATTAGAAGCTGTCTTCGGCGATTACACCTGACGTCGATTCTGAGTTTTTCCCTTCTGTTCCCGGAACGTTTTCGAATTCAGTTAACAGTGTCACGTGCAAGTATGCGCGTTTGGTGACACGCCCGCGTCGTGTTACGTGAAAAAATTGTCCGGTTTTTTTTTTACGGTCGTCGCCGCGCAATCCGTTACTCTATATTTATGGCTGACCATCCGCTAGGTGACGGGAATAGTAATTGTGGATTAGCGTCGAGGTGTTCCATACGAGCTTAATTAACCGTTGTTTAATAAGAGTTTCGGGGAAGTAACTGTTCGAAGGATAGTAGGCCAAACCGTGTATATTTATAGCCAAGAAATGGTTCATTGTTTCAAGTAGAAGAAAAAACGAGGTCGCCTAATTTTTCATATCATTTTTATATATCATCCCGTGGCGATATTTTAAACCTTAGCACTAGAATGGTGACTCAGAGTCACTATTAAAAATTGCTATAACGTTATTCAAAATTTGGTTCAAATTATTAAATATGTCGGTATCTAATCAATTACTGAACATTTAGTTATCGTATGAGATATTATACCAATTTCATATCCATAAAATTTGAAAAATCATGGAGAATGAAAATAGTCTACATCGGAAGAAATGTTTAATTTTCGAGTTAAAATAACTCCGAGTGCAAAGGGTTAACCCTCAGCACTCGAATGGTGACTCAGAGTCACCATTAAAAGTTGTTGTACCATTATTCTAGATAATGTTTACATTATTAAGTACATTGGGATCTAACCAATTACTAATCATTTAACTATTGCATGAGCTATTACATCAATTTCATATCCATAAAATGAAAAAAATCATATAGAATGGAATTATTCTAGGTCGGAAGAAATGTTTGATTTTCAAGTTAAAATGGCTCCGAGTGCAAAGGGTTAACTTTAAAAAGTGCAAAATAAAGCTGAGAGAACGTACTTCGCGATAAAATAATGTCTATTTGAAAATAATTACGATCTCGCGTTGGGAATTTTTGAAATGGAACGATTTTTCGTTCGAATAAATAATATATTGATGAATTTCGTATTATCTGAATAATGCCAAGGCCCGATTTCTACAACGTGTTGCACAACAGTGTATACAATATCGAGTAATCGAAATCGTTGTGGTGCGAGTCACGGTCGCGTATCCCGGGGCCGTGGTCTTATCTAATTGGAGTAGACGTTATCGAATACACCTGGGGAGAGCCAGGAGCAAGGATCACCGATGTCTCTCCTTCTTTTTCTGCGATTCTGATTCTGTAACACGTGGAGAGCCCCGCGGATGCGCGTGCAAAACACTTTCGCCGTCGTTCGCCTTTTTGCGCGTCAGGTGTGAGCAAATATCCTGGCCTTGATTCGCAAATCTGGGACACATTGCACTCGTATATCGGCTCCCTGTAATCAGTGTGCATACAATCGCCGGTTGCGCGTACACACGCCAGCATTCGCTCTCTTTTTCTTTATTTTCTTCATTTTCTCCATTGCTGCACTTGAGCACACCTGTCATTTTCTGCCGCGATTCTCCGTCTTTGCCGAGGTGTCCCCGTCGGGTAAATAATCGGGTATTCGGATACTCAAGGTACTCGATCAATCAAGAACTCGAGCATTTTAAATAATCGTGCGAGTGTCCCATCACTTAAATACTTAATTACTAAAGAAAATCAACTATTCAAGTATTCAATCATTTTAACACCCAATTCCTTCAATATTCAAATACTTAGTTATTCGAATACTCAAATATTTAATCATTCTAACACCCAATTGCTTTAATATTCATATACTCGATCATTCGAAAATTCAAATATTCAAATGCTCGATCATTCGAATACTCGAATATTCAAATGCTCGATCATTCGGATACTCAAATATTAAAATACTCGATTATACGAATACTTAAATATTCAATTGCTCGATCATATTCGAATTCTCAAATATTCAAATACTCGATTATTCGAATACTTAAATATTCAAATACTCGATTATTCGAATACTTAAATATTAAAATACTCGATTGTTCGAATACTCAAATATTCAACTACTCGATTATTCGAATACTTAAATATTAACATACTCGATCATACGGTAACTCAAATATTCAAATACTCCAATATCCGGAAATATATATATTCAAATATTCACATATTCAAATACTCAAACATTCGAATACCGAATCTCTCAAATGCTGGAGTATTAAATTGTACTTTCTTCGAAGTTTCCTTTAAACAGCAAAATTTCGAATAAAATAAATTAAATTATAAATCAATTCGGAAAGTGCAGCTTGTATGCAGTGACAATAGGGTGTAAATTCGAAAAATGCATCCTGTTTAACCTATGAGATAATAGGGTATCACAAATCACAATTTCGAAAATCATCGTTTTATCAGGAGGAATCGTCCGAAACGATAAATTTGAAAAATGCGAGCTAAAGTAGCTGGGGCAGATCGTCGTCGAAAATAGACGATTGTGTAACGGTAAAACGCAACCCGTAAGAGTTGACTTTTTTTTTTCTCTCCTCTCTGTCTCTTTCTTCACGTTCGAGAAGATCGTCTCGCCCGGAAAGGACATCGTCACCAGGTCGATACTTTCCACGTTAGGATACGTTTCTCGAGTGTATGGGGCCACCGATCCGTTTTAACGGCCCGTCTCCTTTTTTTCTCGTGCGTGTCTCGCGAGCACGATCCTCGAAAAACTGCTCAATCGTTGCGGATCGAACCCGGTTTTTGCTCGGTCTCCCGAGTACTGGAACTTTAGAGCATCGACGTGTTATTGGCCCAGTCTGACGTATCGGGTTCCATGAATGAGAAATTATAAAGGGAATCGATACCCGGTGTATCCGATTACAGTCCTAGCTCGATATATCTGCAGACTTCGGAACTGAAATGCTAATCCATTACTAATCCAGTGACGGAGCATTTTTGCTTTTAATTATTATGTTATAAAACTTTTACCAGCACGATCGTGACATTTGTCTGATTAAAATAAATCCACGCACGATACAATTTGGATCGTATTTACTCGTTTAATCTACGATATACATAGTGGACCTCTATTATCCGAACACCCGAAAATTTCAGGACTCGAGTTGTTTATAATAATTAACATAAAGAGACGAGCTGTCTAGTTCGAATCGATTCGAAAAGAAGAGACACAAAGTTCATATTGGAAATCTCGGAGGCTGATCTCGTCGAGCACACAATCCGCCGTTGCATTTACGTATCACGGAATCTGCACTGCAGGGCGAGTAACGGTGCATCCTACGCGTGTCTCGGGACGTGTTGCATACGAAATGCAACCGAACGACGGTGCCGATTCAGTTTCCGACCTTGACGAAATCCGGAAAAATCGTGTGTGTAGTCGTCCGTCGTTTTCGGTTTCTGCGCACGGGGGAGCACACGGTCACGTAGCGTAGATCTCTCTTGTATTCGAGCGTGGCTCGCTCACGCACTTACGTAAACGGATCGAGAACGAACGATTACTTAATCGTACATACTGCATAAATCAGACACTATGCTCTGTGCAGTTCGTTGGCCTGCGTTCCTGGAAACCAATGCGAGACGGCGGCGCCTCTGAACCTAATGCAGCTACACTTCTGTCCCCGTGTTTTTAATGTTTACATTAAGCGGTTTGCGAATTTACAACTGCATGCTTGTTCGTGCATTTGAAATCGTCGATCTTGGAATTGTCGAGGTATTTCTGCACTCAAGTGCTGACTCCATCTTCACGTATTCGAGCACCTGACTACTCAATTGTTGGATATAGTCGAGCAATCAATCATTTAAGTACTTAGTTTTTAAATACTCGAGCATGCATCTACTCAATTTGCAAGTATGTACTGAAACATGCATCTACTCTGCTTCTACTCAATTCGAAAGTACTCAAGCATGCATTTGCTCAATTCGAAGGTACTCAAACATGCATTTTCTCAATTTGCAAGTACACAACCATGTATCTACTCAATTTGCAAGTACTCAAGCATGTATCTACTCAATTTGCAAGTACTCAAGCATGTATCTACTCAGTTCTGACGTACTCAAGTGAAGTACGGAAGTATTCACCTACTCAATGATACAAATACTTGATACAAGCATTAAATCAATGATACAAATACTTGATACAAGCATTAAATCAATGATACAAGCACTAAATCAATGATACAAGCACTAAATCAATGATACAAGCACTCGTCTTCTTAATCCCATCAATACTTCAGTACTCACCTACTCAATCATACAAATACTTGAGGACTCACCTACTCAATTCCTGGGATACTCGAATCCACAAACAAGTACTTAAAGTTTCAAGGAATCTTTTAAGAGCTTCGGTTCACGGATCTTCGGAAAGCTAATCTCGGTCAACTTAAAAATTTTAGAATGTTCGATAATTCGGTTTCCGTGCTCCGTTATCGAGTATAGTGCTAACGCAACTGGCTAATAAATTATTTAGTGATCGTCCCGGCATGAAGGAAGACACAAAAATTATACTAACGACTAGGAATTCCGGGAGAAAAAGTTTCACTGACTGTAATATACATACATATCGCCGGCGTAATATATCGTTCTTCAACTGTAACGTGCATTTCGTCTCGGTCTAGGTGATCGTGCACCGGGTGCAGTTACGGTTTATACCCGTTTACTAGCCTCTCCGGGATGCACCGGTTTTTTCAGCGTCTGTCCAGGGAACCGATAATCGGAAGTCATGCAAATTCCACGGCACAGTCGTTGAGTATACTCGTAACAGTACTTCCTATATGCAAGAGAGACTGTTACCTCTGCCACACTTGTCTTTTGACAAAAAGATTTCGAAACCCGTCCCTCCACTCGATCAATCAAACTGTGCCACGATCTAGACTCCCGATCAATATGTATCAGCGGGTTTTATGCATTCATGAGCAAAAATGGTACGCGAGGTAGAAAAACAGCAACCATAGCTGAATTAAAAATTAAAGTTAAAGGAACGTACTTTATGGTAGAATTTTTGTCATTTGAAAATAGTCACGATTTGAGTATACAACTATTTTCAAATTGTGAGCATTTTAGAGAAAATCTTATTTTAGAGATCTTTTTGTTTGAAAAATTAGTCGGTCGAACTTAGAACCGCAGAAAAGTGCTAAGTTCAAATTACAACTATTTACAAATTGTAACTGTTTTCAAATTGCAACTGTTTTCAAATTGCAACTGTTTTCAAATTGCAACTGTTTTCAAATTGCAACTGTTTTCAAATTGCAACTGTTTTCAAATTGCAACTGTTTTCAAATTGCAACTGTTTTCAAATTGCAACTGTTTTCAAATTGCAA